>VXBB01002841.1:98394-170154 GCA_013399915.1 Illadopsis cleaveri | reverse complement strand
GCCCTTTGGCACCCCCCGCCACTTCCCCTTTTCGCCCCGCCCCCGCGCGACGCCCCTCGCTCATTGGCCGGCCTCGGCAGCGCGGGTTGGCTGTCGGCGCGCACGCGCAGGCCGAGAGGGCTAAAGAGCTCTGATTGGCTGAGAGAGTAGGAAGGATTTCGGCCCCTCCCGGCCAATGGCGCGCGGCAGGATGCCCTCCCCCGAGGTCGCACGGCGCTGATTGGCCAGCTCCACGCGGCCCCGCGCTCTGATTGGGCGAAGGCCCCACCGGGGGGGCGCGGCACCTCCGCGCGCATTCCGCCCCTCCGCTCCCCCCGCGTCCCCCCCCGCGAGAGGACGGGGGAGGGGAAAGGCCNCGGGAGCCGCGGGTGTTCCCCGTTCGGTGGCGGGGGCAGGTGGCGGCGGCAGCGTCGCGAGGTGGCGGGGAAACCGCCAGCTCTGGAGCTGTGCTTATTTCTCCCCCTTCGCTTGTGTAATGCCGGTGGTGACAGGTGGAGCTTTGAGGACTCCCGGCCGGGCCTGCCCCGGCCGAGCGCGGCGGCCTCTTAGGAGATCGGTGTTGTTCTGACTTGCCCGCAGAAAATACGGAAAAAGTGAGCTGTAGTAAATAATCCGGTGGCATAACCTTCTTGCAGACCACAGGAGAGAAATCCTTCTCAGTGCTGTCCTCCAGTTAAGAAAACACTGCCCAATAAAATGGACTTGTATAATTCTGAACTAGAAATAGCAACAGTTGGGTGTTTCGACAGATGCTGTATCGGTACAAGCGCTTCTTTACAATAGTTTTCTAACTTGGATTAGTACCATTTACTTTTTATACAGGAAGGCCTATGAGTACTCAAAAGTTTAATTTCAACAAGCCACAAGCAATTTGGACTGTATTTTCGACAGAAGTGAGGTAATACTGAAAATACAACACTAGTCTGTTGGTACATCATATACTCAGATTGTTTCTAAATCCCACTTGTTGCACGGAAGCATGGCAACTGCTCTCAGAAACTTTTTTTAAGCAGGTAACAAAACAGGTGTGACTCTGACAAGTCGTTCTTAGTGTACCCAAATGATTCCTGTTTCTAAGGTAACTACTTTGGCATTGGCTAAAATTATGGGCAGGATGAGTCCAGGTGGGGTGACTCTCTTACAAACAGGAAACAAGCTTAGTAGTAGACTGGTTTGTCCTTTCCATATTTGTTATTTTGATTCTTTCAGCTCTTTTAAGTTCACTCTTAACTGTTGCTGCTGTTGGCCTGGTGTCTCCAAACCAAACTCACAGCCAATTTGCTGCCTACCTGTGTTTCTTCTTTGGAGAAACACCTTATCCTGTTTATCCTGTATAGTGTTCCTGGGTTTTTGGTTTGTGCTGAAATGGCCGCTCTTGGTGTTCAGCTGAGTAAGTGGAAGAGAAACTGTGGAAACATAACTTAGCAAAAGAGGACAGTAATGTTTTGTGTCCCCTTGATGGGACATAACTAAATCATGTTGGGAATTGTTACCACTGTGAATCATGGTTGAGGCCGTGACTATTTTAGCCAGATTTCTCTTTTGTTCCTTAAACATCCGTGATGTATGAATTCTGCAGTTTTTCTTTGACTTTTGGAGTAGCATTTTGCTGTTTTAAAACACATTTTTGGATGGTAAAAAAACATGAAGCATTTGGTAACAAATCCCTCCTTTTCTTCCCTCCAGCAGAAACTTTATTCTGCAATGTTTGTCTGAAGGAGAACTGGGAAGTGAGAGTTTCTTGGTTTGTTTTTTTTAACAGTCCAGGTTGAGAGGTGAAAATGCTTGAAGCAGCCATATCATGTTTGGTGTATATCTCATGTATTTGAGGTAGATTCCAAACTGCAACTTCACTGGCCTGAGTGTGTAGGAACAACATAGGTGCTTAGTTCAGCCACACTCTGTAAACTAAAATTACTGTGTCTCATCATCTTTGTGACTTCTAGTTTACTGGATTTGGGTGCGGCTTTCCAGTGTATGGAATGTTCAGGTGTCTTTTCTGTTTGTAAACACCTGAATTTGAACTGGTCAAATTAATTGGGGGATTATTTTACTGCTAATGTGACTTCCACTGTGGGTTTTTTTTCCTCAGTAGATTTCAAAGTGGTAGACACCCTGAAATACAAAGTATAGTATGATTCAAAACCACCTTTCTGCCTTGGATTTCTCCCAGTGTTGGCCTTGAGAGAGGTGTGGTTCTCTTCCGTGTTTTGTATTTGTTCATGGGTTTAAAAAGAGGGTAAGGGACTGTTCTGGAGAGCAGTTTTAGCAGTGCTCCCTTTAGCATGTTTTATGTGATGTTGTGTGACAGGAGTTTAGATCCTAATCAGCAAACACATTGCAGTTTGTGTCACTTGATCTGTTTTATCCTCCACATGCAGCACGTGTGCCCTGAAATCATACAACTCTTGAAATCTGGTGGGAATAGTTACTTCTTCAAAATTCTGAAAAAAAATCCGAAGTTATCTTAAAGTAATTTTGAAATTACTTTCTTTGTGAGGGTGTTTCTGAATTGGTGGAAGACTTCAGGTTTGTAAACTTCAGCAGCAAGGCTTAGTTACTCTCTAGTGATTTCTGGTTAGTAGGGAGTGTCTTTGGTCACACCTGATGGGTGGTTTCATATTGGCCCTCTCTATTTTGTGAGTTTTGGATTCTTGCCTGAAATTTAATTGCATTTACGTTTTAATCCAACAGAACTCTGCTTTTGAAAAAAGATCTACTGAAAAAGATGGCAAATGTTTTTTGCTGATGGGCTGTTGTTTTCCTTAGGAAGTGTTCAGGGTGTGTAATGCTGTAGAATTTGGTAAATATTTTTCATCTCTTTAAAATGGGTTGTGTTGCACAATATAAAATTACAGTATTGTAAGAGCTCCTGAGTCCCATGCAGGGTATCTTAATCCATTACTGTATCATAGCATCTGTGACTGAAAGTAGCTAATTTTGTCAGGTAATCTAGAGTTTTTTTGATAAACTCCCTGTAGCTGAGGCCCAGCTTGTCTGAACATGGCAAATTTGTCCCATGGACTGAAAGCTTCCTGAATTGTTGAGGCCAGTGTAGGGAGATTCATTCCCACTAAGGATGTATGGATCTAAAAATAAAGTCTGCTTCACATAGCATTCATAACTTCCTTAATCAGTGCTGTAGTAATTGAATTTTCGCCTTGCACTGAATGACCAAAGAGGTACCTGTGCAGTTCTGCTTTGCAGGCAAGGCTCCCTTGGTTATTCTGTACTCTCCTGAGTTAGGTTGCATCGTTTGAACCTCTGAAGTGTGGTTAATGTTGTGTCCCAGGGAGCTGTCAGGGTTTGCTGTGTGTCGGGATACACATGGTGCAAACCATATGTTTAGAACATAAGTAGGAAGCTGTTTCCTCGGCTATTGTGTTCCTTCCTTGAGTCTCTGTGTTTGCTCAGGCTCTTCCTTGAGAGGCTTCCTTGAAAGGAAAAATCCCATTTTGCCTCCAGCTTGGATTGTCCAGTGGCAGTGCCAGATTTTGCACTTGGAAGGTGGCAAAGCTTGTTTTGCTTCCCTGCAATCAAAGCATTCCCTGCTTTTTTTGGAGACAGCAGAGATGCTAATAGGAGGGTGGGATGGTCAGTGTTTGAGCTCTGCAGGGTGTTGCATGGCAGCAGAGAGGCTTGAGCCCAGCTTGAGAATTTCAGTACTAAAACCCCTGGGTTTTAGGTGGAGTAGGTGTGATTGCTGTGCTGTTTGTATTGGTAGGAGGAAAAATGCCCAGAGAAATATAGTTTTTCTTCCTAGGGGCCTGAAAGGCCAACTCTGAAATTCTGTTATTGCCTTAAAAATTGGTCAAGTTGAAGTTTTGTGTTAAGTCCTTTAGGCAGTTCAAACAGCCTGCGAGTTTTCCAGGCTGGTTGCTGTAATCTGGTGCTCTGATGGGACTGAGTTCCCCTTGCTGACTGCTGGTTTTAGTAAGTGCAAGTTCTGTGCCGAGGTCTGTGTGCTTGATTTTTAACAAATGCTGTCCAGAAGCTTTATATTGGTCATGTATTTTAAACCCTGCCAGTAAGGTTGTTTTGGAAGGCATGTATTTGCCAAACCCAGTGACATTTTCTAGGTTACTCCAAAAGAGGAATTTGGAGGTTAATAAAAATAAATCAGGTATTGTGCTACTGAGAAATCTTTTTAAACTTTGTGCCAGTCCTGCCTTCTAGATGTTCCACGGTCAGCGGCCTTTTAAATCTTTATATATAAAGGTAATGAATTCTAGCTTGTCAGATGTACTAAAAAGAAATGGAAGTTTTGTGTAATTCTTCTCACTGCAGTTTTAGACGTGCCTTGAAATTCTTTCAGAGACCAACTGCCTTGTCATTGTGGAATGCTTTCAGTATTACTGCTTGAAAATTTGTTCTTTGTGAGATGTAAGTTTTATTGCGTAAGAAGGATCTTGCACACCTTCATTGAGTAGTCAGGGTTTTCTATGGCATAAGGAAAAGTCTAGAAGTCAGTTGATTTGACTTTTCTTACAAATAATTTACCCATACATTTGTGTAATATAATAAACTTTTTCAAAGAGCAGAATGGTCTTCATTGCCTTCTTAAACATCCGTTGCTCCTGATGTTTTGAAGTGTAGGCAGATGTTAAATAAGGTATGGTTCCAAGTGTCAGCAAGTGAAAACCTTTGTATAAAGGGAGATGGGGAGAGTTCTATTTGTACCCAGCACAGGCTGTTCATCTCCCTGTGTGCTGCTGCTGTTGGGTGCTGGCAGGAGGAGGCCCGAGGTGCTGAGCTGAGCTGCTGCAGGAATTCTCCCTGCACTGCCTTGCCCTCAGTTCCACGTGCCAGGCAGACACCTCACCTCAGCCATCCATTTACAAGATGAGGCATAAATCGTGTGCTTGTGGTTTTCCCCATGGAGCCAAGACAGCAAAGCAATAGTTTTTGTTCTGAAAAAGGGATCCTCAGACTCTTGGCATGGAGCCCAGTGACCTTTGTGTTTTGATCAGGTAGAGCTTCCAAGCAGTGACTCTCCGGCTTGGTTCTACCTCTCTTAATGCACAGTGCTGCTTCTCAGAGCAGCTTGGGCCTTCGTCTGAGGCTCCCCACACTGTTGGATATGCAGGACTTGCTTTGGGATGCAATTTTGTCACACTGGCAATCTGTAATTTAACAGATGAGATGTCAAGTGCCAAGTTTTGTGTTGTCATAGAAATTTATTAAGCTGGCAAGCTTTGCTGTTTTAGATCACTGGAAAGCTGTTTCAGTATAAGCCAAATGTTAGGGTTAGTTTATTGCAGTTCTTTGTGTGTTGCTCATTCACAATTGCTTGTTTTGGTGTACAGGGTTGAGGCAATACTGCCTGGATGTACTGAGGCAAAACATAGCAGAGATGGTAAAAGTGCTTTTTTGATACTAATTTATGATTGATGCTTTGAATGATTCTGACCTCTGATTGTTGCTGTGTGGTGTCCTATTCATTATTCATCTCTCTTTCTCATGATGCTGAAAATCATTCTTCTTACTGAGCTGTTTTCTGACTCTTTCAGACTGCAAAATGCAGAAACAAAAGTGGTCAGGTAGTGTAAAAACAACTGAGCTTGTGTTTTAAAAACTTAATAGTACTTCATTTTCCTTGTGAACATAGTTATGTGATGTTGCTACGGAACTTAAATCTAATTTAATACTTTTTTCCAGGTGCCATGTTTCAGAACAGACAAAGACAACTGAGAAAGAAGAGCTGAAGCAAGTAACACAGAAACAGATACAGGCTCATTGGGGGAAAAAAACTTGACCTGTCTCTGAGGTGACTAAAGGGGAATAATGGTGATTTTGCGCCGGGCTCGGCCGCCTGCTTCCGCCCCAACCAGCAATGAATCTTGACTCGCTCTCGCTGGCCTTGTCTCAAATCAGCTACCTGGTGGACAATTTAACCAAGAAAAACTACCGAGCCAGCCAGCAGGAAATACAGCATGTAAGTCAAGTGATACAGTGATACAAAATAAATTTTGGAAAGAGAACTGGTGTTTCTCTTCTTGTTTGTATTTGTACTCTGTCCTGCTCTTGTGTATGTTACTGTTTGCTGTTTTCTGTGGTGTTGGAAATTGCAGGGTGTGTCTGATACTCCTGCTGGTTCATTTGCCAAGTCATGAGATACAGCTCAGAGCTGAGTCCAGTATTGACTTTGTAGTTGAATATCAGGATTAACTGCTGCTCCTGAAGGGTAGTATGAAAAGCTTTCTTCTCCAGGTTAAATCTTGCCATTTTGAGCATTCAATAGAACACTGATTGGGAAGGGGAGGAAAACGTATACATTCAGTGTTCAGAGCTGTTGCACTGAAAGCCTGAGTATGTTGTAATTTACCTCTGAATGCTCTCTCCTCCGTTGATGGAAGTTTTTTTTCCTCTAGTCATTCAGTGACTCATGGCTTGGTTGTGAAGCCAAGCTGGCTGTCTTGGCCTTGGGTTTTCAGACTGCAGGCAGAGTAACTGCAAGTTGAGACCAAAATATTTGTGATTTGGGCAATAATTCTGTTTTAATTGACCTTTTTAAAAATAGCTCTAACTTGCAGGATGGACTGAAAAGCATTATCTGCAGAGGACTGCTTAGGAGGAAGTGAATGCTACTGAGCTAGTTTTAGAAACTGGTTTAGTTCAGTTCCCAGCAGACAGCTGGGCCACTTAATTTTGAAGTTTCTTTCCTGTAGCAGTGCAATCCTGCAGTGATTTGAATCAGATTAGAAGGCCAGAAGGCTTAAGCAGTGAGTTTCTGTAACATTTGATGTCTTTAAAAGTGCATTCTTTGCTTATCTTGAGGTGAGAGGAGAGTGATTTCAGCAGTATTGGCTTCTTTAAATGTAAGGTGGAATAGGTCTGTTGTAACTTTTGTAACTTTCTCATGTTTTTGCAAATTCAGTACTCCAGGGGCTCATTTGGGATCATGCTGTCCTTTTGATCACTGTTAGTTTCAACAGATGGTTTTTGCAGCAAGGTGTGACTGAAGCATGACTTGATTTGGGAGAAGATGTGGTTGATCTGCCATTCACTTGGAGAGTAGCTCTCTAAAGCAGGGACAGATTGTTCCTTACCCTTCAGCCACGCCTCTTAACCTCACTGAGGTGAGAGGGGTAAGGGACTGGGACCTGGTCTCTGGAAATGGCTGGACTGTGTATGGTTATAAAGCAGATCTAGAATTTCAAGGTTAAATTTCTAAAATCTTAATCCCTTGTTGTCTTTTTTTTTTTTTTTTTTTTTAATTTCCTGGTATTGCTTTACTTTTGTGGTTGCTGGTACAATATTTCTTTAGTTTCTTTAGTTGAAGAGAATGTGTGTGTTATAACTCTGTCTTATGGTACTCTGCTTGGGGTAAGTTTTTGGCATGATTCACTCAATTTTACAAAGTTTCCATCTAAGCATATAGAGTTGTGGAAATTCATACTCAGAGTTGTTCTTGTCTCAACTGACCAAATTGACACTTATATTTAGATATATCACTCAAGTGTAAGAGTGGCAAAGCTTAAGGAACTAATTTCTGTTTAAATGTGCTATCAGTAGTCATTTAATATAGATAATGCTTTAAAAAATATATGTTTAAAAAACTCAAAAATATTTTATACATTTGTCAGACACAAATTCTAAACCATGGCTTCCTCTGAAGTGAGTTTTTGTGGTCTCCTTCTCCTAAAGTGGTAAGGAGAGCCTGGTTGGAGAGGGGGAAAGAGCTTTGTGAGTCAGTTTATCTAGGAAAGCAAAACTTTGTGAATCTAGAAAAAATTTTGTCTAATCCTGTATTTGCCCAAATGCATTACGTGATAAATCCAAATACATGTGGCTTAATCTTTATCCTAAATCACAGAACAGACTGGTTGAGGTTGGAAGGGACCTGTGGAGGTAATTTGGTCCAATCCCTGCTCAAACAGTCACTTAGAGTGGGTTGTCCAGGAATATCTGGGCAGCTTTTGGGTACCAACATGGATGGAGACTCCACAGCCTTTCTGGGCAGCCCCTGTCAGTGCTTGCTCACCCCTGCAGTAAAAAAAATAGTATTTTTTATCTGATTTTATGACTGGATACACTGTCATGTAAATGTATCAAGGCTGCCAGTGCAAAGGTTTTTTTCAGGTCTTTCTTCAGGAAAACTGGCAATTCTCATTCCCCATTTCCTGGAAGACCTTTTTTGTGAATGTAGTTAGAGTTGAAATATGATACACTGCACTTTTAGCCTTCTCTTCCCTTCTTTCCTGTATGTTAAATTTTCAAATTATTGTCCTTTGGAAGATACCTCAGTGCAAGGAAGCAATCTTCTTTTGATGCAGGCAGGTTGTGTGGATGGCTTCTGTGTATGAAGCTGTCTATGAAAACTGTGTATGAGCAGTTTTCTTTGGCATCTGTTTACTTTGATGAATTCACCTTGGTCACAGCACCAGGCAGCTCCTTAGGAAATTGATCCAGCTTTATGTCAGTCTTGTTAGCACGTCCAAATCTTTGTATTTGATTGGGATTGCCTAAACAAACGGCCTGTTTTCTGAAACCTGAGCTAGGGAGTAGAATTTGCTGCCAATTCAGGTTTGCTGCCTTTTGGACCGATCTGAGAATCTTCCTGATCCTGGGGTATGGCTGCCTTCAAAGGCCCAGCTGTCATCACAGCTGGGCTGTTTACTCTGGACTGACATACCACAGGCATGTATATTATAGCCTCTGGTCAAGAAGCAGAGCTAGATTTGACTTGGAAGTTTCTTTCCAGCAGAACAAAACTTGGCAGCCACTGGAATCAGCCGGCTCTGAGGGAAAGGGAAGCACAGTGTCAGATAACAGTAGAAAAACTGAGATGAAAACAGTCAAACATCAGAGCCTGGGCAGACAGAGCCTAAAGCAGCCCTGTTTGTCTCTTTGCACAAAGAAACTACTGGCAAACAAGGACATTCATGACGGGTGAAGCAGTGGACTTGGTGGAGGCATTCAGACCAGAGGCAGAGCTGTGGGTTTGTTCTGGCACATTTGTTTCTCTCCTGCAGCTAGAGAAGGGGAAACAGTGAGAAAAATGTTGCCAGTAGATGAAGGTTGGATTTGTTATTAGCTGCTACTGTTTGACCAAAGAGGCAAGGTACTGTTGATTGGCTTCACATTTCTGACAGTACAGATTCTATTAAAAACAGGTATTACTGTCCACTTGGTTGGGGTGTAAAGAAAGGAGCAAGTTCTGAAACAGTCTGGAGCTATTTCAGACAACAAGCTGATGAGCTGGTCTGTAGCCAAGAGTTAAGGTAAATAGTAGGGGATTTGAACAAAAATGTAATATTGTTAAGATTTAGTAATGGGTAATAGGTGGTGTAAGTCAGCAAATGCAGAACACTCATTGGACAGGTGCTGTCCCAAGGCTGTGTTCTTGCAGAGTTAGGCACTGCACCTGTGGGGAAAAGTGAGGCCATAGACTGTGGATTCTGGGCTGCTTTGGTGGCAGAATCCTGAGGGTGACTTAAAAACCCCTTTTTACTTAGCTTTATAAGAATACCACCCATGAAATGCATGGCTTCTGTGTCAGTGACTTGTGTCTAGATTCTCTTTTTTTATACTTACTATTTGCAAATAGGGTTAATTATGTGGTTTCTAGGTTACTGATTAAAAGGAACTTTTATAACAGTTTTGTTGAAACTGCAGATGATTTAACTACTAGCAGCACTGCTGTATCCATAGTACTACACCCATATCTTGCTCTGTAATGACTGTTTGCTACCAAGCTGTTTTTTTGATACTTCTTTCCAGATTGTGAATAGGCACGGTCCCGAGGCAGACAGGCATTTACTACGCTGTCTATTCTCGCACGTGGATTTCAGTGGCGATGGTAAAAGCAGTGGCAAAGATTTTCATCAGGTACAGTTTGCACCAATGCATCTGTTTATTACTTTAGATTGTTAAAAATCATGTGGTGGGATTTCATCCAGGTCAAGCACAAAGGCAGGTTAGAAGCAGTAGCTTCAAACAAACTTCTTTTCTGGTTATATGACCTTTCAACTGCAAGCACTTTTTGCCAGTCCTCAAATCAGAAGATAATTGTTGATATCTGGTTTACAATCTCTTGATCTGGAAAAAAACAGGTTGCATCAGTACAAATGCTCCTTTTACCACATACACTGCTCTAGTTTGAAAGCCTTTCTGTGCACCTTTAGCTTGTCCGAATCCATTAACTTGACATTTCTGGTGCTGACTATGTCTATTGAATGTTTTCATCCTTAAGCAATTCTGCTGCAGACTTTTTAGCTCCTAACCATGAATCAAGTACTCTGGGTTGTCTATTGCAATGAGTGAGGGTGTTTGCAGAAAGCAAAACATTGCACGTATGGTGGAGAATGTTTCATCACTTTGTCAGTTTTAAAAGCAAAGCAAACCTGAAGAAAGCTTAAATGAAAAGAATCTAATTGATGTTAGAGAGAATTTGGGCACTTAAATAAGTACTTTATCTTTTTGTTTTTCTGTGCACAGTGCACGGTAGTTATTTTTATTGTCCAGTTATGAAACTGTGAGCCTTCAAGTTATCTTGTTCTTTTCAGACTCAATTTCTGATCCAGGAGTGTGCGTCGCTGATTACAAAACCAAACTTTATCTCGACGCTGTCGTACGCCATTGACAATCCCTTGCACTATCAGAAGGTTTGTGTGCTTCTTGAAGGGGATCCCAGTGTCAGAAACTGCACTGAGTTGGTCTCTAGGAAACCAGCTGGTTTTCCCTTGTGTTCCCTGTAGTAAAATTTTCAAAAACTTAGCTTGCCTGGTTGATGTGGGGTTTTTTTTGTTACACTAAGCAAGTTTGTAAATTACTCTGAATTACTTCAAACTTAATTTTAATACTTCATCTAATGTTAGTACTTCATGGCTTGTTTATGGCACCAGAACCAAAACAAATCATCAGTGCTTCTGTTTCTTTCAGTATGAAAGCCATGATAGTGGTTTAATAGCGGGATATATGGAAGAAGCTTTTAGATGAGATGTATCCAAAAGTAGTTGGAAAGTTGTTTAGCCATAGAAGCTTTGTGTTAACCCGCAGAGAATAGTTACTAATATTCCAAGCTTGCAAAGACTCTAGATAGTCTGACACAATGCAAATGAGATTAATCCCAAAACAGCTTTCATGTTATTCTTCTTACCTGTTTCAGAGTCTAAAGCCTTCACCCCATTTATTTGCCCAATTGAGTAAAGTCATCAAATTAAGTAAAGTTCAAGAGGTAGGTGAATAGTTATTTCAAATCTTTTTGTTTTTTTTTTTTTTTTACTTAGCTAGTTCGAAAGGATGGGGTCCCCTTACTATGATACTTGTTTTTGTTTGTAGGTGATTTTTGGTCTGGCTTTACTGAACTCTTTCAGCTCAGATCTGCGAGGTTTTGGTAAGTGTCCTAAAGTACTACAGGGACAGCCTTTTTCAGCAGTGTGCTTTCCAGATGGGTAGATGGGTGCCTGACCTGATCTTGCTGTTAGTGGTGCCATTGAGAGGAGCAGTAGATACCACAGTCATCTTGTGTGAAGTTAAAGGACCAGTTCGTGTGTGACTGGCTTGATAAAGAATCAAATTGGGGTATTGTGATTTCTTAACTTGCAGTTGTCCATTAATATTAGAGTTCTCAGATACGAGATTTCTGTTTAAATCTGAATTGTTGTGGGTTATGGTAAACAAACTCAACTTAAGAGAATGCTACCTAGCTAAATGAATCTCATATTAAAGCAGAGTCCCAGGTTTTGACTCTAACCTCTTCTGTTTCCAAAAGCTGCCCAGTTTATCAAACAGAAACTCCCGGATCTTTTGCGCTCTTACATTGACGCGGACGTCAGTGGAAATCAAGAAGGTGGCTTCCAAGATATTGCAATAGAAGTCCTGCACCTTCTCCTCTCCCATCTCCTATTTGGGCAGAAGGGAGCCTTTGGGGTAGGACAGGAGCAGATTGACGCTTTCCTCAAAACATTACGTAGAGGTAAGTGATGCTGTTCAGGAAGCCTGACCAGATGCAGACTTTGAGATAGATTTTCATGACTTGCTGTCAGTGCAGAGTACTGAAGTGGTGGGGAGCTTGCTGGCTTAGGACTCAGTAAATTTTCATAGTAAACTGACAGAAAAAGTACCACTGTTCTGGTGTTGGGCCCTAATGTACAGTTTTGCTTTCAATGAGCAGCAATGTGGTCTCACGTTCTTGAAAAGTTTTGATAAATGAACATTGAGTAAGGGATATTCAAGTCTGTGTTTGCTTGTATGTTATGGTATTTGTGGATTTAACTAAAGCAGCTTAGTGCACTGTAGTTGAAAACCCCCTTACAGACATACATTGCCATTTCAAACAGGTTCATTTTAAGCATTGTTTTATTATATTAGATGCAGATCCATGAGAAAATACTAGCATAATGAGGGAGGTGCTTCTGACGTAAACTCTGGTTCATTTCCTGAAAGCTGCCATTGTAGTCTGTTCCTTTCCAAAACCAGTGTTTGCTGTAAACCTATCACACTAGGGAGGATCTGGACTCAAGATGATAATTGAACTTAACCCACTCCTTGATTCTGCACAGACCTAGAGGAAGCTACCGTTTCTACAAGTGCAAAATATTTGTTCTAATTTTTTAAATATAACTTCATAGTTCATACATATTTTAATAAAGATTAGCGCATTAGCTTTTGTCATTCCTGACACTTTGCGTTGGGATATTGGGAACTCTTCTATGAATGGCCCTGTAGGGTATGGAGATACTGTATGTCAAGGATGCTGTCTCAGGAAGGCCCACCCACAAGGTGTCTTCTGTGAGCAGAATGCTGGTCTGCAGATCTGATCCTCTCATTACTCATCTCTCTTAAACTTTGCCTCCCAGGAAGGAAATAATGAGTATTTACTCTTTCTATGCCCAAGTGCCTGGCTTAGTTTTGCTATGTTTCTTAGGCTCAGTAGCAGGTCCTTTATTTCCAAATATTACCTGAGTTGGAGGAGTAAGCTTTGCTGGACTGCTGTATTGTTGCCTGCTCTGTGCTTTTTTTGGATGACTCCTGTTAGTGACAATCTAGTTCTAAACTTACACCAGCGCAGCTGCTGCCCTTCTGGGCAGCTGTAGAGCTGCAGTGAACCTGCATGAGCCTAGTTTAGTCTACATTCTTCTTCTCTAAGAATATCCCAGTGCCAGTAGAGAACTGAGAATGGGATGGAGGGGTGCTGCATCAGTGCTCTCTTGATTTCTGCAGCTGTAGGCCAACTCTAGCACAGCCGTGAAATAATTCTGAATAGTCTTTCCCATGCAACTGGTGTTCTGAGTGTTTTGACACTGTTACTCTTGCCTTTAGATTTTCCCCAGGAGCGTTGCCCTGTGGTGCTTGCACCACTTCTATACCCTGAAAAACGGGACATTCTAATGGACAGGATCCTGCCTGATTCTGGAGGGATAGCCAAAACCATGATGGAGAGTTCTCTGGCAGATTTCATGCAAGAAGTTGGCTATGGCTTTTGTGCAAGGTTTGTAGGAAAATATGATTTTCAAGCATGTAATTTTGGGTGGTGGTGCTTTTCTTTCTTGTTTCTTGAGGTAAAAGATAAAGAACACTTTAAATACTAAAATAAGTAGAATCTTATCAAGTATTAGGAGGTCGTTTATTTGAATTCCGGTTGTGCTTTGCTTTCTTCTAATGTGTATTACATGTGTGTGGACACTGTGTAGAATTTTATCATGGTGAGAAATGCTACATAAAAGGATTCACGTTGCTTTTGAAGGTTTCATAAGAATTTGACTATCACCTTTTTTACGTGAAAATGAAAGTGTCTGGGTAGACATAAACTCCAGCTAAATCCCACTGCAGTGTTGGAATAACTTTGCTGTTGCAAAACTTGGGCCTCAGAATGAAGCTACCCTATGTTTTTGTAAGAAGCGTGAGGTATAATTAAATTATTCTGTATTTCAAGAGAAAGACTATTGATTACTTTGGGGAGGTGATGATATCTCAAAGGTATTAACGTGAGTTTCTTTTTAAACCAAGAAATAAAAACACCCTGTGTTGGAAGATACTGAATTATTTCCTTTGTTAACACGTGCATGTTAATAAAACAGTTTATATATTCTTGCTATATAAATCTTCCTGGCCTAGTTATAAAGTGTTCACAAAATGGAAAAAAACTTGCAAAAAAAGCCTTCAGTTCTGAAGTTGAAACTCAGGCATCTGCTCTTTGTTTTCTCTCTAGTCTCCCAGGAGGTTTTTGCTGGTGCTCTCTGCTCAGGGATGCCATGGTTTGTATCAGGCTGAAGGGGAAACATTCACAGCTTACCTTTGAACAGTGCACATCAGCATTTTGAAATGTGCATTCTCAAAGCCTTTGTTTTGCTTTTAAGTAGCAGAAAACTTGAGTCTTTCAAGTTCTGTATCACAGGTCAATAGTGGAAGTGCTTTTAACCAAGAAGAGTGCTAAACCTACCCTGTGCTTTTGCTTTTATAGAGCATAGTCTGTGAAACATGTCTGTGACATCCCTGTCACTTCAGTATACCTGGCTTTGAACTGGAAACATGACACCAGTGTATTTCATGGAAATAATTGCACAGACTGTCTGATGAATTTTTCTTCTTGATTGTCTTAGAATTTTGTTATGTTGGATCATTTGACTAACTTGATGGAAGTCTTACATTGTGCTACAGTGCAACCTGCTTTCCCTGTAAGATCTCTTTGTTTTGTTGCATCTTAGTGTGGAAGAATGTCGCAACATAATCGTGCAGTTTGGTGTTCGGGAGGTCACGGCTGCCCAGGTTGCCAGGGTGTTGGGGATGATGGCTCGAACTCATTCAGGATTGACAGATGGTATTCCATTACAAGTGAGTGGCCTGTTGTGCTGGGGATTACATTTCAGCAGAAGAAGGAGTTAAAATGCTGGTCTCTAGGAATTTAACAATTGCTTGTATTATTCAATACTTGTACTTCTGAATGTTCTGCTGTAGGTGTCTGTATTACTTTCATGAATGAAAGATTCTCAAAGTGTTAAACTGATATCATTACTAGTCTGAACTTCCTTTTACACCTCTCTAGTGCAGGGAGTTCTATAGCCAGTGGGTGTTGAGACTGTGTTATTTTTTACTAGTGTTTGATTCAGTGTATTTGACTTGCAGTCTATTTCGGCTCCTGGCAGTGGGATTTGGAGTGATGGCAAAGATAAGAGTGATGGCAGCCAAGCCCATACCTGGAATGTGGAGGTCTTGATTGATGTTCTTAAAGAGCTGGTAAGTCTTGTGCCTGAATAGCTTTGAATCTAATGTAACTGTGCTTAAATGCTGGCTTTTGTGTTTCAGTGTATTTCTGGCAGTGGAAAGTTTTGTGCGTCAGACACCTTGTTTTGGAAGACTTCTTACTGTAGGCATTAGTGATGAAAATGAAAGTATTTTTGTAGCTACTCATTCCAAAACTCTTCTTTATTGCTTCTTAGGTATGCTAACACTATAGAAATAGTGAAGTTTTCCACCACTTTATAAGCAACAGTTTTTGTAATGAACTCAGTTAAACATGAATACCATTTCCTTTGCTTGCCTTATACAGGATTTTTTTGTATGTTCCCTCTAATGTATGCACAAGTCACTGCTTTGTTTTTCTAAACCTTGGGCATAAAATAGCTTTGTCTCTGATGCTCACCCATCTCTGAAGTGAGCAGTTTGCGTTCCATCATGGCCATAGTTCCCTCCAAGCTCCACCAATATTGTTTCACACTGTTCCTGAAAATACAATGGGTGCTTTACAAGATCTTGGATCCTACAAGCATAGGAAAGGAACAAATTAGTATAAGTTAGTATGCTAAGAGAGGAGCTATATGTTTGGGCGTTTTTAAAGAATTGTTAGTTAAATGTTTGGAAGGAGAGACAGCTACTGTAGTGCTGGGGAAGTGCAATCTCACAGGGTAGTTTAAAACATTAACTTGCATCGAATTCTCACAACTGTGTAAATACATCTCTTTTTGAAACAAACCCCTTGCTTTCAGCTAAAAGTTGGATGAACGTTAAGCTGGATACAATACTGATGAAGAGGGGTTCTTTCATGACAGTACTGTACATTGTAATGTGCAAGGCTAACAACCTTTGTTGGTCTCGTTGCAGAACCCTAATCTGGACTTCAAAGTAGTAACGTATGAATTGGACCATCCAGGATTTCAGATTCGTGATAGCAAGGGCCTGCATATTGTAGTTTTTGGCATCCAGAGAGGGCTGGGCATGGAGGTTTTTCCAGTTAATGCCATATACAGACCATGGAAGCATGCAGAGGGCCAGGTATGTTTACCAATATTTTTGCTCTATCTGTAGAATATTTGCAAAGTTCTTGAATTTCTTGAATGATAAATGGAGATTAGTAGTGTGAATGTTTAGATAATCCTCATTTGAGACGCTGGCCTGTAAGGCACAAGCCTTAGGTGTGTTACAGAAGTGCAGTGTGTGATTGACTGCTTCGTGTGGGACATGGTCACTTGCTGTGCTCTGTGACCCTACCTTTGATCCCAGCAGTGTTCTGGTGTGTAGTGCAGCTGAGCATAGAGCTGGTGCTGCATGGCAGTGCTCTGGAGTGCTTACCTAGTTACACAAAAAGGCCACAGCTTCATGCAAACAAGTACCCTCAGCACGTCTATACCCATCATTCTCGAATTCCAGAAGTGTGAGGTTCATAACATAAAACACACAGTGAAGCTTGGCTCACATCTTGGCTACTAAGTTGATTTGTATCGTTCTCAAAATGTGACACTTGATAAAGCAGAAGGAACCTGAAACTCTTATCTAAACTACCTCTGATCTTTTTTTTTTTTTATTCCAGCTCTCCTTCATCCAACATTCCCTCATAAACCCCGACATCTTCTGTTTTGCTGACTACCCTTGCCATACTGTTGCCACAGACATCCTGAAGGCACCACCAGAGGATGACAATCGAGAAATTGCTACATGGTAATAAACCTGCTCTCAGCTGCTTTTCATACATGGAGTTAGATTTCTTGTCTGGTCAAAGGTGGCTTTATCTTCATGTGGGCAGATATACTGTAGCTATGTACATACCAGTAGAACAGCCATTAGTATTTGTGACATTTCATTGGTGAAACTATTCACAGTATCAGAATTTCCTGTGTACTTCCATAATACCTTGCTTTTGGTAGAGTCTTCGGCTTGTTTGGAGAGTTTCTGCTGGCATGTTTTGGCATATCCTGCAAGCTGAAAGGAGGGGATAGAAGAGGTGATTTGAAGCTTAAATCTGTCTTTCCCAGAGTGATATTAGAAACTTGCTCTACTTGTATGAAAGTAGTCCTAAAATTTAATTATTATATGTATGTGGCTATTGGTGAGTTGTTACATAAAGGTGACTGGTGTGACTCTCTGAGCTGACCTTTACACCCTTTTTTTGGTATAGCCATGTAGCTTATTTCAGTACAGATACTTGCTTCTTTTTCAATTTTAATGCCCAGAATAGGGAATCAAAGAATAAGGAATACAGGTAAATTGGTAATGATCACTTGTCTGTAAAGCAGGCTAAACAAGTAGAGTATCTTCACTAACTTTCACAAGTAGGGTCTCTGAGGTGTTCTAAAACGTGTATTCCATTTCTGGAAGTATGTTTCAAGTTAAATTATCCAAGTGACGCACCTCAAGCTGAATTTCTTCAACATCAGCTTTCAGTTCCCTCTCCTCTGTAGCATAATTAGGAGCTCTTAAGATCTTGGGTTTTTTTTTTAATCGTTTCTTGCAGGCTTAATTGTGCATTATAAGAGCTGCAGCGTGAGGTTGTTTGCAGTGGGTCTTGCTGTATATGTCCTTACAGTTGCTGCCATAAAATACTTGAATCCAGGATCCTGTAAACTTGCTGCTTGGTAACTTTGTGGGGGTTGTCTATTTGTTTTTTCTTCTCTTTTGTTAGGAAGAGCCTGGATTTGATTGAGTCTCTGTTACGATTGGCAGAAGTGGGGCAGTATGAACAGGTTAAGCAGCTCTTCAGTTTTCCTATCAAGCATTGCCCAGATATGCTGGTATTGGCCTTACTGCAGATCAACACGTCCTGGCACACCTTGCGCCACGAACTCATCTCCACGCTCATGCCAATTTTCCTTGGCAACCATCCCAACTCAGCCATCATTTTGCACTATGCATGGCATGGACAGGTAAGTATTTTCACTGTAGTTTGTTCCTGTAACTTGACAGTTTGTTAAATGGGTTGAACAGTTACAACGATGTTTGTATTGGTTTATGAACTGGTCAGTTTAAAACTCAAGAGGTAAATGATCCATGGTTTATGCAGAGTAATGGGATGTCTCTTCCCTGACTTGAAGCAAACTGTTATGGTTTGGTTTTCAGTAATATTCACTGAGAAGATATTCCTGGAAAAGTATAGAGACCCAAGTTGAGTTAGACTTTTTAAACCTTTGGCTTTATACAAAGTTGACCACTGTTTTATTTTAAGAAAAAGGAAAAAAAAGCAAACCCAAACAACCCAGAAGAGATCCCCAAAACCTTCACAACAGCATCACCTACCTCACTCCCTCTACTCTCAACCTCACACATTTAAAATGTAAAAACTTGAAGCAGTAAGATGTGAGAAGGTTTAAACCAAAATAGTCCCCTTTATACTTGACAAAAAGATGAAGGCTGTTTCTAGACATAAAAAAACTACCTGCATGGGAAGTTTTCAGAGTCTGGATGTTTTCTGAAAGCTTGGCATTGGCTGCTGACCTTTTTCAAGGAGAGCTTTCCTTGTAGAGATACAGTAGCTGTGTATGCAAATCCCATACTTCTAATGGAAGTTTTGTTTGGTGTGGCCTTCATCATTATGTGCACTAGTAGTTAAACCAAGAGAAGTCATAAGTAGTTTAAAGCAGAGGAAGTCTCTGGGGTCGGAGAGAATCTGCATTAGCAAACATGTTTCCCTGTTCATCTGGAGTAGAGGTAATGGCAAGAAGCTTGACCTCTGAGGTCATGCTATGAATGTTTTATATTTTCCTGATGGAAGTCTTTAAATTGAAGGATGAGGGGTAGAATAGACATGAAGTGCTTTTTGCATGAAGTCTTGAAATGGCAGAAGAGGCAATTTTTCCACAGGGTAGGTCTCAGATAAGGGCATTGAGTGATGATTGCCAAGGGACATAGTGCCATTCCATGACACTTTCCCTTTAAACAAAACCCTTGCTGCCATAAAAATCTTACTTGTGTTGTATTTTGAAATTGTTCCTGTATGAGCAAAGAGCTAGATACTGTGTTTTCCGTTTTAAGGTGTACTGAATTTTCACTTCAGGACATCATATCCAGCATAACATTTAGTAAATATTTATGTAGTCTGAAAGTGATTTGCCTATGATAGAGAGGAATTGGTCCTGGACAGTGGCAGGAAAGAGGTGGGGATGTATGTATCTACTGTTTGCAGTCAGCTACATCCTTTACTTACTGGATAGTTTATTTTTGCATAGAAGGAGCTCAAATCAGAAGCAAGTTCTGAAGCTCAAGAGTAACTATGTTTGTATGTTAAGCTTTTTAGTTGTGAAATACCCTGTTGAATGTTCACATAATTGATCCTGTTCCTAGAATCATGAACTGCAATCCTAATTTAATTCTCCTCAGGGTCAGTCTCCTTCAATTCGTCAGCTTATCATGCATGCCATGGCAGAATGGTACATGAGAGGGGAGCAGTATGACCAGGCAAAATTGTCACGTATTCTTGATGTGGCGCAAGACTTGAAGGTGAGTTTTGCAAAATACTGCCATTATTTTTTGTCTGGTGTCTTACGCAGACTTGCTCATCTTTTAAGGAAAGCTAAGCTTAACTTGGACTAATTTAGTAAGGATTACATTGTGTAGGCATGTCTGAATTCATTTCTGAATTGGCTGCTGTCCCTCATCTTAAAAAAAAAAAGCCTACATTCATGTGACTTAAAGTACTCTTCAGCTGGGTTGTTGTATCTGACTACGGATGCTTCTAGCCTGTCCTGTTGTGAGCCCAAGACATTTTACTTGGTATTTGCAATGAGGTTGGTTATTGTGGCTTAGCTGACAAGTACCTTGGGAAGCAGCACAACAGAACTGCTTTCTGTGTGAATGTAGAGTGAATCCAGGAAGAGCTTTGTCTGTTTTAACCTTGAATATTATTGAAATGAGAATGTAGAAAGTGTCAGATGTTTGTATGAAGGTGGCAATGCTAAACACAATGGAATGGGGATTTCTTGAGCATGCTACTATTTTTTAGATTTTATATATTGACAAAAGACTAGAAGTTGTGACTAACTTCTTTGAGGCCCTTATTGCTTCCTGAAGTTAGATGCAAAATAATTGGGTGTCTCAACATGCAAGAGCACAAGCTGCTGCTTGAAGTCAGTTTTGTTGTAGCAATGACAGTGTTCAGAGATAACCTCCTGGAGCAGATACATTCCAGGTATCTCTGAAGTGGTTGCAGTCTGTTTGCAGTAAAGTGCTAAGTTCTTCTGCTTAACTTTGTAGCAGTATCAATTTGGTAGCTCTTGACCACTCGCTGGTGGTTTTTCGTAGCACGGAGGAATTTAAAACTATCAGCACAAGGTCACTTTAAAGAAGGTGAAATTATGATTTCAAATCAGAGCTCTTGCTTATTTGTCTCACAAGCGAGCTATAAGTGAAGTTGATAGTACCAATCTTTGTTGACAAAGAAAGCATAGCAGCATGTCATAATAAGACTTCTTTACTAAAATGTGTATGGGAACTAGAAAGAAAAGAAAGGAGAAAGAGTATTCTGTGTGTCTTCACTAGTAGTCTTCTGATTTTCTTTCTTTAGGCCTTGTCAATGCTGCTAAATGGTACTCCATTTGCCTTTGTTATTGACCTTGCTGCACTTGCCTCTCGACGGGAATACCTCAAACTTGACAAATGGCTCACAGATAAAATTCGGGAGCATGGGGTAAAGCAGGATTTTTCTCTTTATTTTTGCACTCTCTTTAGTGACTAACTTAAGTCACTTTAACGATTTAATAAGTAGCTTTAAAGTTATTAAAAGTGTCTATGGTGTGATAGTTCAATGTTTTCACTGAACTATAGTAGCTTAGTGGAATTCTTTCCATGGTGCAATTGCCAAGTTTGAAATAGTGTCTTGGATGTGGTTTGGGAGATTAAAGCAACATTTTTTCCTCAGGAACCTTTCATCCAGGCCTGTATGACTTTCTTAAAGAGAAGATGTCCATCTATCCTGGGTGGCCTTGCTCCAGAGAAGGATCAGCCCAAAAGTGCTCAGCTTCCTCCAGAAACCTTGGCAACTATGTTGGCCTGTCTGCAAGCTTGTGCTGGGTAAGAATTATGTTGCTTATACTGAAAGTGTAATCGGTTTGCAGCTTGCCTTCTGGCACATGGTCACGGCTGGTTTGGAATTTCATGTGGAGAGTGGGGTTAATGAGAGTGTATAAACTTGCAGGAGTAGGTGTAGTAGTACATGTAATTTTGCATTGAAACTTCTGTTGTAGGCTAGATCACAAGAGCTTGAGTATTGCCTTTATCATCAAACCAGGTGAGCTGATCTTGGTGACTGGAGGCTGTCTGGTTAGTCAGATAATCAGTTGTTAATGACTAGATAGATAGAGGGCTGTAATTCAGACAAAGGAATCCAGGCCATGGCTACAGAATGGGACAGCATCTTGGAAAACAGTGGTTTTATAACGAATTTTGTGATTGCGTTACCCAAATGTTTCTATGTGGTAACTGCTTTGGCACAAAGGGCTCGTACTGTCCTTACGTGTGGGAGAAAGGTGGGGAGTGGTGATTGTAATGTGAGACTGAAACTAGACATGTGTAACTTCGGTTATTTTTGAGAGAGACTCAAAGTAAGTCAAAGATGGAAAATACTGAACATCTTCTGCAGATCAGATTGTTTAGCCAAAGTCAAAAGAAAAGGGTTTGGATTTGAGAGCTGCTAGAGGCAGGGGTAGAATACAGAAGGGCTGATGGAAACTGAAGTTGGACAAATCAGTCTTTAAATGCTATGTACACACATAGTAAATGTGACTGAAACATTTGTGGTGTTGTTTCTTAATGCTGTCAGATCAAGGTGGTGTTGAACTGCAGCAATATTTCAGAGTTAACGGGAGGCAGTGTACTCCAGTGTGTGAGCCACAGTGACTGGAAGCTGGGATGGCATTTGTTTTGCTGCTGCATTTTGGCGCCTTATGAGGCTGGCATGTCCAAGTGTGTGTTACCTAATCTGAGGTTTGTACTATGTTCTTTGGCTTAGCCAATGTGGTCTTGAAAGAGATAAGAAACATCTTTAAAGTTGCCCAGGATGTTTCATGGCTCTCATTTAGATAGTAGGAAATTATACCCACATAGATTTGGTCACAATCAGTATTGGAGCTGAAAGGGAATTTGAGGTACCTGAAAGACTTTAGGGGAAGTCTTTCTCCTGTTTTCTGCTGGAACCTGTGCAATTGAAGTTCAAATGCTGTTTCTGAAATAAAATGGTCTGGCACATGTTTTGGTCTGAAGAGATAGCTCTTAGTTTTCAAGTCTAAGTGCATCTTTTGAGACTATAGTTCATAAATGAACTTATATTCCTTATTTTACATGCTGCAGTATCTGTTTTAGAGATTTAATAGTTAACTGTAGATTTAAATTGCATCTAATGTCATTGTGTTCTGAATTTTAATGTGTTACTGAGTTTTATTTATTCCATTAATTCTGAACGCCACTAGTTCTCTACTGGCACAATTCTCACAGCCTTTGGTTTCTTTTTATAGCTACTTTTATTCCCTTTTATACAAGAATGTGACCTACTTGCAGTCATTCTCCATTAGTTATTCTCTTTGAGCTTTAGAATGAAAAGCTTGGATTTCTTTCATGAAGCAATTGCTTTGATTAACTTAGGTTTCAGTCACAAATGGAAGTAAATGGCGTTGTAAAGACTAGAAGGTTAAAATCCCAGTAAATATGAAATACATTTGGGAGGATAGTTGCACTTCATCAGCTGAAGTCTGCCATCTTCTAAATCTGTTTATTTAAGAGCCTGCTCTTTAATTAGGCTTTAGTTAGTTCTTTTCTTGTTTGTGACCTGGGAGATGCGGGTTTTTTTAGCCACCAGGTCCCTGCGTGTTCTAAACTTATTTTTGGTGCAGCTTGTTTATTACTGGTGAGCACTGCAGTTGTGGCATCGTGTAACAGTGAGTCTTCAGAAAGAAATAAGCGTTCCTTCTATTACTGAGTGTTTTTACAGTGAAGTCAGGCTTGGTTGCAGGCACCACAGGCTCACCAACCGTGTAATTTATTAACAAGCTGCTTGGGATAAGTCCTTCCCTCGTGGAGCTGCAGTGAGTTGAGAGGGCAGCAGTGCCTTCTTCACACAGTCTTGTCCTGCATGGTCCAAGTGTGTCAGTGTGGGGAATGGTCATTTCTTCTCAGTCCTTGTCTCAAGCAGGCAAGAAGCTTCTGTGTACCTGTGCCTCAGGAATGGAAAGGCTTGTTCCTGCTTTGTAAGAAAGTGTTTGAGGAGGAAAAAAAGAGTAAGAGAAATGAACATGTGATTCCAGCAAGCTGGAGCTTCCCTAACAGTGACAGTTCTGTTGCTCTGTACTCTGGTCCCTGGCTCTCAGCCCACCAACCTCTTTTGCCTGAAATGAAGACTGGGGGTTTTTGTGGGTTTTGGTTTTGTTGGGTTTTTTGGTTGTTTTTTTTCTAGAAAACCTGCAGTTCTGTGCTATCTAAAAATACTGTGATGTTTGCAACTTGATCCAGCAGTGTGTCTCTTGACATGATAAAAACGTTAACCTTCTGTCTGCCTAGATGGTGGGACAAAACATTTGTGGTTCTCTCCAAAGCACAAATGCTTTAACCAGTCACCATAAATATCCAGCTCAGGGATTGTAAGTCTCGCTTTGTCCTCATTCTGGGCTGCCATGTTATCTATCTACAGCTGGTTGAAGTTTGTTTTGTAAAAGCATGTTGTAGTATTTAGGCATAAAGACTGCAAATTTAACCCCCAAAAAAGGAGGAGGGCAAAAGACTGAGGTTGGTAACCACATGTGAACTGTAGACTCCCCTGATCCATTCCATGGCTAACTGATGTGCTGTACGGTCTTGAAATGCCTCCTGCATCCAAAAAAATCCTGTGGTGCATTTCAATTTGTCATGCATACATTTAGATGTTGAGATTTCTCAGACTGTGGCACTGGGGTGAGGGCAAACACATACTGTAGGTACTGAGTCTACTGTATGCCAAGCTCAGAGCTCTGTCTTCAGGTTCAGTTGCACTTTCTGAAAAAGAAATGTCTTTGGGGCTTTTGAAGGTAGATTTCTGATTGCATTTTTGTACATTTCCCCCAAGCCCATTTGTTCTGAATTTTTGAAACAAGGCTCTGGTGAGAGGATATTAGGAGTGTAAAGGAGCCAGCTTGTGAAACAGTTACTAACATGTTCGTTGCCCTCTATGGAAAGCTGGTCACCCATGCTACCTCCCCAGATTCCCATCTCTCATGGGTGGGACTTTCCCCACACTGCATAGTGTATCACTGGCATTGGAGAATAGCTGGAAGCCCTTAACTGGTTCTGTGTGTCCCATAACAGGGTACCTGTCAAAGCTAAAGGCTAATCTTCAGTTCTTCTGCCTTAATTGCCAGGATGGTTCCTTTGTTCTTTTTCCACTCATCCCAAGAGTTGAGCAGTAAAAGCTTCTGAAAATTGAGTTGAAATGAGGAATCTTCGGACAAGGTTAACAGAACAACAAAGCTGTATTAGGATAGTTGCACCATTGCAGGAAGAAATCTGCAGATTTAGCTGTCTTCACTGAAAAGATAAAACTGAAGTTCAGGAAAGCATAAATAACTGGCTGGTTTTTTCCAAAAGGAAAATGTTAGTGTTCTGTTATTATGTCTGTGTTAGGTAAGTTAGCAGCAGAGCTGACTTTCCTTCCAGTTTGGGAACCTGGCAGTCAGACATGGAATACTTTGGAAAGAGGTACTGACTGCTCTGGGCTGTGCAATAACTGTGTCTAAGTTTGAGTTTTCTGATATTTTTTGATTATATTTTCCTTGAATAGTTAAATTTCCTGTCTCTGTTTGGGTTTAGCGCCAGTGTGTGAAACACGTCTTTCAGTCTGTAGACAGATGAGTTTTAGTGAAGCGGGTGGTGGTATTTACCTCTTCTTTTTTTGTCTGTGAGTACATAGCACATGTATCTCATCTTTTAGAGAGACCTTGTGTGTAAGGAGATTCAGAATGAGAATAACCACAAATGGTGAAGTTTGGGTACAGGAAGAAGCCTTGAGGGGCAGATTTGAACAAGGGATCACAGCACCACTGTCTGTGTTTTATCATGAGGCTAAGGTGTTATATAGCCTGTAATGTGGACAACCAGAGATGAAGGCTCTTCCAAGAACCTGTTAGAGCCATGTAGTTACATATCCCAGCCTTCTGTAAGTCCTTACTTGCTGGGGTAACTGTAAAGGAGTTACTGAATCATCAAAAACAGGGGAATAGGCTATTGGAGGTTGTTACAGAACTACAGTTTAAACTTTTCTATTTTAAATATAGCTGTTTCTCTTGGGAGATGATCTAAGGCAAGTTTTTCTAGTAACAAAATGTAGCTTTTGCTGGGGTTGTTTTGCAGATCTTTTTGTGAAATGTGGCTTCAATTTGTCTAGGAAAATCAAATAAGTTAAGGGCCTTATTTTTGTGGATGTTACGTGGCTCACTGTTGTGCTTCCACATCCCAGGAGCGTTTCTCAGGAGCTGTCAGAGACGATCCTCACCATGGTAGCAAACTGCAGTAATGTCATGAACAAGGCTCGACAGCCCCCACCTGGAGTCATGCCCAAAGGACGCCCGCCCAGCGCCAGCAGCCTGGATGCCATCTCTCCTGTGCAGGTAGAACAATCACATGCTGCATTTTCGGAGCGTGGTGTTAATTTGATGCTAGTTCTGCTGTACTAGTTGAGCTCTTTCTGGAGGACTAAGTCAAACATCATCTGGCTCACGTAGTTTTGTGCTTGCATGTCTTGATAGCTTGCTTGTAACTGGAGAATAATGTCTGAGGGATGTAGTTCAGAACTGTCTTTCACTTCACTGATGTCTGTACAAAGTAACTGTGAAGTGTTGTAGGACGGGAGCACTGAGGAGGGACAGATATTTGGTTTATTTAAAATAACTGAGGCTTTCGTTTAAAGTGCTAAAATTTACTAGGACTTCTGAGAATTAAGCACTGCCTTTGAACCTGATGTGTCTTGTTTGTAGCTTCACGGGCCAAGCCACAGTGCTAGAGCATAAGGACTTGTTATAACTGGGGCTCTTCAGCTCTCAACTGAACTGCTCTTTTAAAAACAAGGTACATTTCAGTTAATCCCTGCCACTCATCATCCCTTCCTCCTCTGGGAGCAACACTTTGCCGACAAGTTTTGCTTCTAGCAGTTACATTCAATGGCAGATTTTTAAGTGGTGAAAAGTATTTCACATGAAATAGTGGCAATTCAGCATTTAAGAATGACTGAATTGTCAGTAAATTACGTAAACTAAACCCAGAGAGTGGTTTTCTTGTGAATTGTTGCTTTATTGAAGTTGCTCATCAGATGTACCAAATACCTTGGCAACCTGCTACAAATAACTCATGAACAAACAGCAGCAATTTTTAGTCTGTAGTCATGTTGTCTTCTGGGTAGATAATACCATTTTCTGCTGCTCCTAGTCAGTTCCTTAACATACTGCTTTACCAGCCTGTATTGTCTTCCCTCCTATTCATGAACCAGGTCTTAATGCTTTTTATTGAAGATTTCGTTCAGGTATTTAGCTGTGAAAAGTGGGCATAGTAGGGTCCTTCAGACAATCAAAAATACTTTTAAGTTTGAAATGAAATAGCTTTGTAAATCTTGAGGTGGGTCTGAGGTTGCAGACTGCAGAGCATAAACTACTTTAGTACAAAAATCTGCAAGTAGAAGTAAATGCTGCCTTTTGTAAGCATTTAACTCTCATATTACACTTAACTACAGACTATGGAACAACCAAACTTTCTATAAAACCTGTGAGAGAATAGGATTTCATGGGATTGCAGAAGAAAAAAGTGCATTCTGTAGACAAACTGATCTTTTGGGGTGATCTGGGTGACTTCAGAATTTACAGTAACCATGCAGAAGAGCTTTTCTCAGAAATGTTTTGATATATAGCCATCTTTGTACAGAACATGCCAAAAATCAACTGGATTGTGATTTATGGATGTCTGTATAATCTTGCTTTCTTCATTTAGATCGACTCGCTTGCAGGAATGGCCTCTCTCAGCTTAGGTGGCTCAGCTGCTCCTCACACCCAGAGCATGCAAGGCTTCCCTCCAAACTTGGGCTCTGCATTCAGTACTCCTCAGTCACCAGCAAAGGCATTCCCGCCTCTTTCCACCCAAAACCAGACAACCGGTTTCAGTGGCATTGGAGGACTCTCTTCACAGCTTCCAGGTACTGCTGTTGGGGTGGAGTAGTTTGTTTTTGACATGGCACAGCTAAGGCACTGTTATTGCTGTGGTTGGAAATACTGAATGTGATAGCCCACCCCTTAAGGGTGGATTGGGTGCTTCCTTCCCTTTAAGGGTGAGAAGTCACACTGGACAAACAGCTGTGTCATATGGGAGGGAGTTACACTCCGATATGGAGTGAGTAGTCCTCACTCCTGGGTCATTGCTGAAACAGCACTTCAGAGTGTTGCAGCTGCAATAGGTAAAAGGTTTGAGTCAAGAGGATGAGTGTTTTGACAAATATAGCAGCATTATTTTAGGTTGGGATAGAGACGAAGAACTGCTTATGTTAAAACTGCTTTATATTAGCAATGAGGCTGTAAAACTCTTGAGTTTCTGGAAACGACAAGGGCTGGGAGGAATGGTAAGTGGATACTCTGAGGGTACAACTGACGTGAGGTGCAGCTGAGATGACCAATTGCTTGCTTGTAGTAAGTGGTCTTACTACAGGTTTGCTTCTCAGTAGGTGGTCTTACTACGGGTAGCCTGACTGGCATAGGAACTGGAGCCTTGGGCCTTCCTGCAGTGAACAATGACCCATTCGTGCAAAGGAAGCTGAGCACATCTGGACTGAACCAGCCTACATTCCAGCAGAGTAAGATGAAACCTTGTAAGTGGTAGTGTTGTCTGTGGCTGTGAAGTGTGACTGTGGTCTGCAGTTAATCTGTGTTTCCTTCAGGGGAAGCTTGGATCTGTAGGTGGTAAATGTTAGAAATGTGTCTCTTGTATTATTATATTAGTCTGAAAAAGATGCTTCTAAACTTGTATACTAAGAGCTTGCCAAGTGGCCGTGGGGGGGGTGTTAAAAAAACCCAAAACTTGTTAGCATAAAAATATAATTGGTTATGGATTTGCATGAATAGTGTGTTTTTGTCTGTTTTCTGCTGTGCTGTGTTTTCAACAAGTGTTGTCCTGCTCTTGACAGAGAATTGTATGTGCCTGGTACCAGGGTATTTTTTGTTTCGTTTGTAACAAGGTTAAACCTGTGTAGGGTCCTATAGAAGCAGAGAACTTGACAGGTGAAGCAGTGAAATAGACTGCAACATTGGATACAAATGAGACAAACCAAAGGTGATGGGAAGGTAGTTTCTGGAAGGAATAATTTGGTTCTTAACACTAAGCCATTATCCTTAACTTATTTATGCCTCTGCAGCATGCTCACAGTGAGATGTTGAAGCAGTCAAATGTTCAGGAACCACAGCCATGTGCTAAACCTTCCACATTGCTGTTATGGAGGAGCTATCAAAGGAACCATATGCAGTAACAACAAAGTTACCTATCTCTACAGATGTACAGTGGAGATGGCAGTAATCACCATTGGTTTATATTCTAGGTCTTAAACATTGAACATAAATTTGTTGGAAGCTCACTGGCTGGCCTGAAAGTTTGTGTGCAAGTTTGTGTGCGTGTTAGTGTTGTGTAGCATGCTTTATTCTAGTCTGTTCTGCGTTCAGTTATTTAGTTGTCATCTGAAGTTAGCTTGGGATGTGCTGGGTTCTAGCAGTAGAGCAGTGTGAGGTTAATGCTACCTTAGGATGCAGGCTTTTTGAATAAATATAGCATATTGAAAACAGATTTTTAAATAGCAATTCCTGTCTACTGGGAATGTTAAATATCTTGCTTTTCAGAAGAACTAGCAATTCTGTGTAGATTGGTGGAGGAGTTGAAAAGGACTAGATGAAATCCTGAGTGTCTGAAGTTATCCGGAGTATGATACCTGTTCTCTTTTTTACCAGCTGACTTATCTCAGGTGTGGCCAGAGGCTAATCAGCACTTTAGCAAGGAAATAGATGATGAGGCAAACAGCTACTTCCAGCGTATTTACAACCATCCACCACACCCAACCATGTCTGTGGATGAGGTGAGTTCCCTTCTGCAGCAGTTATGGTGCCTGTCCAGAGACTTGCAATAAAGTGGATCACAATTATTCCTTCATGTATTAGTTTTAGTGGAAAATAGTGAAGGGCTCGTAGCATTGCTTGCAGCATTGCTTTTTTGCTTGGTTGAAGTTGTTTTCACAGTAAAATTGCAGTTGTTCATTACATTCAGCTTTTACTTCTCTGGACTGAAGACTTCAGATGTCTAATTAATACTCCTAAAATGCTGCTAAGTGGGAAGGATTCAGTGTAGTGTGGAAGCTTTTGTGTTGAAAATAAGTGCTAAAGAGTGCCTTTAAATAGTCTGTATAAATTATCTTAAATGTATTTGGTTTTAAACTAAGTAAAAATGACTACAAGATCCAGATATATAAAAGGGTCCCAAGTTCTACCTTCTGAGCTTTTGATAATTATTTTTCTTAGTCTCTATGAGAGTAATTATTGGTCTGATGCACTTACTCTTTGAAGTACTTCAAATTTACTTTAATATATTTACACAGTTATAAATTATGGAAGACACAACATTAATTTTCGTTTTTCTAATTTGAAAGTAATGGAGTACACAGTCACAAGTTTTGTGTGAAGACAGTCACTTAAAAGAGCTAAAGTCTGAAGAGGAAGCTGGTTGTAGTGATGTAGTGTCTGTCTGCTGGCTAAAGTGAAGCAGTTACTTTGTGGTTGTGGTAGCGCAATGTACCTTAGCAGTTGCAAACACTCATGAAACATGATGGGAAAGGGCTGAAATAAAGCAAATCTGTTGGTAACAATTTCCAATTACTTTACAGGTCTTGGAAATGCTGCAGAGGTTTAAGGACTCCAACATTAAACGGGAACGAGAAGTGTTTAACTGTATGCTGAGGAACTTGTTTGAGGAATATCGTTTCTTTCCCCAGTACCCGGATAAAGAGCTGCACATAACAGCCTGTCTCTTCGGGGGCATCATAGAGAAAGGACTGGTTACTTATATGGCATTGGGCCTGGCCCTGCGCTATGTTCTTGAAGCCTTACGAAAGCCTTTTGCATCCAAAATGTACTATTTTGGTATTGCTGCACTAGATAGATTTAAAAATAGGTGAGTGTGGGTTTTGGTACACTTCTAATAGTGCCTGTATTGTCTTGTGAACCTTGAACCTGCTCTAATCATACAGGGCAAGGTTGCACATCTCAGCTTTGGGATTTCTTCGAAGATGCACTGACTTGAAACAAAATTTGTGAATGTGCTAGTTAAAGGGCAACCTTTCTAAATTAAAATGTTCACTGTGATACCTGAATAAATGTGCAACAAACTTGAGATGCTGAAACTACTTAGACTCTATAAAAATCAGTGAAGTGTTGAGTTAGATGAAGTAACTAACAGCTTGTTAGAAATGGGGTGAATGTAATTACTCTTCACAGTGCTCTTCAGTGGGGTGCCATTTGCACTGTTCATTACTGAAGGACTGACTGGGAGCTAAGCTCTAGAACTTTGCTTTTACACAGAAAAGTACGGCTAAATATTCTCGGAAAAAAATTCTTTCTCAAAACTTCTAATGAATTGCAGATAGAGAAGATTGTGGGTGTGAGGTGTACTCTGGTTTGGTGTTTAAAATGCGCTGAGCCAGACTGCAAATTATTTATCCAGTAATCTTGTAGCAAACACTGAATATAAATGCAGTTGTGTACTAGGTCAGAAATACAGAGGTGTAGGAAAAGATGACTTGTGAATAAATCTTGTGCTTTAAGGTTAAATCAATTAATTTTAAATAGATTTTGCAACAAAAAATACTTTGTAGGAAATGCTTTGTTTATAGCACGGCTGCTGTAAGGAGTCCAGAAGTAATTCTGTGGTGCAGTATGGCAATGACATACCTGATATTTGTTTCTGTCTAATACTGTTTCTGATTTGGGCTTATGCTTCTGACCAGTGCATGTTTTGTCTGACAGATTGAAGGACTATCCCCAGTATTGTCAGCACTTGGCTTCTATTAGTCACTTTATACAGTTCCCACATCATTTACAGGAGGTGAGTGTGTTTGTAAGCAACACTAACTTTCTATGATGTTAAATTCTTTAGAGCAAATTTATGTTTCCTTTGGAAAAGCAGTCTCATCTGTGGTGATTTTAGATCATGTACATCCACAGAATCAAATGCCTTTTCTTAAAGGTTTTGCTCTGGGATGGGGTAGGCAGATGAAGGTGTCTTTCCTGCTTCCATAAATCTGTTTGGGTTGTTTATGTTGAAATAGCTACCTGCATATAACTGCATTATCAGCCAATGCACATCCATGCATGAAGGTTTTAAAGTGCCTTCGTGGATTTATATTCCAGTCCCTCAAAGATCTGGAGTTTTAGTCTAAAATAGAGGTCATTCAGCTGGGTTTATACAGTTTCATACTTAGACCTGATAAAATAATCCAGGAAAAATTTCTTTCCTGAAGTTCTGATAAGAGCCATGGGAATACCGTGTTGTCCAAAACAGTGTTCATCACATGGTGTCTGCCTTGAATATGCTTTTATTGGTAGAAATACAGAAAAACTAATCCCAGTGGCAGAGCTTAAGAGCGTGAGCTAAATAAGGAAAAATGTTCAGCTCTACCATTGAGGTAGAGGCTCACACCTGAAGCTATGAAGTCCAATAGCAGTTTTGGTTTCACTAACAGCTTTCAGACTGTACCCCTTAAATGACAATCTGATATTTCCAGTTTCTGGGGAAGTGTATAGCAGTGGGGAAGAAACTCATTTTCTACTATGGAACTATTTCAGAAAATGTAATGTCTAAAAGTTTCTGTGTGTTTTTGCTTATTAATGGTGAGCTCAGACTATTCTATCAAGATGTTGTAATCCTTGCACAAGTCTTCTTACCTGTTTTGTAGCCTGCTTCTTGATACTCCCACATTGCTCTTAGGATCTTTCTCCTCTTTTGTTCTGCTGTTCTAGACCTGGGGGGTTAGGAATGGAGTTTTTTTAGGTAGTGCTCTGTAAAATATTAAGCATATTAGGTCTTGTGATGCTTGACATTAGCTTGTTGATGCTGGAGGCAGAGCTTGAGGCTCCTCTGCAGTAAGAAAGTCCATAGTGACAAGATGTGCTTTATCAGGGTATACAGTTGTATTTATGACAAATACAGTTGCATTTATGATTGTTGTCCTTTATGACAAGACTGTCAAATATTTTAATGATTGTTGGCAAACCTTTATAGTGTTCATGTTAAAAATCAGCCTATAGTTCTGTTGCTGCATGTGAAATTTTGTATGTGCTTGTTCACCCTATTTTAGTACATAGAATATGGACAGCAATCCAGAGATCCTCCTGTGAAGATGCAGGGTTCAATCACCACCCCTGGAAGTATTGCACTTGCCCAGGCTCAGGCCCAGGCCCAGGTTCCAGCAAAAGCTCCTCTTGCTGGCCAAGTCAGCACTATAGTGACCACCTCAACCACCACCACCGTTGCAAAAACCATTACCATCACCCGACCAACTGGAGTCAGCTTCAAGAAAGATGTGCCGGTGAGCATTGTGTCATTGTGCCCCTCCCAGAGGGGCAGATGCTGCTCTGGACTGAGTACATACAGACAGAATCTGTTTTAATTTGTGTACTACAGATTTTCAGACTGTGATCTTTATTTTAGATTTAAAGCATAAGACCTTTTAAAATATGGCCCACATTTTTTCAGAGAGAAGGTGTTTTTCATCATCAAACTACCTAGTCACTTTGGAGTCAAGTTGAAATGTGTTCTTGAGGCTGTAATTATCAAGACAATTTCAGAACCTTCATTTCTGTTAATGACTTGCAACAGGACTCTTAAAATAGTTGACAGCTGCTATCCTGCTTGGGACTTAAGAACACTAACTGCACACATCTGACCTCACAGTTCTAACTGCATTAGGTTTTCACATCTTTGGTCACTTGTGTAAACAAGTCTGAAGTGCTTGTCAGAGTTATTATGGGGTTGGCAGATAGATAGAATTGGCTATTGCACAGAAAGTTTTGGGGCATGCTTGGTCCCATGTGGATGCTGAGGCTGGGCAGTGCTGTTCTGTATGATGACTGAGCACTGGAAAGTTGAGCCTGTCTTTATGCTTGGGACTGTCTTTGAATAGCTCTCTGTAAAGGAGGCAAAAGCCAAATGAAGCTGAAAGTGTTGTGAACACACTTGAGGCGACAATCATTAGTGTAGCTATTTAATGTCTTTCACACCTGATTACATCATGTAGAAACTTGTTACTTTGAGGTGTTTGTTTTCCCATTTTAAACTCCAGTCAGGACTGATACTTAAAACTGCATTGCTTTTTCCCTTGAACTGCAGTGTACCAGGTGCTAAAGCCCTGGGGTCCAGACCTGCAGCTGTAAGGGACCAGGGTCACATGCTATTGACTTCAGCTGGCATCTCAGAATGAGAACCTGGCCTCAGAATGAACTTCTGGGATTTCTCCTTTCCAAATCAGCACTGAAGTGCTCCTGGAGACTCCCTGCTGTGTTAAGTGCTGCTCGCTGTTGTGGTGTGATTTTTCTCCAAGCTATAACTCTACACAGGCTTAAAGGCCCAAAAGGTGCCATTGCAGTGGCACCTATTATATGTGCATGTAGAGGTTTTTCTGTAGCAGCATTCTTCTGCTGAGTATTGATCATCATTTTTAGAATAAAAAAATCACTTGGCTCCTTCAGAGTGCTGCTGAAAATGAATCTGAGACAGTAGATGTCCCCTGATAAAGCTCAATTCTATTTTTGTTTGACAGAACAGTGCAAAAGTTTCTTTTGATGTCACCTCTAGATATTGTTTATGCTTAGCTTCTTGTTCTCCCTCCAGCCTTCCATTAATACTACCAACATTGATACGCTGTTAGTAGCAACAGATCAAACAGAGAGGATTGTGGAACCTCCAGAGAATGTCCAGGAAAAAATTGCTTTCATCTTCAATAATCTGTCTCAGTCAAATATGACGCAGAAGGCAAGTATGAAAGAATGCTAGTAAAAATAATTTTTATACTCCTAATCCTTTTTGTATATATTCATTTTTAAGTGTGGGTTGATGATACTTCTACAAAATTCTAACTTGAAAAACTTCAGGAGGGAGCACACTGTAAAGAAATTATAGTTTCCAGCACTTTCTGCTTAAACATCTTTGGAGATAAAATTTTCCAGGGAGAGGAGAGATGGGAAAAAGATACCTGTTCTTAATCTTAAATAAACATTCACATCATAAATGGACTGGGTACCATTAAGTGTTGCAAGGTTAAGGTCTGGTATTTCAAGCAGGAATTAAGGGAATTTTTTCTGAACTAGTTGAGGTGTACAGTCTTGCTGCCACCTGTGCTGGTGTCTCGTGGATGGATGGCTTGAACTTGCAAGGTGACATTTACTTGCAGTTGTCTGGTAAAAAGTTGGGAAGTGAAGGAGAGGTGAATTGTTATGCCTTGCTAATTTCATGATTGAGTCTTTACTGGTTGACCAGATCTTTGGATAATGAGACACTGATTTCAAATATTTATTTTTTTGTAGAAAAACAGCCTTAGTATTAGAAGCAACTGACTGACCATAAACTGTGTGTTGCTCAGAGCTGACCCCAGAAGGTTTTGATTATCTTCTCATCTGTTCTGTGGTGTGCTTTGTCTTTGGTTTGAGCACAGGTGGAAGAATTGAAGGAAACAGTGAAAGAAGAGTTCATGCCTTGGGTGTCACAGTATCTTGTGATGAAAAGAGTCAGTATTGAGCCTAACTTTCACAGCTTATATTCAAACTTCCTTGACACACTTAAGAATCCAGAATTTAATAAAATGGTTCTGAATGAAACCTACAGAAATATCAAGGTGAGTAGTGCAAGTTTTCTAAAGGCAGCACAGGAGTGTGCTGTTCTCCTCATGCTATGTGTTTGTATGGTGCTGATCCTCAAATATAGAATATCATTCAAAAATCTACTTTCTAGCTTACCATTAAACTTACAGGTTATCTTTAGGAATACTGGGATTGTTTACAGTTAGGAATGTATGAAAGACTTAAATTGCATAACAGGAGGGCAAATTTGCATTTGAATTCATTTATGTAGGTGGACTTCAAATTTGTGTGAGGTTTGCAAATTATAACCCAGGGGAAAATTGCTCACGGTCTAGTTGTTTTCTGTGGAGGAAAGTGCAAAGATAGAAAACCACACTCTGCTCTTTTGGCCCAAGAGGGAATAGAGGGGGAAAGGGTGTGTTTAGAAAATGGGGGTGTAAAAGCCAAAATTTATTGGAGGGCTAAGGTAATGTGGGTGGGAGGAGAAAGCAGTAGCCCAGAAGTGATGACCAGATGAAACAAGTTGGTAAAGAAAGCACTATTTTTAAACCTGTTGGTGGAATTTCCTGACCACCATGGGTTACGCTGTAGTGCAAAAGCATCTCCTAACTCTGGAAAATACAGCTGACCTTGCTCTGTTCAGCTGATGCTCCTCTGAAGTTAGTTAACAGAACCAACAGCAGAATACTTGGTTTATAATTCATGACATGATGACATGGTTTATGTTTTGACATGACAATGAGATGGTTTCCCTGGAAGGTTAAACTATAGCCGTCAGGTCTGTGGTGTGGCAGCTTGGCTATGGGAGTAGTTGTAACAGTCTCAACAGAGGAATTGGTAAGGTCTGGGAAGGTGTAATCCTCTTTCTTTGATCCTTTTAAAGAAAGGAATTTTGAAGTCATTACAGTGCAGATCTACAGGGTGCTGCCTTGAAGTGAAAGCTGTTCAAGTATCTCTGCAATGTGACTGAAGCTCAGAACTTAATGTTCTAAAACTTTGCCTTCATTCAGATCAACTGTTGGATTTAGTTTGGAGTCTGGTTATGTTCCGCTTGTTGCTCGAGATGCTTTTTTTATTCTTTGTTAGGTGCTATTGACATCAGATAAAGCTGCAGCCAACTTCTCAGACCGTTCCTTGTTAAAGAACCTTGGTCACTGGCTGGGAATGATAACGATGGCTAAAAATAAGCCCATCTTGCACACGGTGAGCTTCTGTCTTTACAGATTGCCTTGGCATGGATTGGTAGTATGCTGTTATGCAGTAGCATAGGCTATTTGGGAAATCTTACCACCTTTCTGGTGCCTCTTTTATGTGCCAAGTACAAAGCGTGACTCCAGAGTTGGTTATTTAACACTTCTAAATATTTTTTTTTTATATCAGAAAAGTTAGTAGCTAAATTTATTTTGGCAAAAGCTTGTTAATCCATGTAAAAATGTGGATGTGTAAATCATTGTTCAAAAAGTAACTGCTGCTTAGCAGTCTGTAAAGTTCAAGGGCTGTCTTGACTCAGCCTTGACTGTATGTGAAAAGGAAGCAGTGTATTAGTGGAACTGTGCAATATGTTTGCTATTTTCTCCACCCTCATTCCCCCTTCAATTGGTTTTCAGGATTTGGATGTGAAGTCGCTACTACTGGAAGCATATGTTAAGGGACAGCAGGAATTGCTTTATGTAGTGCCATTTGTTGCCAAAGTCTTAGAATCCAGTGTCAGGAGTGTGGTAAGTATCTTTGTACAGACAGAGTTACTGCCCAAATGGCATAATATTGCAGGAAGCAATCAGCTTTTGTCACAAAATAAAAACTGATTGAATTCTGTGGAGAGAAAGAAAAAGGATATAAAAAGCATGAAGTGAAAGAGTTTTGTTTGGAAGGAAAGTGGCCGTGCATTTCTGCAGCATAAGTAGGTGGTGTTCGCTGAAATGCACTGTGGTATCCCTGAACAGAACTCTATTGAGAAATGGAAGGATGCCATTGAAGAGGTTCTAGGATATATTTATTCCTAGAGTTTTTTTTTCTTCCACCCACTTTAATCCTGATCAGCTTGTCAGTTCTGCTTGATGTGGAACTGATCTTTCAAGAAGGACCAGCTCATTGTGTTTCCAGTTTTTCGCTTATGTTCCTAATGTATTTCCAGTTATACTGAATTACTGGAATAATTACTACTAAAGTACTAAATTCAACTCTAATCACAGCTGTATAATGGTTTCCATGGCTGAATGCACACATATCTGCTTGTGTTTCGAACATTTCCAGTCATAAATTATCCAGATGATTCTGTAATACTGCTCTCTTCTTTCTCTTGTAGGTCTTCAGACCTCCAAACCCGTGGACAATGGCCATTATGAATGTTTTAGCTGAGCTACACCAGGAACATGATCTAAAGGTAAACTTCTGGATTTTTTTTAAACTTCTGAGTGTAAGGTTTTATTGACATACTAGTTAAGAAGGGTGATGTGACGGACTAGAGCAGTCCTTATCACTGCTTAAGCATGGGGAGATTACTTGGGTATTGCCTAATTTGGTATTACTTGAATGAAACTCTTCTCCATGAGGTCAGCATCAAGATAGTTGTCTAATCCTCAGTCATTATTAGTCTCTGAAAGTTTATAATTCATGACATGGAGCTGGGATTAGATTGAGGAGCTTGGGAGTCAAGTGGCTCAGTAGATGTTTTGGGTATTTTCCTTGTGACATGATCTAAATTAGAGTTGTTTTGCAGTTGAATCTGAAGTTTGAGATTGAGGTGCTCTGCAAGAATCTTGCACTAGACATCAATGAGCTGAAACCTGGAAGTCTCCTGAAAGATAAGGATCGTCTGAAAAACCTGGATGAGCAGCTGTCTGCTCCGAAGAAGGATGTGAAGCAGCCAGAAGAGCTACCACCTATCACAACAACTAGTAAGTACATCTCATAGAATCCAGAACCACACTGTTAAAGTTCAAGTAAGACAGGTTTTGCTATCACAAAATAAAATATGAAGCTACATGTGCTATTGTAATATTCTTGAGTGCTTGGGAGCGCTTAGTTTTGTAAGAAATAGGTGTACAGTTTGGAGATGGGAGGGGAGTGGAAGCCATATGAGGACTAATTCTTTATTATGTGTGTGTAGCTACTCTTTAGACTCCCTCCTATTAACACTACACTGGGTGCTAAAACTATCATAATAAACAGCTCTCTTAAAGTGTACTGAAGCTGCTTTGGAACTAGTCATTAGGTAAAGGGAGAATGAAATTGCTTGGTAAATTTAGGAGGTTTTGTGGTCAAACTGCAAAGCTTTTGTTTCTAGGTCATTTCCTGGTTTAAATAAAAATTATATACCTGTTTTATAAGCAGTTGCTTTTCACAAAGTGTCTCAATACAAACCTACTTGTGTTCTCCAGCTGCTTCTACAACTCCAGCTACCAGCACCACTTGTACAGCCACGGTTCCTCCACAGCCCCAGTACAGTTATCATGATATCAACGTCTATTCTTTAGGAGGGTTGGCTCCGCACATTACCTTAAATCCGACGGTAAGTTTTAGAGCTGATTTAGTTTGCTAAAAGAATTCTTTCAGCCAGGGTTGATGCAGATCTCAGCTGGTGGGAGCTATCAGGACTTAAGTATAAAAGGAGCCTCTGAGCTCCTTTTGTCCAGTCAGCAGCTCAGCTCTTAAGTCAATCTTTGCATTGTTACTGAGCTGCAACTTGGTTAGAAAAACAATAATTTGTCCCAGTTTCAGATTTATCAAATACTCTAATAGCTGCATGGGGAACATGATTGTACTGCACAAGCTATGACAGTAAGTCATTCAGAAAATGCAGGTGTCTAGAGTAGGTGGGATTCCAGTGTACTTCATTCTCTCACCTTTCCTAATCCCCTGCAGATTCCGCTGTTCCAAGCCCACCCGCAGCTGAAGCAGTGTGTGCGGCAGGCGATCGAGCGCGCGGTGCAAGACCTGGTCCATCCGGTGGTGGACAGATCCATCAAGATTGCCATGACCACCTGTGAGCAGATAGTCAGGAAGGACTTTGCCCTGGATTCGGAGGAGTCACGGATGCGTGTGGCCGCTCACCACATGATGAGGAACCTGACTGCTGGGATGGCCATGATCACCTGCAGGGAGCCTTTGCTGATGAGCATAGCTACCAACTTGAAAAATAGCTTTGCTACTGCACTGAGGGTAAGAGCTCCATCATTTGAAGTTTATATCCAACTTACAGGACTGTAGGCGTCCAGCGTTGGTAAATCAGTTCTCCACAATGTAGACTTGTTAATTAATTGTATGCCTTAACTGGCATGGGCATGAATTCACTGTGCAGAAGTTTCATGACTCTTGTGGAATTACAGTGGACCTGTGATTCCAAGTCAAACACTCTTAAACAGAGATGATAGATCTTACTAAATGGCACATAAACTTCCTGACTATCTTTTTATTTCTCCCCAGTGTTCTCTCCAGTTTAATCACATCATGGAAGCCTTGGAGGCTTGAACTTTCTGCAGGGTTTGAAGCAGAAAAGCTAAAGTGGGGAGGACTGAATTGATTTTGGTGATATCTTGGATTGTTTCAGCATACATGCTTCAGGCAGATTTTATTTACTTGTGCTGTTAGCAGATAGGTAGTTCAGACTCTTCTGCACAGCTTGTGAATTCATTGAGTTTTCTGNTGTGCTGTTAGCAGATAGGTAGTTTAGACTCATTGAGTTTTCTAGAGGCTATTAACAGGTCTCTTAATGAAGAAAGTTTGAGCTAAACTGTATGAAACAGCCTGTGAACTGCTGACCACAACAACAGCTACCACCCAGAATTCTTGCCATCAGTGTCAGCAACAGGCACAAGAGCATAAGGATCTTGGAAAGATCAAGACACAGCTGTACTTTCAGCAATTAGAAATTAATCAATATTTTTTATCATATGACATTGGTACAAATCCAGTTTTAATCCAAAGAAGTTTTTAAAGAGATAATTGTAGAAAATCTTTTGTTGCTGAAAAGGCTCTGCATGAGGCATCCCAAAATTCTTATCTGGCTTATTTTTATGAAGTGGTTTAACAGAAATAGTGTAATTTAAAGGAATTAATGAAAGAGCTCTTAGCAGACAAGGAAGTCCAAGTAGATGGGACAGGCTGCCTTTATAAATGTATTCCATTTCTAGTGAAAGTTTCTGCTTTGCACCCTGGAAAATAAGTGCATCTGTTCAGGGTTCTCATAAAGCAGACTCTGAGAAGGAAGGAAGGATGAAAATTGGATTCCTTATCAGAAAAGGAACCCACTGAAAAAAGGCTTAGGACTGCTGTTTTGCACTGTTAGTGCTGCACCTTTAAATCTTCCAATTGCAACCTAGGACATAGGAAAACTTCTACTGTGATGCAAAGCGTTCCCTGCATTAGCATCACTCTGTGCATGTCTGTCTAAAGCAGGCCTTTATTTCTGTGCCCTGGAGATGGGGAGGTGGAGAAGATGGAGAACCCCTGCTGTTTTGTTCCTTGTTGAAAGTCTTTACTGTCATCTTGGCTACATGTTTTATTCAAAGCTATGCAAAATTAAATTTAATACTGTATATTCTATGAGAAGAGAGTGTGATCCTAAGAACATTCCTTTTTATTGCTTGTGTTCTGTATAAGCAGTGGTGCAGATTTTAAGGCTAGTTATATGCAGGGAAATTTTACATCCTTCACTGATTATTGTGATTTTCAATAGGCAGCCTCCCCACAGCAGAGGGATATGATGGAGCAGGCGGCTGCCCAGTTAGCACAGGATAACTGTGAGCTTGCCTGCTGCTTTATCCAGAAGACAGCTGTGGAAAAGGCAGGCCCTGAGATGGACAAGAGGCTCGCAACTGTAAGTATGGGACTGTTGTCTTTTAGAAGTATTCTATGTGTTCATACACATCCAGATGGGTGTCTAAAATGCAGTGTGGTGTTGGTGTTTTTCCCAGGAATTTGAGCTCAGAAAGCACGCTAGGCAAGAGGGGCGTCGCTACTGCGATCCTGTTGTGTTAACGTACCAGGCTGAGCGGATGCCAGAACAGATCAGGTTAAAGGTGAGTTCTGTTTAGATGCTGCTCTTCTCTCCCTCCTGATAAGGAAAAGTGGGTAGCACAGCATCAGATGAGTAATCATATATTATTACTCTTGCCTAGCAGTGCAGCTGCTGTTTTCTTGATTAGTGTGGAAACACATAAATACATTATTCCAAAATGAGTGTTTATATCATTTTCTCCATTCCTTGAGTCTCTATTTCTGTGCATTTCCTCTCACTAAAAGATGGCTCATCTGTTTTGTTGTCTTTATATTTTATTTTCTTTTGTCTCCTTTATATTTTCTTCCTTTAAAGGACATACCATGTGCATTCAGCAGAGCATTACTCAATATTCAATTATTTCTGTTTCTGGGAATGTGAGTTTCATTTCTAGAGCAAAATCCCTGTGTTAGGGGCTGTGGCAGGAGAGATAGGACCTCAGTGCCGAGCAGCTGAATCCTGTCGATGTCTAGGCCACTCTGTTTAAGGGTAGCTACCTGTTACACTGCTCTCATTTTTTACTTTTAAGATGTCCTCATTTTTTACTGCCTCAGTGCTTATCAACGAGTTAAATGCCTGTTCTTTTCATTGCAAAGGTTGGAGGTGTGGACCCAAAACAGCTGGCTGTTTATGAAGAGTTTGCACGCAATGTCCCTGGCTTCTTACCCACCAATGACTTAACTCAACCTACAGGATTCTTGGCTCAGCCTATGAAGGTAGAGGTTTCTGAATTAATCAGCTTGAGGGTACTCTAGCCATTTTGGAGACTGTTGCAGAACTTGTGTTTTTGTTGTAAGGACTCATAAGAGTCAAGTGTGTGTATTGCCTGGGGACAGTGGTTGAAAAAATGCATTTGGTCTAAAGACAAAGTAATGGCAAAAAACGTCCATCCAGTCTTAGGGATTTGCAAGCCAAACTGAGATAAATGCTGCAATTTACTACATGTAGGTTTTAGGTGCTGTGAAATATTTTATTCAAATCTCAGATTACTTTTGCAGGAAGGTCGTGGACAGCAAGTCTGAATTTTAAGATAATTAACAAGTTTTTGTATATACACATAAGACCTTACTGACAGAACGAGGGGGAATGGCTTCAAACTGAAAGAGGACAGGTTTAGATTAGATGTTAGGAGGAACTTCTCTGTGGGGCTGGAAGAGATTATTGAAGATAATATAGATGGCCCATCCCTGAAGTGTTCAAAGCCAGATTGGGTGCGGCTTTGAGCAACGTGCTCTACTGGAAAATGTCCCTGCCCATGGCAGGACAGTTGAAACAAGATAGTCTTTTAAGGTCCTTCCAACCCAAACCATTCTGTGACTCTGACTGATAGAATTATGTGCTGGTTATTTTCACAGCTTATTTGCTCATATGTATGTACTTAAAATACCAGCATAACAAACCACAGTGCTGTAGAAGTCTAAATTCTGGATGCTATAATTTGATGGAGGAGAAGAGCCAGTCAGTCAGTATTTGAGTGTCACAAATGTAATCCCTGCAAAAATCACTGATTCTTGCTATCTCTTAAGCAGCAAGCTTGGGCTACAGATGATGTAGCACAGATTTATGACAAATGTATGACAGAACTGGAGCAGCACCTGCAGTCCATTCCACACACCCTGGCCATGAATCCTCAAGTTCAAGCGTTGCGTAGCCTCTTGGAGGCGGTGGTAGTGGCTCGGAACTCCCGGGATGCTATTGCTGCACTTGGACTTCTGCAGAAGGTGAGTGTTGACAAATCATCTCTGTAACAACTTGATTAGAGTTTATTACTCACCTGGCTCATGGATTCTCTTGCTGGTGACCTTGTTTCTTCATGCATTCTGTGGAACTGCTTGGTGAACAATACTGAACTGATGTCTTCAGAAATCCAATAAATAAGATTGGGAGGGAGCCATTGTGTTCACTCAGGGTATTGTACTCATGGTCTCTACTTCCCATCAGCAGGGAGATGTCCAGCTACTCACAAAGCAGGGCTTCAGCACATGTGACATTTGCCTGGAAAGGCAAACATCGAAACCATGAATGCCCTTTTTCATCCTCCTTTCCTTGAGCTTTTATTGCTGAACGTGATGTCATATGATATAGAACATCCCTTTTTTCAGTTTGAGGCAGCTGTCCTGGCTGTGTTGCTTCCCAGCCTCCCCACTGGTGGGGGAAGACAGAGTGGGAAAGAAAAAGCCTTGATCCTGTGCTAATGCTGCTCAGCTACTGGCAAAGCTGTGGTATGTTGTCAGCACTATTTCAGCACAAATCCAAAGCACAACATCATGAAGGGTGCTGTAAAGCAAATTAACTCCATCCCAGCCAGAATTTGTAGGCTGTACCAGTGGGAAGTGTTGCAGTGACCTCTGTGAGCTGAGCTGGCATTAGTGCCTGTGTAGCAGTGTAGAACATGTGACAGACAGAAAAATGCACTTGAGAATAGTTTAAGGGTACTGAGCTGTCTGCATGAGGATCTAAGAACAGTACCAAAACAAAAGTAACCAAAAGCAGGAGGGAGACTCTTCATTCTTGTCTGTTAGTGCTTTTACCTATTGAAGGATCCAGTCCTGACTAGAACTTAAACAAAAAAATTGTGTTGCCCGTGTAAAACTCATCCTCCATTTGCTGTAGACTAATACAAATACATCTCTGAGTTCTGCAGCTCTTTCTCCAAGGACGTTGCTCATTTACCTCTGGCAGGTTCTGTAAATATTTTCTCAGGTAGTTTTCCATGAGCCGTATGCAGAAATTGCTTGAGGAGGCGTTGACTTAGGGAAGCTGCAGCACAAACTGACACAATCTGTCATGGTATTTGGTGCACATACAAAGCTAGTGGGGCATAGAGAGACCTGTAGGTTTGTTTGTGGTAGCATAGCTGTGTAAAGTGCATGTAAAGATGCCATAGTAGCTTGTAAAATCTTGCAGTCTTATCAAGAGGTCAGCATAATTACTAAATTGATTTTTTTCATGTTTTCTGCTGATAACTCTCACTGATGTAACATGCAGAAGATATGGAAGAGGACTTGTTTTTTCTCTGCTAACAGGCTGCATCTATTCTAGGCTGTAGAGGGCTTGCTGGATGCCACCAGTGGGGCTGACGCTGATCTCCTGCTCCGCTATCGTGAGTGTCACCTGCTGGTGCTGAAGGCTCTGCAAGATGGCCGTGCCTATGGATCTCCATGGTGTAACAAACAAATAACTAGGTCAGTTACAAGACAACAAGAACACTGATGTAGCTTTGACCATCTTTTGGGAGTTGCTGTGTTACTCTGAATTCCCTGCCTGTTAATATTTTGCTTTGCTTCAATTTGAACAGACAAAAAATAACCAACTTTTTTTGTGAAAATTAACTAGATCTTCTGATAATGCTGGTTCATCCCAGAACATGATACGAATCTTTAATGGAATTAAGCATTAGAGCATGGTCTGGGCTTTTTTCCCTCCCCTCATTTTGCAGAGAATACCTCTGTATGCTGTCACAAGCAATGTGACATGGCATACGCCTGTAGCAGAAGCTTCAGCTAGGCAGATCTGCCAGTTCATCCTTGGAAGAGGGGCTTTTTACGCTGAATAAACTGAAGCTCTTGAAGGGCTCTTGTCACCAGTTGTGCAGGGTAATAGATGCTTGAGTGTGACTGTTCTGAACTTAAACATTACCTTAGAGAATGCTCTAGAGGAGGCTTCTTTTGAAGGTGTGGATAGTGAATCACACTAAATGTCAGTTTCTGAAGTACTAGATTTGAGTTGTTTCACTTAAACTGTGTTGTTGAAGTACACTCTTTATAAGAAGTCCAATTCTTCAGGTGCCTGATCGAATGCAGAGATGAGTACAAGTACAACGTGGAAGCTGTGGAGCTGCTGATCCGCAACCACCTTGTTAACATGCAGCAGTATGACCTCCACTTGGCTCAGGTAAAGAGAACCTGCTCTTGTAAAGGAGGAGGGATGCACTCAGTCCACTGTAAGATCTGTGGTTGAACTTTGTCTTTTTCATGTTGACAGTCCATGGAGAATGGCTTGAACTACATGGCTGTGGCTTTTGCCATGCAGTTGGTAAAGATCTTGTTGGTGGATGAGAGAAGTGTTGCCCATGTAACAGAAGCAGATCTGTTTCACACCATTGAGACACTCATGAGAATTAATGCTCATTCCAGAGGAAACGCCCCGGAAGGGTGAGGCTATAGTATTGTGCAGTATATTACTTTTTTTTGTACTCATTTATGATTTGCATATTATATAGGCAATGTCCCATATCATTCAGTCATACAGCTTTAAATTTTCCCGGAGGCTGCAGTCTTTTCTTATTTCAACTGTCACTCTAATGTAAATGTGCTCATCTTTGTCAAAATAGAGGCAGCTGCAGCAGCATGTTAAACTGAATCCTTAAGCAAGAAAGTCTCTCCATGCGCTATGCTCCAAAATTCTGTGGAACTGTGAGAAACTTGTTTGAATTCCTACTTCATCTCAAATTTATGCAATATTATTGCCTGTTTAAATTTTATATATCTAGGTGTCAGTAGGTTACATAGTTAATTACAAACAATCCAATTGGACAATCCTTCCTGTTTAGAGCTTACAAAGCAATCCTCCACCAGTCTCACATGGCATATGTATTCACCAGCAAACTTCCCAAACCATTTGGGTAGCACATGTTGCCACAACACCTGGAAATACCTGTGGGACTTGCAGGCCCCCTATTCGTAAGGTGGAAGCAGTTGTTGCTGGGTTTGAGAAAGAGGTGGATTAAAGCTTTGAGAACTTTGAATAGATGTGAGAGCAGCCAGCAGCTGGCTGATGGCAGTGGCTGCCATTACCAACACAGCTGCTAATAGGATGTCCCAAAACCAAAGTCTTTCATCTGCGCTTGGCATGGATACGCTGTCCTCACTGTATGGCTTGACTTTCACTGCAGCCAAACCCAGTGCCCCAGTCAGTTCTGACATCTCCCTGTCTGGGAGAATTTTAGGGCTCCTGAAGTCTGCAGAAGAGAAGCTGCTTCTAGTCCCTGTGGTGGTTTGTTGCAGCCTTCCCCTGTACAAATTGGAGTGGAACTTCAAAGCTTATGTGATTTCAGTGTTCCTTCTTTCATCATAAGTGTATCTGCTTTCATGACTTACTTCTGCTATTCCAGTGAGGACTGAAAGATAGAAGGTTTCAGTATAAGAAATAATTTGCTTTCTTTCAACTCTCTTTGACTGAGCTTCCAGTTCCTGCACCTTCTGGGGGAGGAGGAATTCTAACCCAGCTCTTGCTCTGGTCTGTTGCATTAGATTACCCCAGCTGATGGAAGTGGTCCGATCAAACTATGAAGCAATGATTGACCGTGCTCATGGAGGTCCTAATTTCATGATGCATTCAGGAATTTCCCAAGCTTCTGAGTATGATGACCCACCAGGCCTGAGGGAGAAGGCAGAATACCTGCTGAGGGAGTGGGTGAACCTCTACCATTCAGCTGCAGCAGGCCGTGACAGTACCAAAGCATTCTCTGCGTTTGTTGGACAGGTAGAGCTTTTGGAAAGAAAGGTGCTTTTTATTCAACATAAGTAGGGTGTGATGCCCTCCATTTTAAAGCAGTGTTATAACGTGTGTTAGGCATCCTTGTGAAACTTCCAGGTGTATGGCAGTTTACTGTCAAAATTCTGTCTGTTGTTGGTTAAGCCCCTGTCCTGCACCAAATCATGTTCTTCAGATACTGCAGCAACAGGCTGTCACTTCAGACCATGAGTTCTGAGATAAGTTTGGTGGAAAAAGAACGTGAGCTGAAATAGCTCGTGGAAATAGTTGTGTCATGCTCTGTAATGAGCCTTGACTCATGTTGCTCCTTATGGGTAACAGTAAAAGCTCTGACAGCCTACAGGAGGATGTCACCATTAGAGATTCAGGTAAACTGTTTCAGGTCATGTGAACGAGGGAATCTTTTTTCAAAATGAAATCATTAGTAAGGAAAATCTTGAGACTTCATTAGCGGAAGTGATGTCTAAATTTAAACAACGTCCAATGTGCCACTCTGAAACACCTTAACAGGTGTGGTGAACATTACATATCATCTGTTTTCTAGGTGTGATTGAGGAAGGAAATCCCCTCAGTGGCCCAGCATGTGTGGTAACTAACTCCTGTATTTGCAGGCATCTCCCTAAAACTGTGTTCCTTGCATGCAGCTCCTTGACTGCAGCTGGGAGAAAGCCCCTGACATGGCCTTTTTGCATTGTGTTCTTAAGTTTGTGACACTACCACAGACACGCTGCAGACTTTGCAGCTACTAGTGAAAGGAAGCTCAAGCTTCAGAGTATGCATGAAGATTGTGACGGATGCCGTAGGTTTTTTTAAATTGGATTTTAGTGTCCTTGTGTACTGGTTATAGACAGCTTTCTGTTGTTCTGACTTCTACTGCATAGAACTTTTTGAATGTTTTTAATAGATATTGTGCTAAACGTACATCTTAAAGAAACATTTGACCTATTTCTGCAACCTCATTTTTTTTACTTTAAATCATGCTTCTAAAGCACACTTCAGTATAGAGCGCTCACAATACTTAGTACATTTCTGTCCCACTTCACTTTTTATCACACTTGTTTGATTACCTTTTGTACATATTTGATCAGTTTTGAAATAGCAGTTTAAATATATTGAAGTGCAGTGTTTATTTACAATTGTTTACTTACAGGCTTTATTAATGAGTTCTAAAGGAATATTTTGTAATAACTACATTAAATAAGGTACTATTACTGAACTCAAATGACTGCCAAAGTGTTGCTTCCTTCCCACAAGTCTGTAGGACAAGAAGAAGCACGGAACTTTGAAAGCAGATACCTAAATTCTTTGGGCTTTTCAGAAAAAAAGTTTCTCTAGAAGTTCTCCATATTGTCTCCAAGTTACCAGTTGTGCTGTTTTTGTAGCTTTATGTCCAGTAGGAGTTTAGAAATAAGATGCTTTTTTCAAAAACTCCAGTTTTCTGCAGTGTAATTTGTTTCATTTTGATGGTTCTAATACTGTGGCTAACAAATAAAATGGAAGTCTCTGGGGTTTTTTATACTATTAAAACAACCCCCCCGTGCAAAGCAAAAAAGCCCACCCAATCTTTCTCTGTGTGTAATGTTCGTGTAAGGAAAATTTGCTTTCCAAATGCAGTTTGCTTCTACAGAATGGAGCTGCAAAGTAGTGGTGATCCTGAGCTAGAAGCTGGAGTCTACCCTTCCTAGAGTTTGTACTTCTCGTGTTCTTCATGCAAGGCTGAATGCTGGTGGCAGCACTGATGTAAAGACAGGCTTCTCAGCTATGCTGATGGTTAGAAAGATTTGGGATTCAAAAGATTGTATTTGAGCATAGATGTGCTTACTAAAATTGTGTTGCCACCCTCAAATTGCCTTGCAAACATGAGTCTCTCAGGAGAGTAGGGCAAAAATTAACTGTGGCAGTCAAGATGGGTGCTTTGTAAAGGGTGTGTTGTTTGAAATAAATTGTAAAATGAACCATCTCTGGTTACGGTGCTGACATCTTTTCCTTTCCTGGTTAGATGCACCAGCAGGGGATCCTGAAAACAGATGACCTGATCACCCGTTTTTTCCGTCTTTGCACCGAAATGTGTGTTGAGATCAGCTATCGAGCCCTGGCCGAGCAGCAGCACAATCCTGCAGCCAACCCCACTATGATTCGAGCCAAGTGCTACCACAACCTGGATGCCTTTGTGCGACTCATTGCACTGCTGGTGAAGCACTCTGGGGAGGCAACCAACACAGTCACAAAGATCAACCTCCTGAACAAGGTTGGGAATCCTTCTTGTCCTCATTGCATTTAAAGTATGTTGTCACCTGTACCTTTGTTGATAAACCTGAGGTGGAGACCTTAATGTGGGCTGCTGCTGAAGTGTCAGATGAGAACTTAGATGAGTTGGTCACTGATTTGAGTGAACCATCAAGATGCCTAGTGGCTTTCTTGTTCACAAAGATTTCATCTCAATCTGAAATTCATCTGTGTGCCTTGAATTGAAAAAGTCAGCAGCCATTGTTTTAAGGTTGTTGATTCCTGACTGTTTACCTTCATGTTGTGAGAGTCTTGCCTTTGCTCTTACACTACTTGGTTTATGGCTGGATGGTCTTAGGTAGTTAAGACCTTCAGTTACTGCCCAGTTAGTCATTATGCCTGTGGTCCAAGGGGCAGGGAGAGCAAAGCATAGTGGTTGGGAATTGCTGAAACAAATTGTAATATTAATTTATGCAATAATTCTAATAACTAGGATTTTTGGTTCTTGTTAGAATCTACTGGGTTTTTTTTTTACTAATGGTTAAAGTATTATCTGCAATCTGACTTGCAGAGTAATTCTTGCTGTCTCCACGTGTCTTAATCTCTTTAGGTTCTTGGTATTGTGGTGGGAGTTCTTCTGCAAGACCACGATGTTCGGCAGAGTGAGTTTCAGCAACTTCCTTACCATCGCATTTTCATCATGTTGCTGTTGGAATTAAATGCTCCTGAGCATGTACTGGAGACCATCAATTTCCAGACACTCACAGCTTTCTGGTATGTATTTGGGATTGACCACAGTGCTCATCCTTTCATGGCAGGATCAAGGATTTTCACTTAAAGTCTATCTGACTGTTCTTTGTGGTGGCTTAATCATTTTTGGAGTAACTGGTTCTACTGTGGACTGACCACTTGCTTGTTTTAGGGAAGATGACTGGTAAAACCCAAGATGCTCAAATACCTTTGCTTTTAGGGCTGTGTTTTTCCCTCAATGTTATGAAAAGCAGTCTTATTGCTGTGCACTTCTAACCTGCTCTAACTTTTCTTTCAGTAACACATTTCACATCCTGAGGCCTACAAAAGCTCCAGGTTTTGTTTATGCCTGGCTGGAACTGATCTCCCATCGGATATTTATTGCAAGAATGCTGGCACATACACCACAGCAGAAGGTGTGGCTGCAGTTTATCTTTTCTGAATTAAAAAGCTCACCCAGATGTTTTTCTGGTGTGGTGCTGTTTCACATCTCTTGAAGTGCACTAGTAGCATGGCTGTTCTGTTTTTGTTGTCTTACATATTCACAGTAACCTAACTGCATGGAGCAGAGTCTGTGTGTCAATAACTATGGAACACAGGGTGAATTGAATTGGATAAACATGCTTTTGTGAATGTCTAGAAGAGCTGTAGCCTTCCTTCTAGGCTAAATATTGTCAGCTCAATATAGCATGTTGAGGGTCCTGGAAACACCCATGGCACAATGGCACCCTTGGCTGAAGCCCTTGAAATGACCTGTGCTGCACTCAGTGGTTAAGCTGGCAGTTGCTAGCTCTTCCATCTAGATTTATGTAAAGATCAGTCTAATTATAGATTTGAAATTAAGGTAACCAGTCTTCATTGTGTGTTTTCCATCTGCTGTTCTTTTCTTGACAGGGTTGGCCTATGTATGCCCAGTTATTGATTGATCTATTCAAGTACTTGGCTCCTTTCCTTAGAAATGTGGAACTCACCAAACCTATGCAAATTCTTTACAAGGTAAAAAAAAGTCAACTAATAAATGCTTCCAGTCAAAGTTGTCTGAAAGTAGAGGTAATCTGGCAGCAAAATAAAATTAGCTGTTTTCTTCTAACTTAGGTCCGAGAGTTGAATTTAAATTGTGGGGGAAGCAGGCTGCCCTCCCAGATTAGTTTCCTTCTGGTAATGTTAGCCACATGACATACAATGATGGCTCTGCAAGCTTTTGGACAGTTTCAGCAGTTACATGCCTCTTATATTTGATATTTTATTTCACAGGGCACTCTGCGTGTGTTGCTGGTCTTGTTGCATGATTTCCCAGAATTTCTTTGTGACTACCACTATGGGTTCTGTGATGTGATCCCACCTAACTGTATTCAACTAAGGAATCTGATCCTGAGTGCCTTCCCACGGAACATGAGGCTTCCAGACCCTTTCACCCCCAACCTAAAGGTAGAATTTACTTTAAAGGAGTTTGATAATAGGAAACTTTAATGCTCAAAATACTCACTGTCCAGATGTTAATATTATCTAATTAAATCTTCAGATATCTGCTAGGCAACTAACCCTGTAATGATTAGAAGGAAACTTTCTCACACTGCCAAAGCACTGTCCTGTTGCTCTTCACTTCCTGAGCTGTGCAGGGTGATGGAAGTGAAGCTGCAGTGCTCATGGTCACTGAAGAAGGCTGTTCTTGACTTGTGTGGAAGTTTGTGCCTTTTGAAACTACCAGACTAGAGTGTAGATGGGGAAATCCCAAAGGCAGTGACTGAATTTCCCTATGGCCGTCATCCCTGAATTTTTTTATCCTCTCAGTTCTTCAAGACATAATGTAATAAGTTTGCATGTTAGAGATCAAGTTTGTTCTAAAACCAGCAAAAGTCAGGTGTTGCCATTTCATTGATGGAAGGAAAAGTGATCAGCTACAATAGTTGATGTAATATTGCCTATAGATCTGCTTTTCAATTTGTTCTGTTGCTGATGGTTTAATTGACTGGGTTTTCTGTCAACAGGTGGACATGTTAAGTGAGATTAACATTGCTCCACGAATACTCACAAATTTCACTGGAGTGATGCCACCTCAGTTCAAGAAAGATTTGGATTCCTATCTCAAAACCCGTTCTCCAGTCACCTTTTTGTCTGACTTGCGAAGCAACCTACAAGTAAGTTTGAGTTTTTTGAGGTTTTTGTGGGTGCTCAGTTTAAATAATGTGGCACAGATGATCTCACTGCTTCAGCTACCATCCTTTCCTGCAGGAGTTTTGTTGGTGTGTTAGCCAGCTCCAGGCAGTAGAAAAGCCTGTGAAAATGCACACTCTGAATAAGTCTTTTGCCACTCCCTGATAGGATGTGTTGAAACCTTTCAGAATCTGATTAAATTTTGACTCCAAATAGATTAATTGTTACAGAAATATATGGATCCTCATGCCAATAATTCAAGGGTAAAAAAGGTCAAATTAGCTAAAACCTCATTTCAGACATCTCATAGCTTGGCGTGCAGCAGACCTGAAGCTGGACTTCCTCAGGGAATTGCTTAGACAGAAACATTCACACAAGGGGGATATTTCAGCTAGTGTCTGGCACTGCTAGTGAATTCACATTGCCTTACCTGATGTTTTCCTTTAGGCAGAGAGTAAAAACAAATCTGTTGTGTCAACACTTTGTTGATGTTTTTGAGTATATATATACACACACACGCATTTAAGTGCTATAATATATGCTTTCTAATATATGGGTATTAAAAAAAGGCTAGATGCCAAATTGAATTTCTGTATGTCCCAGTGTGTTGTCTTCTGGATAATCAATAAGATCCTTGGATGCTGTTGTTGTACATGCTGTACCTTTGAGTGCTGAAGGAATATTGACTGTTAATGCTGTTCATATCTTTGCTATTAGGTATCAAATGAACCTGGCAACCGCTACAACATCCAGCTGATTAATGCACTGGTGCTCTACGTAGGTACTCAAGCTATTGCACACATTCACAACAAAGGCAGCACACCCTCCATGAGCACCATTACCCACTCAGCTCACATGGACATCTTCCAGAATTTGGCAGTAGACCTGGATACTGAAGGTGAGCTGGAAAACACTGCTAGTTCATGCAATAGCACATTTACAGCAAGTGGGCCCTCACTTTAAAAAGGACATTGAGGTGCTGGAATTTGTCTAGCGAAGGGCAGCAAGGCTTGTGAAAGGTCTAGAAAACATGTCCTGTAAGAAATGGCTGAGGGAGCTGGGTTTGTTTAGTGTTGAGGAGGTTCAGGGAAACCCAAGTTCTGATGGGTTATTGTAGTGAAGTGGGATCTTCTACCATGCCTGCGGTGAGAGAACTAGAGGAAATGGCCTTAAGATGTTACAAGGAAGATTCAGATTAGATACCAGAAAAGGTTTTTTTCACTGTTAGGGTGGTCTGATATTGGAATAGGCTGCCCAGGGAGGTGGTGGAGTTGCCATCCCTGGAAGTATTTGAGAGTTGTCTGGATCTGGTGCTGGGTGATGTGATTAAGTGGTTATGGGGTTACAGGGGTAGTGCTGGCTTGATGGTTGGACTTGATGGTCCTAAAGGTCTCTTCCAACCTTGATGATTCTGTGATTTGACATAGCTGATAGTGAATTCACAGAAATGAATGCCATGTTAGAGTATTAAACTCTGAATATAGGAGCAATGTTCTAACCAAAAGTTCAAAGTTTTGAAGGGAATTAGAAATGCCTTCAGTGAAGAATTGAATTCTTCTCCATCAGCCTGGGTTGATACAGCTTTTACGTATCTTCAGTTGGTTTTGTTTTGTGTACCTCCATAAGGCTCCCAAACATTAGTCTCGAGCACTACTGGTTGCTTCTTTATTCCCCTTTGTGTGCAAGGGAAGCTGTGTGTGCTCAGTGTTCTCTCCTGCAGGCCGGTACCTCTTCCTGAACGCCATCGCCAACCAGCTGCGGTACCCCAACAGTCACACCCACTACTTCAGCTGCACCATGCTCTACCTGTTTGCAGAGGCCAACACAGAGGCCATCCAGGAGCAGATCACCAGGTGAGAGGGACAGCGCTTAACTGGCCAGCATTCAGTTTTTTGCTTTCTTTCCTTCTATATTTTTGATCTTTGAGCTCTGAGTGTTCTAACTTTTGGATTTCAGGGTTCTCTTGGAACGACTGATTGTAAATAGGCCTCATCCCTGGGGTCTCCTTATTACATTTATTGAGCTGATAAAAAATCCAGCCTTTAAATTCTGGAACCATGAGTTTGTTCACTGCGCTCCAGAAATTGAGAAGTGAGTATAACTTAAACACAGAATCATTAAAATGGTATCTCTGAAGCAGCTGAAACTTGAGGTTTTAGTGCTGTCAGAGCATCCATTTGCTGCCATAAAGGCACCTACCATTGCTTTGCTTCTGTGTGCAGGTTGTTCCAGTCGGTTGCACAGTGCTGCATGGGGCAGAAGCAGGCCCAGCAAGTTATGGAAGGGACTGGTGCCAGTTAGATGAGCTGCATCCTACGTTTTAAGAGTGCCAGCCTGGAGGTCCCGTCCCATCAACTGACTGAAGACTTTGTAAGGCTCCTCCTGACCTTCCCAGCCCCCTTGATTGGGTAGACACAACAGACCCTGGGTGAAAGTCTTATGTGGGCATGTTCCAAAGTTTGAAAATTTTTTGACTTTTGGCCAAACTTCAGAAGATGCTGTGAATATCATTTGAACTAGTGTAAATACAAGGAACAGAAACATTTGTCTGGACTTTTGGGTTTGTGCAAATTGTGTAAAAGGCAGGTGGGTAACTGGTGCCTGTCCATCTTGTAATAAAGGGGCAGCTGCTGATGCCAAGCACTTGTCTGGGGCAGACCTCCTTGTCCCGACATTCCCAGACTCCCAAAGAATATTGAAAAGCCAGTAACTTATTTTTCTTTATGTGAATGGGGGACCTTTAAATCACTAAGTTGTTTAAAAAAGAAAAAAGTGGATGTGTTTGGAATATGGGAATTCTGTGGAATACAGGAAGGGTGAGGTAAGGGTTAAGGTTCAGGGTTGCTTTCCCCTCACCCTCATCGAATGCTGATAGACAGCAAGTGGAGTGGCAGTCAGAGAATGCCTCCTTTATGTTGGAGAAGAAACAGGCCCTTTGGGTGAGGGTCAGCTGTTTTCAGTAAATAAACCAGAGACCNAAAAGAAAAAAGGAAAAAATTAAACAAAACAAAAAACCCGAAGGACCAATACAGCCCATTTTGTAAGGATTTTCAATGTTTTGTAAAGTATTGGTCCACGTGTTGTATTTTGTAGCCTTTCTAGTTCTTGGGCTTTAGTTCTCCCACTCTTGTATGTATGCATACTGTAGTTACACATTAAAGTCATGACATGCAGCACGTGCCACTGTGCTTATTCTCTCCAGTTCTATCCTGGCCAGTTGGTGTCTTCCAAAGCCTGTTCCACCCATCCAAAACCTGCAGTTTTCCAGTGTGTTTTGGGCACTGCCTGTTGAAAGCAGCCGGGTTTTTTTCTTTAGCATGAGGTCAGTGGGCAGATGTAATGACTAGACAGGGTCTTGTTTGAAGTGCATCAGAAAGGAAAGTTGTATGGAAACAGAAATGGCTTAGTTGCAAGTTCATGAGCAGTTTGTCTCAGACAGGAGACTGCGTTGGAGGTATAGAGTGTAGACAGCCCATCAGTTTCATTTCTAGTGCCTTCCACCTGCTATGATCTCCCTGCAGCACGAATCTGCTCAAGGTTGTGGTTAGCTGTTGTAAGGGTAGGCAGCTTCAGTGTTGTTAATATTCCAAGGTCCTTTAACCTAGCAGATGCTAGGAAATACAGCTTCACTTCTTTATTTTTACATAACATCAGCTTGTTTAAGGTGACTGCTTTAGTTGACTGCTGCGGTGTGGGCAGAGAGGTCAGGATTTCCTGCTCAGGTTTAGGGGGTTCCATACCTGCTTTGCATTTGCTGCATAGAGGAAAAAACAGCTCTGAGGGATCACTGAGCCAGCTGTGCCAGTGGGTGGCAGCTCAGAGGGAATTCTCTCTCTTTCTGTTCCAGGCATTAGTCACATCTGTGTCAAGGAGTAGATGGTGGCTAGGTCCTACAATTCCATGGCATTTCTTTGCCAGGTCAGCAGCTGTGCTGAAACTGAGCCTTTTGAAGTTGGAACTGTGGACACAGTTCTCATTTCTTCTTCACTATACATTTTACTATGCCTCCCATTCCAATCCCAAGGACACACAGTTTCACATTGTTTTCCAGAAATTGTATGGCTGTTTTTAAATCCCTATGGCAAAAAAGTCCAGCAAACTGACAGCCCCGTTTGAGGATTCTCCCCTTCAAATGCAAACAGCTCCTGAATTCCAGCATCCAGTCGGTTACAAAAGGACACCTTTTAAGGGAATATCTTTCAAGTCTAATGCCCTAAACCATTGATCAGTGTCTTTTTATGTGGTTGATACACATCTTGTATGCAAGCTTTATGGCTCTTAAATCTTGGACTAGCTGATACTTACCTGATTGTGGTTTCTTAACTGGTAGAATTGGGGTATTAAACTGACTAGCATTCCTGAAGCAAGCCAAAGCTAATAAATCTTTCAATGTTTGGTTCTAGTCCTTTTCTAGCTTCCAATTTAGCAAGGGTATTGTTTTCATCTAACTGGTCTGGTGCCTGGTTTGAATTGGATTGTTAACAGTTTTGCTTCTTGTGATCTTGGTGTGCCAGTCACCTACATGACAGGAGTCACCTCATTTTCTATTTTTTGGGGTATCTCTTCCTCTCTAGGTCTTTTTGATCCTGTAACATATACACTTGTGCTCCCAGGGCTTTTTCTTCTGGTTTGTGTATTTGGATCTGTTCTTTTTTAAGGGTTCTTTTTGGATTTACTTTACTTAATCCTCTTCCTAATAATGGCATTGGGCATTGGGCATTTGGATATGTACAGGAATTTTAAAAAGGTCCTTACAATTCCAAATTTGAGTGGCTGGAAGAATGACCTTATTTCCTTTTTTCCCTATAGCTCCAGCTATAGATGTGCTTTGTTTACTGAAGACTCCTTTACATCTAAGTTGCTCCTCTGTTAGGTATTCTAGCTTTTCATTTCCCAAATTTACTGTGACCAGGAATTCTGTTGGGTATTTTTTTGGAGCTCTCAGCTGCCTCTCAAGCTAAATCCCAACTGAGTGTAAGCAGTCTTCCTACTTGTAGAGCATCCCATCTTTGAGGATTACCTATGGCCCTGGGTTCTGTGGGCATTTGTTTCCAGTGCCTGTTCTGCTTACAGTAAGTACATTGAATTTTTCCTACTAGATGGGAATTACCAGTTGAAATCTGATTCCCTTACATTACCTCTTGCCCTTCCAATTATCACAGCAATCAATCAAATTTACCATCCCTTTTCTGATCTCTTCTTCTTTCCTTTCTCTTCTCCACCTCATTCTCTTCATTACATTTCCTTTTTATTTCTCCAGTGCTAAAACATGAGAGTCTGCTGTCATCAATCCACATTCCTTCCAAGCCTTATCATTATTCTGCAATGCAAAGAACAGATCAACATCTGGTACTTCACCCCATTTTCCTTCCTGGCAACAAAGTAACATTAATTGCAGCATCCATTCTGAGGCCATTTTCCCCAATTCTCTAATAGATACAAAGGCCACCACATAATCAGTTTCTTGTTAGTAAGTGAATCCCCTCCAAGCTTTCCCCATGGTCCAAAAATACACTCTAAAAGTGAAGTTCTCAAAATGCCTTTCTCCAATGAGATGGAACTTCCAGTGCCCATGCAGGCAAACAGTTACAAAAGGAAGTATAACAAAGTCTTGTTATACAGTGTTCAAACCTTTTTTATGCTTTGGTCATCACCAAGTTTGTGCCTACCTAAAAAAACCAAGTTTTAACCCAAACCCCAAACACTAAGGAAGATACCAAATGTAATACTCCTGACATGTACATTTTCCACTATGATTTCTTTGGAGAGACACAGGGTACCAAAATACCAATTTTAACAATGTCTCTATGAAGGATAGCAGCAGCTGTGTGAGATGCTGGTCAAATTCACTGCTGTCCCATCTGGAAAACCAGAACAAGCTCCCCTCAGTACTGTTAAACTACCCTGTTCCCAAGCACTATAGGCAAGGCTGTAGCTGAGCTTTGTCGTGAGTGCAGCTTGGGTTTTGCTTGTCTGCAATACTTTTAACTGCAGCAGCACCAACCAAACCCACTTTTACATGGGACTTCACACCCTGTTGAAGTAGAAAGCATGGGCGGGGTAAGAAAACTCATTTTTATTAAATAGAGCTTAGCCTGTCAACCATCAGTGTTTTGTCATGCAAAACCAAAGTGAGTTCAGGGTAGAACTGCATTAAGCAGAGGGTGTGTATCAAATTATCAGCCTGCAGCAGCTCTAGAACTGTGACAGTGCTCCTCCAGAGTAGTCTCAAGCTGACGCAGAAATACCTTTAGTGGAAATAAAAGGAAATATTTGTTATACTGAGCCTACATGAAGACCAGCTAGAAGGGCCTGTACTCTTGAAAATGTTCAACATAGGATATGTACAGATGAAGAGTTTAGTGTTGTCAACAGGTCCAGCTGCCAGATACTTACTCTGAACCTCTCCAAGGTAAGAGCTACCAGCTGGATTTCTGCTCTCTTAATCTGGACAAGCAGCAGCTCTTGCCCTAAACTTCTGATGCTGAATGAGGGAATCCTCTGCAGTTCTGGCAGCGTATGTCTGCCTTCCTAAAAGAGCCATTTAGGATGGCTGGGGTTTCTTATGGCCTCTGGAAAAAGGTGGTGTTTGTGCTCCAGAGCTCTCATAGTACAGTAAGGCCACTCAAAACCACCTTTGTGATGCTTCTTTATGTAGAGGTAGCTAAAAACCTATGTGCTGTATGAGGGACAAGTGGACTCATAGCCAGTCTTGCCATCTGTTCTCTCTGCTACAGAAGAGATGGCCAGAGGCTGACCTTTCCCTCAGGATCAGCCCGAGCCAGGTCCTGTCCTGGGCACTGAGGTTTCTATTGTACCAGCTCTAGCAGCTGATGCAAGATCCTTTTCTGTCCGTAGCGCACATGCAGCGCTTGCTGCTCCCTTCGACTCAGTTTCTCATAAGCCTCCTTGTTATTTAGCAAGTCCTGCTCTGCTTTCAGGTCTGCCCCATAGGACTCCAGGGTCAGCAGCACACTGTCATAAAGAAGCTTCTTGCAAGGGGTTTTAAGTCTGGAGAGGGCCTCATTTGAAAGAGTAGAGTTTTCCTCATCCTCACTGTCGTCTTCCCAGCCATCTTGCTCCTTATACTCCTTGAATTCTTCTTCTGACATGCAGAGCACCTGTAGTGACCCAGGCAAAGGGATAAGTCACTGGCAGTGTGAGTACATCAGGCATTCTCCTCTGTGGAACAGAAGAGCCACATGGAGCAGGTGAGTTATTCTTCAGCTGAACTAAAGGTTAAGAGACTAAAACTGGCTTAGATACCTAACTGCAAGTAATTGTGGGTTAGAAGAACATTAAAACAGCAAATCTGGGTATTGGTAAGTCTTGTAGCTGTTTACCTACAAAGTTGTGACAGCTTTCTAGAACAGCAGTGGCCATGGAGCCATTCAAGACAAATATGTGAGTACACATGAACAGCTACTTCAGGAGAGGAAGATGACTTAACAGCACCTGGGAGCTGGGCAACCACACCCCCTACTACTGCTCACACAGGACTGTGAGCGCAAAACTGCCTTCAGGTGCTTGTCTCCTTCACTGAGCCATTCTGCACTGCTGATTTGCCCAGCTGCACTCTGTGCTCCCTTTTGCAGCTCTTCCCCCACCTGGCCATTTTTACCTTGAGGGTCACGGACAGCTCTTCGTCTGTCAGCACCTCATCCCAGCCAAGCACAAAGGCACCTTCCTCCCCCACCATCTCCAGCTGGCACAAGAAGTCCCACTGCTCTGAGACCAGCTGCTGCTGAGCTTCACTTTTGGCACCTGTTTTGAAGACAGCAGAGCTGTGAACACAGCCGGGATGGCAGTGGAGGGGGAAGGTGAATGGAGAAGAGGAAACAGGAGGCAGAAAACCAAGGCATGGCCCCACCCCCTGAAATGCTGTGGAACAGGCTTGTTTTTCATGTCATCCCTGTTGAACAGAGATCCCTGCCCCATCCTCTCCCAGAGGGGCTGAGGTGCCACTCACGCTGCAGCGCCGCCCTGCGCAGCGTCACCATCTGGATGTCGGCCGTGTCGTGGGTGTTGCCGGGGTAGGGCTCTGCGAAGCCATACATGTGCAGCAGCTGCCAGTTGGCCATCTGCCCATAGGTGTTGAAGATCTCCTGTCCTTTCCCCACGGGCTGCATTGTAACCATCCTCAAACATTGCTGCAAGCAGGGAGAGGAGAGCATCTGAGCTGTGCTGATCCCACTGCTCAACAGGGGCTTTCAGAGAGTTCAGATGACCCTGAGCTGCTCCTAACGAACACCAAACATGTAGCAGGGCTTTGTATTAACAAAATCCAGGCCATACTTGCTGCCATGGGCTGAGACCTCACCCTGCTGTGCCCCCATTGCCAAAGGTCTTACTAAAACACAACCACACTATGACAATACAATGCCTGGTGCAGCAGCTTTGTACTCACAGGAGAGTATTCCAGGTTGGCATTGTGGTTGGCCACATGATTCAAAATATCTGCTACAGGCACCATAATCGGAGGATTGGGTCCCTTCTCATCTTCTTCCTCCTCCTCCAAAGGTTCCTGAAAGCTAAGACAAGCCAGTGGTACGCATGGCTGCACAGGGCACACTTCACCTTACACTTGGTTTCTTGTGCAACTGCAACCTCTAACAGCCTGTATTCCTACTTCCTTGTCTGTGATCTTGCCTGGAGCAAAGCCCTCACTTCTCACCTGTAAGCCATGACAAATGCCACCAGCTCCTTATATAACTCCAGAGTGTGCAGTTTGGGGTCAAAGATGTCAGGGTGGGTCTTCATGAAAGGCAGGATGATGGAGTTGTACTCCATGTCGATGTTAGCCAGATCCTTGTCCACAGCTTCTGGGACACCTGTGCCCTGCAGGAGCCTTGTTCGCTCTTCTTGAGGCCTGTTGCAAGAAAAACAGGTTCTTCTCTGTCTGTGCTAGGGCCAAGGGTCCATAAACTCCTTCCGCCTTAAAAATCTCAGCGTCCCTGTGCTCTCCAGCTCCTTGTTCTCTAGCTCTCCCTGTAACGTAGCTCCAGGAGGGCCCCTCAGGCTCCTGCCAGTGCCAGCACAGGACTAGAACAGAGGGTTGGGAGTCCCCAGCAGGACCACATCCCTTCCCAGGACAGCACTCAGCAGGTTCTGGCCTGGGCCGTGCCTGCCTCTAGCTGTAAGACTGAGCCTCCCCCCAAGCCCCCTTGCTTTCACCTTACCAGAACATGGGGTGGTCCAGGCTCCGAAAGTCCTGCCAGAGGGAGAAATACGGCTGCCAGTGGGAGTTGCTGGCTGTGTACTCATGTAGCAAGGCCAGCAGGAGAGGGACCCAACCGGACTGGCTCTGCAGGGACTCCTGGGCTACGGAACCAGACAGGATGGAGAAAACCTAAGTTGTTCTGCATTTCAGAACCAAAACCTGATATGACAAGCCTCCGTGCCTGTCTTCAGCCTGGAGACGGGTTGAGATTTTATTCTGGTTTGTCCTGGGTTAGCCCTGAGCTGAACTAGACCAGAAATTGCTTCTCTGGAGTTATGGATGAGCTCTGCCAGGACCCACGGCCTTGCCCTCCTCAGCCTAAGGCTCTGTGTGCCTTCAGGAACCAAGGAACTTCTTATCAGTGCTTCAAGGAAAACAGCATAGTATGGGTGCCTGTCACTTAGAAGCTGGAGATGTTGCATTGATGGACTTTCCTCCCTGTCCAGTAAGCTCTTAGGGAAGCGAGGGGATGCCCAGCCCTCCCCTTTCCTACCTGGTATCAAACAGCCCTACAGCATCCTGCGCAAACCAGGAACGTTCCCGAGGCTTTACCACAGACCCATTTATTCCTTTAAAAGGCACAGCAGACCCGAGTGACACAAGAAGCTTGCACTCACCTTCCTGCAAGAGTGCGTGGATGGAGGTGGTGTGCTGGGACAGTAGCGCCGTGCGAGGGATAGTGAACAGCACCTCCCCTGCCTCCAGCTCCTCGGCGGCCAGCATCCCGTACCCCGCCACCGCGCCCTCCCTGCTCAGGCGGACCTGGGGCCAGAGGGAGCGGTGAGAGGCGGAACGAAGAGACCAGGGCGGACCTAAGGCATGCCCGGGCCGGCCCGCTGTGCCTCACCTTGGGGCTCAGCTCCACCCCGGCCTGCCCACACCATGCCAGGAACACGGAGAGGGGGTCGGCACTACTCTTCCCCTGGGAGTCGCTCTCGACCGCCGCCTGTGGATGAGAACATGGGGTAAAGGGAAAGGAGGCATGAGACCGACCGCGGATCCCATCAGCGCCGCCGTCCCAAGAGCCGGTGTGTCTCCAGTTCCCCGGGAGCCCCCGGCTCTCCCCGCACCTTGAACCTCTTGGGCGCCGACGCCATGACGCTGCCAACACGTGGTCCCGCACCACGTGCTCCCGGTCGGGCCCTTCCGGGTAGGCGGGGTCTCCGCCCCCATGGGCCGGGCTAACGGCGGCCAAAAAGGGACAAAAAGGACTCGGGGGAGCAGCGGCGGAAACGCGCCCGGGAGCCTCCTGCTCGTGGGGCTCGGGGGGGGATCAGTCCCTCTCTGTAGGGTCGTGCCTCCGAGCACCCCCCTGAAGGGTCTGAAGTCCTTATGGTGCCTCTTTGTCGGATCCAGGGACCACCACATGCCTGTCTGCGGCTGTGTCCACCCCGGGGCCGGTGCGCCTCAGGGTGCTGCGGTGCCTCGTGGCTGCCGTGGGGCCGTGCACCGGTGCGGTCACGGCTCCAGACATGGGTTAAAAGCAGTGGGCTCTCATTAATCAGGGTAATTAAGCTTGTGCTCTTGTTCAATCGACACTACACACACTCCAACCGAAAGTACGGGCTCTGATCTCCCCTCCAGGGCCGTGCCGTGCCGAGGCCGCCGTTCCCCCGGCTCATTAGTACTGTCCCCAGCCCCCGCAGACGGGGGCTGATGCCATCACTGGCTGCTCTAATGAGGCCAATTAGTTCGCACGAGGTGTTTGAAGAGGCCCCATAAGGCTGCGGGCTGTCTCTGGGGCTCCCCCGCCCCGTCTGCAATTGGGGTTAGCTTTTAGTCTTCTCCAGTCCCCTCCGAGCTGGGCAAGGCTGGACTGGCAGGGTGGGTTCCCTATGGGGCAAAAAGGTCCCTTCCTGGGGAATGGGGAGGAAGGGCAAGAGAACATGTGGGATGGCCTTTAGGTGCCCACCGCGGACTCTGTGTCTCTAACCNTGGGATGGCGTGGGAGTGGGAAATATCAAAGTGGGTTCCACTTTGTCCCTGCAATGGTGCAGAAAAGGGCCACCCCCCACCTGTCACAAACATGTCCCCCCCAGCTCAAATGTGAGCCTGGATAGCTCAGTTGGGAGAGCATCAGACTTTTAATCTGAGGGTCCAGGGTTCAAGCCCCTGTTCAGGTGGATGCTTTATCCTTTAAGATAAAAAAAGGGCGCCTATGGGCAGGAGCAGCACCCCCCCTCCTGCTGCTGGGGCCCTGTGGGGGCTGCAGGGTCCTCAGAGCACCCGCCTCCTTCTTTTCCTATCACTTGGGGACTCCCCAAGCTGTTCAGAGCTGGCTCCATCCCACCTGAGACCCACACAGCATTGCTCCATTCTTCCAACCACCCAGTACTCAGATCTCATTTTGGATGGATGAGGACAGACAAGGGAGCTATCAGGGGTACACCTGAAAGCAGGGAGGAGGAGGATGGATACAAAAGGAACAGCAGAGCTGGAGGGAAGGAAGTCTGGGCTGCGTTTGAAACTGGGGGCTCAGGGGTGGCTCCAGGCTGAGAGTGGGGAAAGCTATTGGGGGCACCCTGAGGCTGACTGTGGTTCACTCTCATGGGGATGTGCACCACCCTCCACCTGCTTTCTGGCATGCCCAGGCCTCCTCTCACCTTTGGGTGTTCATCATCTCTGTCCTTAATCCCATCTCTGGCTGCCCTGAGCTCCATTCTGGGCCCCTGCCCACCTCAGCTCAGGTGGATGCTGCCTTAAAGCCACCCCCAGTGCCAGAGAAGCCATCCCTGGCCCCCTGACTGAGGGGACAGTGATGTTTTTGCAACGACACTGCACCCACATCAACCCACAAGATTATTTTATTGTCCTGACAAACTTTGCTTCCCAGCGGCTCCGATCCTTCCACGCACATGCGCCACGGCTCAGGCCGAGCTCCGGCCCACGCCTCCGTCGTCATTCATTTCTTGCCAGCAAGAAAACAAAGAGATAATAAATAGGAAGCTTATTTGCAGGGAGGGCCCAGGGGACGGCCTGGGGTCACGGGCCAGGCTGTGCCTGGCCCCGGCCGGGGCTGGCGGGGGTGCTGCAGGCAGGACAGCCCAGCCCCGGGCCATGCACACTGTGGGGCTGGGGCACTGGGGTGTCTGGAGGGAATATAGCAATCTCTATTTAATTACATTAAAATAGACTATTTAAAAAAATTATTTCTAGAAGTTAAAAAAGTATCATGGTCCATCCCATTCTGGCAGGGTCATGGAGCTGTCCCAGAGGTTTTGGGACACACTGGCCAGTGCGGGGATGTACCCAGTCTGCTTCACCCTGGGCAGGCCTGTCCGGGGGATGGTCTGTCACAGCGGGTTCTGGGGTGGGTGCTGGCAGGGTGGCCACCACGGGTGACAAACAGGGCACTGTGCCACCCGCTAGCCCCACAGCCACCACAGACCAAAAGAAGGGGAGTGGGTGTCCTCCCAGGCTCCACAGTGGGGCCAGTCCCGGGGCCTTAAATGACGTGGCAGCAGTTGAACTGCCCCAGTGATAGGAGGCTCTCCTTGGAGCCCGGCCGCAGTTTGAAGGCCAGGGCTTTCTCGCAGAGCGGGAACTGCAGGAGCCTGTCCCGCAGGCTGCCGCCCTTGCTCTTGCCCGGGTCCAGCTTGATCACACTCTCTGCGCCCCCTTCAGGGCCTGAACTCTCCACCGACTGCTGCGCCGGGTTGATCTGTTCCCCCTGGCCTGGGGATGTATCTGCAGGATTTGGGAGGGTGGCAGGAGTTGTCTCTGTCCCCAATACCTGGGGAACTCCAGCCGAGCTGCTCTGGGGTGACAGGACAGCTCCCCTTTCCTTGGGGAACTCTGCTGNCAGGGTCCCGGTGGGCTGCCGGCCGCCAATGTCCCCTCCTGGGGGCAGCCGGGAGCCCCCGGTGAGGCCGCCTGTCTCCGTGAAGGGCAGGAGGCTGCCGGCGCTGCCCACGGAGCCAAATGTGTCTGACAAGTTGGGCCTGAAGAAGAGGAGAGAGGTGTCAGTACCCAGCTAGGCATCACAAGGAAAAGGACAGGGAACCAGCCAAGACCCTGCATTGGGGACCCAGGATGGTGGGGAGGGGTCCACAGGACAGGAGGCAGCAGGAGGGCTCACCTGCTCTGTACCTCCTTGGCCAGGTTGTAAACGAGACTGAGGCGGTGGCCCTGCTTCTCCTGCTTCTCCCGCAGCATCCTCTCCGCCAGCAGGAAATACGTGGCCGTGATGTGGTTGTAGCGGTCGGCTTCCAGCGCCCTGTGTGGGACCGAGGGACTTGCATCAGCACACAAGGACGAGCCCTTCACTTGGGCTCCCCCCCGACACCCCGTCACTCACTCCTGGATGGTGTCGCGATCCGCGATGTTCCCACACATCATGGCCTGCAGGATGATCTCGTGCTCCTCCTCAGACACTCGCTTGTGGGAGGTGAGGGGCAGCAGGGAGCGGCTGGCAGGGGACGGGTCCACCCCCTGCAGCCATGTGTGGCCCTCGATCTGCTCCAGGGACGCTCGTTGCTTTGGGTCCCGCTGCAGCATCCTGGAGATGAGACTGGGAGAAAGGAGTGACATTGCAACCCTGCAGCACTATGTGAATCCCAAAGCAAGCAGCTTTGCCCGTTCTTCCCACCTCAGCTCCCAGGCATCTGCCAGGGCTGGGGCACCCACCCCGGGGCAGCAAGTTGGGGTCTGGGGGTACAGTGAGGGGGTGGTGCTCACTCAGCGCACTGTGCCGAGACGTGCGGAGGGACGGTGTAGCGGCAGTCCATGATCATGGTGAGGGTTTCGCTGTCGTTGGCCTCCTGGAAGGGGGGGTGGCCACACACCAGCATGTAGAGGATTACTCCCAGGCTCCAGATGTCTGCAAGAAGCAGCAGCAGCAGTTCAGGTTGCACCCACCATGGCCCAAGAGATTCCCCACCCCAGCGACTCTGGGAAGGGCTGCTCCACCAGTCCCCAGTGCTGCTCCAGCAGAGAACAGTGCTCACTGGGATGTTCCTTGGAGGTAAAAGCTCCCAGGTCATGCCCCATGGACAGGGGGACCATACTCCATACTCCCACCAGGGCAGGGAAGGACCCTCCCATCCCCACATCCAACCAGGTCTCAAGGGACTTCACCAAAGCAGTTGGGATGTTATCACCTTGTCCGGGCAGGGACAGGAAGGCCAGCCCTGAGCTCTGCCCCCATCCCTGCTCCCCCCAGTCACACACCCACCCATGGCACTGTTCCATGTCATTCCTCAGCTTCCTGATTCCCAAACCCCACCACAACCATCCTGGCACTGGGCTTTGCTTTAGGAGACACTACAGCAATCAAAGAAGGGCATAGCACTGATCTGGGCTCTCCAGCTGCATAGGTATCAGCTGGAACAGGATCGCTGCCCTATTCTGGGGACAGGGATGGAGCCAGAAGCATCTTCACTGGCTCCTCCTGCCCACAACACAAATTCCTGCAGATGTGCGGGTTTAGGATGCTGAGCACGCCCTGGGGCGCTCTGTTAATACCTTCAGCTGCTTAAGTCAAGTGTTTGAAAATTTCTCATCTTCATCGGTTTTCTCCCTTCATTTCCCTTTGCAGCGCCACCAGCTTATTTTTCTACTGCCTCCATAAGCTATCCCTGTTCTCAACTCAGGATCCGCCTTTCCCTGAGCCAACGCTGAGCTTTTGCCTTTAAGGGCTCATGTTTTGCTTTGCTAAATCCTCCTGCCCTAATTCCAGCCAGCCAGCCGGCTTGGATCCTGCTTCCCTCCCACATCCCCTCTGTCACAGCAGAGCCTCTTGGAGCCCCCAGCCCAGCTCCCTGTGCCCTGGGACAGTCTTCCCAGACCCCTGCACCCTGGCCAGGGGAGGAGCAGCAGTGGGAGCCATGGGGAGGAAGTGGTTTTCAGGGCGGGGATGGAGCAAAGGAAACTTTCAGAGCTCCTCCACCCAAACAGCAGCATCCCGAGCAGATTTCCTTCCGGCCTCACCCTGCCAAATAACCACCAGCGCCAGATTGCTGGCAGCTGTATCCTCACACTGCTTCTCCTGGCGGCTGCCACGCCAGGCTCACAGCCTGCTTGGGCTTTTTCCCCTCTCCAGCAACCGTCACTCTATGGGATCTCTGTGGATGCCAGGGTGGTCTCTGCAGGAAGGACCCTGCTGTGCCAGGGCAGGGCTGGGCAGCCAAGCACCCAATGGACAAGCTTGCTCCTTGCAGGGACAGCAGTGCTACCGCAGGTTCCTAGTGTAAGGGGCCAAGTGGGAGGTGGTACCCAGCTGGCAGGACCATGCTCCAGGCAAGGGACAGGAGTAAGACAGGTCCCCAGGGCACCCCACAACCCTTACCAACAGCCGGGGCATCGTACTCATCCCCAAGCAGGATCTCTGGTGCTGAGTAGGCCAGGGAGCCACAGCTCGTGGTGAGCATCTTGCCAGGCTGGAAGCGGTTGCTGAAGCCAAAGTCAGTGAGTTTGACCACCCCTTGCTCCTGGAAGAAGACCACGTTCTCGGGCTTGAGGTCACGGTGCACCACGTGGAGCTTGTGGCAATAAGAGATGGCATGGACAATCTGGGCAAAGTAGTGCTTGGCCCGCGGCTCAGCCAGGCCGCCCTCGTGCCGCATGATGTGGTCAAACATGTCCCCACCGTCGCCCAGCTCCAGGATGAGGTAGAGCTTGGCGTGGGTGTCGATGACCTCGTAGAGGCGCACCACGTTGGGGTGCTGCACCAGCTTCATGCAGCGCACCTCCTGCAGGAGCTGCCCCGCCGCCTCCCCCGCCAGCTTGCTCTTGTCGATCACCTTCACGGCCACGCGCTGCCCGGTGAAGACGTGCCGGGCCAGCTTCACCACGGCAAAGTGGCCCTTGCCCAGCGTGCGCTCCAGGTCGTACAGCCCCGCGATCTTGCCCTCGCCGCAGCCCTGTGCCCCAGCCATGGCGATGTCGTCAGGTGGGGACAGGCATCAGGCGCTGTGTGAGGGAGGAGATGCTGAGCAATGTGAGGTGAGGGACAGGGTGCTCCCCAATACCAGGTCCCCCTGTACCACTGACACCAGCACTGCCAGGACATCAGGTGCCCAGCAGCCTGGGCACCCCTGACACTCCACCTCACAGTCCCCATCCCAGGACCTAGACCCCTATCTGTATCCCTGTCTCCAGTTTCTAGTACTTTGGAGATCTCAATACTTCCATCTTCCATCTCCTGAGTATCCTAGGGCACCCCATAAACCCATGCATCTTAAGCACTCCAAAACCCTCCTTTTAGTTCCCAGCACTTTGGACATCCCGAAACATCCCTCTACTTCCCAGAACCCCAGGACATCCTGATACCCTCTCCTCCAAGTGTCCAGAACTGCAGCACTCTGGGCACCCCAATACTCCTGCCTCCAGTCCCTCATCACCCTGAGCAGCCCCATACCCCTTCTCTCTTGGTTCCCAGCAGCCTGAGCACTCCATACCCCTACCTCCAAATCACCAGCACCCCTGTCACCCCATACTCCCAGATCCCACCATCCTGGGCACCCCAATAATACCAACCTCGAAGTATTTGGCATCCTGGCTACCCCAATATGCTCACCTCCACTACCCAGCGCCTCTGGGCACCCCCATATCTCCATCTCCAGTCCCCAGCACTCCGGGTCACCCCCATAAAACCAACCTTCAGGTCTCCAGCACCCCTGTCTCTCCCGTACCCCCATCTCCAATCCCCAACATCCGTGCAACCAGCAAGCCCTCACCTCCAGACCTCAGCACCCTGGGCACCCCCATGCTCCCCCTCCAGCGCCCCGGGCACCCCGATACCCACCCCGGCCCCTGTCACCCGGTGCGCCCCAGCGGAGCCGCACTCACCGGGGCGCGGAGCTACGACCGCCAGGGCTGCGGTGCCCGAGCGCGCCCGCCCCGCTGACGTCAGGGCGGCTCCGGGATCGCGCCTTAAAGGGCCCGGCCCGGCGGGGCTGAGGCCGGGGTGACGCTCATCGCACCTCCTGAGAGGCAGCTCCCGCGGCCCGGCTCGTTACTGCCTGTTTGGGGTAGCGGGGACTCGGATGGCCTTAGCAGTAACGAGGGCTGGTGATGAGCTAAATGAGCCGCCCACCTGCCTGGATGCTTCCAGGAGGAGAGGGAGAGCCCCCAGCCCGGGCTTGTCTCCGCAGGGTCCCGCCGTTGGGGGCTCCTGCCCGGGATGCCCGCTCACGGGCATCTCTGCTGTGCCACTGACCCACTCCATCACCCGCTCCCACCCTCGCTGGAGCCTGAACCATTGAGCCAGGAGCGCAGCCCTGGCCCCCCTTTCCCCCTCGCTTTAAGCCGTCTTTTCCTGGAAGCGGCCCGGCGAGCGGCCGCCCGCCTCATTTTCCTCGTTACTGGCCATCGGGATGCGCACAAAGCAGATGTTGCTCCTGCAGATTAAAAAGCTCTCAGCGCGGCCGCCCTCGTTCCCGCTAATGCCTTCCCAGAAGTCCTGGCCCGCGGCTGCAAACAGGCCCTAATGAGCTGTGCTGAGGGCTCCGTGCGGGGGCTGGTGTCAGCGGGGACTGGGGCAGCGTGCACTGCGGGCCCGGAGTCCCCAGGGCTGAGGAATGGAGGAGCCGGGGCTGGATGGGACACTCGGCACCCAGCTGGGTCTTGGGAATGGAAAGGGCTGCCAAACCTGCCTCTCAGACAGCATGAGTCTGTCCAGGCATGTGGGGTGCAGGATGCATCCAGGTGCTCTGGCAGGGGACCCTGACTGGGTGTTGTGCACTGGGGGACTCAGATGGGTGGTGAGTGCTTCCAGCAGCCACTTGCTGGAGAAAATAACACATGGCAGATAAGCAGATCACTGGTCCTGTGATCACTGGTCCTGGCCAGCTTGTCCCTCAAACGCAGCAGGAGTCAGATCATGCTGGGACAGGGGATGTAGGAGCAGAGGAAGCCTGCAAAGAGGCACAGAGGTGGTGTTGCAGCCAGGAGCAGAGGCTCATGCTCTGCTGGCGATGTGCTGGGAGGTCTGGGGGGTCCTCCTGGTCTAGAAACAGCCTGGTGAGGGAAGAGCCTGGCCTGTCAGCCTTCCCTGCTGGGTATGTCAGAGCCTGCTGAACCCTTCCTATTACGTTTTATTCCCCCAATTCCTTGCAGGGCTGAAGCCACTCAAGGCCATAAGTGTTCCTCAAAGGAGCCTGGCTCTGGGGAGATGCAGGTTTTCCAAATGAGACATGAGTAAGAGATGCAGTTAGCACAGGTGAAAGCCTGGACAATCTGCAGATGGTACGTGGTCAGGAGCTGGAGGACTTCTGGAGGCTCTGCACTATGAGTGGATGCTTGCCAGGAGATACAGATAGGCAACATTCCCTTTGAAAACCAGTCAAGCTTGGCGTGGTTTTGCTGAGGAGACTGCAGTCGTGTTATTTCTGTACTTGGGAACTAGGAGATGTCCTCAGGCTGCAGCCTTGGTGCTGGAAAGGGAAGTGGGCTGGAAAGGGAAGCGGACTGCAAGGACAGTGGAGATTGCTTCCAAGAAACCTGGGAGTTTGGAGCTAACAGGGATCTGTTCCTTCCTGCAGCAGTGCAAGGCACAAAGCAGGAGTCCCCCCTCCCATGCATCACTCTACTGGCTGCCTCTCTACTCAGACAAAGCCTGTTTTCCAGAGGCTCCCACCTACCTGGTAGTTAGTGAAGTCATGTGGCTGCAGCACTTAATTAATAAAAAGCCAATATAAATATCCCAGTAAACATGTGGGGAGGAGGACACTGAGACAGAGAGCAGTAGTGGCACTTCCAGCAAGCTCAGTGGAGCAGTAGACAGCAACCCCCCACTCTGCTTGGAGAGGTCAGTGCTTACCACGGGAAGGGTCTCGGGAGCGTGCGGGATGCGACGCCTGTGGCTGTGGGGCTCCCCACAGCGCAGAGAGGTCTCTCCCAGCAAAGAGCTGGGTGGTTTTGTGGGATGGGGAGATGAGGAGTGGCCAGCATTGGGCTACTGGAGCCAGGTTTGGAACCCCAAGGCTGCCCAAGCAGCAGGCACAGGGTTTCCCAGGATTTGGCTGACAGCAGCAACTGGGATACCACCTCTTGGTCCCTTTCCTTTTGCTCCCTAAGAGGTCACCTACTTTTTAAAGCCTTTGGGGCCCCAAAGCCCACAGCCTGACCCTGCAGCTTCTCCTGTCCCCCAGCCATATGTGCTGTGGTCCATCTCCCTGCCCAGCATGCAGATTCTAGTGGCACTTCCAGGCTCAGAGCCTGCCAAGAGCCGTGTCAGATGTTTTGGCCACACACTGCACCTCAGTGCTGTGTCTGGGGCAGAAGAACCTGAACTGCTGCAAAAAAGATCAAATCTCAGTCTGCTCTCTGCTGGTCACCCCTTTCTGTGGGGAGATCATGAATGTGCTCACATGTGGAGAGAGTACATGTGCTCTCTCACATGAGAGAGCTTTGGGGGCCCCTGCTCCCAGGTGCCTGTGGGCCCCAAAACAGGCTCTCAAGTCCAAGGGAACAAACAGCTGGGAGTGCTGTGGGGAGTGGCAGAGGCTGCCCCTCGCTGACACGGCACTTCTTAGGGTGGTGGGGCATGATGGCAATGGAGGGGACAGGCCAGGCTGCCAGCAGGTGGGCTGATGCTGGCCAGGCCCCTCTGCACAGGTTGTTCCCCAGGACCATGCTGAACGTGCTGCTGCTGTGCTGTGGGCTGCTGCAGGGGATCCAGGCTGTCCTGGATCTCAGGAGTGCTGACCTCAGCTGTGGGCACCTGCAGAAAGCGAGCGGGGGGCTGGAGGGGGTGGACAGAGCCTGGCACGCCGGCCTGCAGCGGAGAGTCAAGGAGGCGTCTGCGGAGCCGGCAGGTGAGTCCTGTGGCTGCCTGCTCTTCACTGACCCCACACCCACAGTTAGGGGACTCCCTTAAAGCAGCACAGCTTCTCCTGGCCCTGGCTAGTGAGAGCAGCCTGGCAGCCCACAGGGAGTGGGGTCTT
>VXBB01002841.1:44395-98388 GCA_013399915.1 Illadopsis cleaveri | reverse complement strand
GCCCACAGGGGGTGGGTTTTTTTTTTTTTTTTTTTTTTTTTTTTTTTTTTTTTTGTGGGGACACACAAGCAAAGGGAGAAAAATCAGAGCTGACCCTCCAGCAGCCTCTTTGTCCAGCCTCTCTGTATCTCGCAGGAGTTCTCCCAAGGCTGGGGTTTGAGCAGATGGCCCTGGGGGTCCAAGAAGCTGATGGTGACCTTGTGCAGAGAGGCAACCTGCTGGAACCACAGGTATGGCTCCCTGAGCTTTCTTACAGACACCCCTAAGAGCAGGGCAGCCTCAGGCCACAGCAGCCGTCTCTGTGTCCCTGGGGCTGGGGGGGCTTGGAATTCACCACGGTGCTGCCAGACAGGACTATCAGTCCATCACCTGAGGAGCTGGGACGAGCTGAGGCTGCCCAGACCTGCAAGGGGCTCCAGCACTCAAAGGAAAGTGGTCCAAGCCTGTGCGCCTGTAATCCATTTAATTATCCTTAAGTGCAGCACAGGAATCCTCTGCAGAGCAGGAGCTTGCAGGGCAGTGTCCTGTGCTGCCTGGCTCAGCCCCTGGTGCCTCTGTTTGGGCAGAAGGCACAGCACCGTTCACTAAAGTCCAGGCTGAGCTACAAAACAAATGTGTGCAGAAAGACCTTGAGACACCATGGATGAGGCAGCAATGCCTGCAGAGAGTCCACAGGGCTCAGCAGTGATTTCCAACAGAAAATAGAGCCTGGAGTTGAACACAACAGAAGCCTCTGCTGCTGCCAACGCCAGGTTTCAGCAGCCACTCTTGGCTCTCTTCCACGCAGTTCTTTATTGCTGGCACAGTGGTCCAGGACCAGCTCTTCCCCTCCTCTTCCTCCTCTCTCCCCTGCAGGCATCATCCACAGAGCTGCAAGCTGAGGGCCGTGAGGAGCGCTCCCCCCGCCGCTGCGTCCGTCTCCTGGAGTCCTGCCTGGGCCACCAGATCCCCTGCTGTGACCCCTGTGCCACCTGCTACTGCCGCTTCTTCAACGCCTTTTGCTACTGCAGGAAGATCAGCACCAACTTCCCCTGCAGCAAGAACTAGGGCCTGTGGGGCTGCCAGCTCCTCGCCCCTGTGTGTGCCTCTTTCTCTGCAGCTCCAATAAAGCAGCCCTTTGCAAAAGCCTCTGCAGAGTGGGGATGGTGTGATGTGTCTGCTCGGGCTCTCAGGGGAAAGGGGGTGGCAGCAAGGTGAGGGTGGCCTGTGCACAGCTGCGCACAGTTGTCCACACAGCCAAAATTCCAGGACACATCTACATCAATCCAGATGTGCCTTTCCCGGCTACATAAGTGGTGTTTCAACAGCAGGGGTACCCCAGGTGATGTTCTGGCTGTGCTGCTGTTCCCCTCAAAACCAGGTTCGTTCCCTGGTGTGCCCCGAGCCGATAGTGACACGCTCCAGAGAAACATCGATTGTTTATTTCAGAGCTGCCCCAGCCTGGGTGCTCGGTGTTACTCCACAAATCCAGCACACCCCACCGAACTTTCCCTGCCATTATTTACTCTGAGAAGTTCAGGGTTAGTGATTTCCCGAGCACGGCCCCACTATTAAGATTGGTTAGTAATTTCCATAGAAATCACGTAATTCCAGGTAACTTCTACTCATGCCCAGGAGAAAGGTCTTCACCTGGGCAGGGCCTTTTTGACCAGCAGGCATGATTTTTAGTGTCACAGTGAAGACAGTTCAGCTCTAGGATACCTGGAGCACGAGTATTTCACCAGCTTAACAATGTACACATAGACATACATGAACATCTTGACTTACTACATCCTAAAAGCTTCTTCCATGATATTCTTGAGTGAGGGGTGCTGGCTGCTGCCTGTTCCACTGATTAGGTGTCCTTTCTTCCCAATAAGGCTTGAAAGTATACAGAGGTCTTACATCAAAGAACATCCTGCCTGAAGCTAACCTTGACATATCCCACATTTTGCAACACCTCTACATCAAACAAAAATATTTTATGGTTTTTACAGAGCAGCTGCTGGCAAAGCCTTTTAACTGGCTAGGTATTTCCTGACTAGTAGAAGTGGTGTCTCGGCAGTAGGCGACGCTGCGAACTTTACTTATGTATCTTTCTTCTGCCTGTACCGCTCATGGTGGCTTAGCAGTAGTGGAGGGGAGCCTCTCGCTTGGCGCTGGGCAGCGGGAGCGGGGTACGGCGGGCACGGGCTTACGGAAGCCGCCATCGCCTGAGGCTGGTCCCGCCCGCAATGGCTGCCGGGAAGGGGCCGCGGACACGTGACCCTCCGCGAGTCACGTGAGGCGGCGGGCGGTAGCGCTGCCGTCTCGTCGCTGCCGCCATGTCGTGTTTCCCGGAGCTCTATTTTAACGTGGATAACGGGTACCTGGAAGGGCTGGTGCGCGGCTTTAAAGCTGGGGTACTCCGGCAAGGCGACTACGTGAACTTGGTGCAGTGTGAGAGCCTGGAGGGTGAGTAGCGGTAGCAGGCCTGAGGCAAGCGGGAACAGCCCCCCCCACCCCGCCATCCTGAGGGGAATGTCCGGGCTGTGGGCTGAGGGGAGATGGTGGGGAGCTGTGAGGAGGCGAGGGGCTGCCTGGCGGTGGGGAAAATAGCCGATAGCGGCGTTTATGTTCCCTCTTCACCCTGTGGCTGAGGACGCAGTCGATGTCCCGTCCTGTCCCCCCACCCCGCTTCAGCTGACTCAGTTTCCCGGTCAGCCTGGCCGTGTGATTGCAGCAGCTGATAGAGTGGTGTAAGGGAACTTGGGCTCCCGCTGCTTTCTTGAGGTGGCCGTGTAGCTGTGTCCTGTGGATTTTGGGAGCCTGGGGGGTTTTGACAGGCGTTGCTGGTGAGAGGTGTTTGGGCCTTCACTCCCTAAAGAACAGGAAGCCTTTTAAGGCCTGGAATAAGGTTACTGGTATAATCTAGGATCCCTGATATCCATTATTAGTTTTAAAGGAGATCAGGTCACCTAGGAAAGTACTTGCTGTTATTGAAGGATCACTAGTGGAAAAAAATCTAGTGCATATCTGAGTAAATTTACCAGACTAAAGAATTACCTGTTGCCTGTGATCTTGAGATCTTTCGAGGCTAATTCTGATTTGCAGCCGTCATCTTTTTTTTTGGTCAGTGTGTACAAACTTGCAGAACTGTGAGGATTTTTTTTTTACAATGAGGGTGGTGGAACACTGGCACAGGTTGCCAGAGAGGTGGTGGATGCCCCACTCTTGAAAACATTCAAGGGCGGGTTGAATGGAGCCCTAAACAGCCTGGTCTAGTTGAAGATATCCCTGCTCATTGCAGGCAGTTGGACTGCATGGCCTTTGTAGGTCCCTTCCAACCCAATCTCTTCTGCACTTCTGTGATCACCTGTGGTCAGCTCATCATCGAAATTACTTGGTGCTAAACTGTTCCCCAGATCAGTGACCTGGTTAGCAGTTTTCACTGTTTGGTGCACAGAACCTGGATCACAAGTCACAAAGATTAAAACCAGGCCTGTCTTGAAATAAACTAGCAACACACGTATCCAGAGATGTTGGTTGTTTTGATGCATTGAACTGTAATTATTGGATCATTATTTCTTCTAAAAAAATTAGTTAAGCATCAGTTTTATCTAGACAATCCTTGCTGAGTGGTTAATTGACATTGACAATTTAGATGAATCCCTGGCCGGCTGAACCTTGGATGCAAGTTACCTGGAGCTGCTCACTCCATGTAAGAATAGAATGGGAACAGAGTGCTCTGTTGTGCCCCAGTCTCTACCTTAAAAATTCCCAGTGCATTTTTACTTAGGACAGAAACTCCTTTTCCACTTTTCTATTTTTGCAGCTCTTTGCTTGCAGCAGTCACTGTCATTCCTGCCACAGAGGCCAGGGCCTAAAGAGAGCAGTGGGAGTGACTTCTGCTCTCTTGGTAGTCACAAGTCTCAGCATGCCTTGTACTGTGACTTTTCCACCTTTCCTGCACATAACTTCCTATTTGGAGTCTTTCTGTACTTAGAGCTTCTCTTTTCTCTCTGTTTCTTGGTTTCTGAACCCACTTCTCCCTTGGAGTGGTGTTGGCTGCGTTTGGGATGGGTCACATTGGGGTTCCCCTGTTTGTCATGGTGTAGTGGCTGTTCTGTCCCCAGCAGCTCTCTGGTGGCAGTCACTGCTGTGCTCCAGGTCACGCTGCATTCAGAACCTGAAGGCTCTTCCAAATTCACTGCCAGTCTTGTTCCTCCTTCACTTGGCTCGCTGTGCCCCTTCTTAGCGTGCTTTTGGGGAGGGATTTTTCTTCAAAGGAGCATTGTTCTTTGTTACTTACATAGGTCTCTGGTCAAACAAGTTCTTTCCTCTTCCTTTTAGTCCTGATTTTCCCATTTCAGTACTTGTTTTCTGTGTTCCACAGACTTTTAACATGTTTCTTTCTCTGCCAGATGTTCGTCTGCACTAAATTCAGGCAGTGGCTGATGTATGGGAAGCCAAAATAAGTACTGGGGCATAAATTACAGATACATTCCTCCCTATTCTCTGTTTTGTCTTTGCTGCTGCCTCTCACGTGTCTGGCTCTGCAGTTAGTCCCAGTCCTGGAGCGAGTGATTGCCTTGGCCATAGAGAATGCCTGAAGGACCAAGGCTGTTCTGGGTCTGGCCCTGGGAATTGAGTATCTGGCTGCCTGGAGGACATTGTGCTTCCAGGTGTGAAATGCTGCTCCCTCTGGTGTGCCCAGATGAGTCTGGAAGCGTAAAGGAATTAACTTGTCTGCTTCAGGACTTAGGCTGGCAGTTTAGTGCTGCTGAGAGGGAGGAAATCATGCTTTTTTGCATGATCCCCTGTTGCTTCTGCTTGTCTGATCACCAGGTAACCTGATCCAAGCTCTCCCTTGTTGAGTCAGAAGCAGAGAGCCAAATGGGCTGTCTGTGGTCAGGCAGGCTCCTGAGCTGGCCTTAAGAAGTGCAGAAAAACATGTCCAGGCTTGAGGGTGTATATGTGAGAACTGTTTTGGTTTAAGCTTTCTCTGAAACCTTTAGAAATAACACATTTAATCCCTTCTTTCAGCTCCAGAAGTCCTGGTGCTCTGGTTGTTTCTCAGCTGAGGCCCTGTGCAGTACACATGAGCTGGGAACGTTTGGAACCTGCCTGGCGGTCGCTGTTGTATCCAGTTCCTGCTTCTGACACAAGGTGTCAGTGAAGGACCTGGAGCTGCTTTCCTGTGCTCCAGTGCTGTGAGCATGCATCTGTGCTTGAGTGGAATCTGTTTGGGGCAACCAAACTTAGGAGTCACCCACAGTTCTACTGCCAAAGGATTGGTGAGTCATCTACAGCTGCCCAAGCTGTGGTGGCCTGTCAGAGTCTGATATTCTGTCAGGAGGATGAAAAGCTGTTGATGCAGTTGAACAGTGGTGATGCTTCTAAGCAGCATCTAAGTCTGGATCTAGAATGTAGGTCATCAACTGGCTTTACTGTTGGTCTGCAAAACTCCCTTCTGCAAAAAGCATGCAGAGCCCAGGAAGTGCACAAAAGCATCTTGATCCAGGAGTGTCTTTAGCCTTAGGTGAGTGTTCACGAGCCTCCTGTTGCTACTACTTCTTCTTGCTTCCACAGCAGCAGTGTAGAAAGCTGCTTTCTTTCTGACCTACCAGTGTTGTAGAGGTGACTGGTGGGTGAAATGCAGCAGCAGGATGTGTTGCCTTCCAGCTGGGTGATGAGGCTGGGGAATGGCAGGGAGTTGGCTCAGGCTTGTGGGCCTCTTTTGGGAGAGGCTTTTCAGAGACTGTGCATCTCAGCACCACCACGCTGTGGGTGCTTATGACTCCATCTGTGCAGCTGGCACAGCTGGGAACTGGGATGCCACAGAATCAGTGGTGTGCACTTGGAGGAATGGGATCTGTCCATGGGGTTTGTCTTCTGTACACCAGGCTGTGTGCAGTGTATGCTTTTGTTTTCATTGTCCCAAGGATCTTTCTTCATCCCTGCAGGCTGTCATTGCTTTGAGATGTTCAGCACTTCTCCTTTCACTGAGAGACGTGCAGGGAAGGGTGTGCTACCCGTGTCTTTTCCATTTTGTCACTGTGGTACTGGAATTTAGGCCCCAAGAAGGCTGGAGCTGGGCTTCTCTTTCAGCATAACCACATGGGCAGCATGTCCTCTCTGGGGTGTTGCAGAGCTCCAGACTGACTTCAAGAGTGCTTTTGGTGGAGCTCATGGTATTCTGTGTGAAGGGGGAACAGCATAGATCCTTTCCTGTGCAGCTCCTTTCCTGTACTACCGAGCAAGGAGAGGCCACTTGATGCTCCCGAGGTGTGGCCGTGCTTAGATCCATCCTGAGCTCCGGGAATGGTTCAGTCTGAGCCCTGGGGCTGTAGAAGTGGTGAGCGCCTTTCATTGTCATTCACACAATGATGGTTTGTCACTCTCCTGCCATCTTGGAGCCCTGTGTGAAAAGCTGACCCCTGTGTGCTCAGACTGTGCAGCCGGGCTGGCCCTTGGCCCCAAGAGCTTTCTCCTGCCAGAGGAGGCAGAGCCTACAGGCAAGGTGAGACCTGAGGAAAGTACAGACCATTTCTGTCCTCTGAATGCTGACTTCTCGTGCAGCAACAGAATAGGGTTCAAAATGCTGTCCTGCTAATCTCAATGCTTTGTCCTGCATCCTGTATGGGTGTAACCACTGGGCTGTGACTGTTTCATCAACTGTCCTGTTAAAAAAAGCTCCAGGAAAACATCATTTATTGGAAGAATGATGGCACTTCCATAGCCTGCTAGATCGTAGTGGCAAACAAACATTGTGGTCACTGGCTTCCTGCAGGGTTCAGCAGAGGCTCTTTGCTGTTTGTTCTGGCCTCCTTTACCAGGCAGAGACCTGCTTCATGGCTTCTCCTAGTTAAACTTCAAGCAGCAGCTGAAGTACAGCTTCTCAGTACTGGTGCAGCTTCAGCCCTTGTTTGGGTCCTGCCCCTTGTTAGATGATGATGGTGTCTGGGTTTCCTGGCAGGTATTGCTGATCAGCAGCCTGTCGGTGCTTTCATCTTGTTTTTTCTCAGCTGTTGGCTCCTGCAGCATGAGACTGTTTGCTGCCCTGTTTGTTTTAGTTTCTGTGTGATTTGTTGCCTCTCCCTTAACCCCTGCACTAGGTGCTGGGCTGATGTCCTGCACTGGACTTCTGAGGTTACAGAGTGTCTTAGAGCAGTCTGCTTTTGGAGGGGGTAAAAGGCCTATTGGGGACGCAGGCAGATGAGGAGGGGTTATCTTGCCTTTTGGACAGATTAGGAAGGGGCTGCCTAGTTGAGGGGCCTCTCATGGAATGCGACCTGGCTGTGCTGGGCTTGAAGCTCTGAGTGGAGTGAGTTCAGTCCCAGGAAGGGATGGGCTAGAAACACAGGCTGCTCTCTGGTGCTCAGACCATCCCAAACTGGTGAAAAGTCAAAGGTGAGATACTGATGCAGGAAAGAGCCAAAGATGATGCTTCTCTCTGCCTAATTGTGGCTCAGATGAATTTGCTGCCTGACAACAGAGAAGAGGTAGCCCATCACTGCTGGTGGTGTGCAACCACAGGAAAGGTCTTAAATTCTGCAGGGAACAAAAGGTCTCTGAGTTCTTCTTGAGCAAGATTTCAGAGAATCAGCTTCAGGAGTGTCTGAGATGGCTATAAACAGCCCAAACAAACAGCAACAAGGCAAATGGTAATGGCTGCAGTCTCCTGAAGGGAGACGTGGGCGATGTGGCTCAGCTGCAGACTGCTGTGTAATCCCTTGGCTGCTTTATTGCCTCCAGCCTAGGAGATGGCAAATGATATTTAATTTTTTATATAGGTGGTGATGGCCCCAGGTGCTTTGGAGGATGATGTTGGGATTACAGCAGATAATTTTTGTGAAAACATCAGTTCAGCTCAGGAGTTGCAGAGGCTGATTCTGTGCCTGTGCGTGAGAAGACAGATCAGTCCTTGCCTGGAAGTGCTTGAGCCCTTAACTTGATTCAGAGCTCTGCAATGCAGTTATAGCAGGAAAGAAGGAAGGGTTGGAAGTCTGAGCTGATGGGGCCATGGATCACTCTGTCTGAGCAGGGCTCACAGGAAAGGCTTTGACTGGCAGATGTCTGACAGACTGGTAGCTTGGTTCCTTGTTATGTCAAAGCAAATTTGCAGGAGAGAATAGTTGCATTAGTGTGGTTATAAAGTGTCTTGTGAAGACGTCATCTGAAATGTCAAGGTGTTGGCACAACAGTGTGTTCAATTAAGCTCTGGCTGTGTTTGTGGCTCGTGTACAGGCAGCTGCACGAAAACCAGAGGGCCTGATCAGAGAGTTGATGGGAGGGTGGCTGTAAGTACATGTCATGGTAATCCCAAGCACTAGCCTACCCAGTTGAAAAAGGCTGTCATTCTGACAAATGGTTGTGTTCTTGCACGAGACAGCTTTCTGGGAGCAGTGACCTGGCCATAATTTCCTAGGTTTTGTGGGGGAGGAGAGAGAACAAAAGTGCTGTGGTCATTGAAGTGCTCCTTTGCCAAATGCTGGCTCAGTCTGTTACATAAAGTGTGTGAACCTTTTGGAAAAACGCCAAAACAGGCAAATGTAGCTCTTAAATCAATCATTGGGTTGAGGCTCTGTGCTGTTGCTGGTCGGTATCTGGAGAAGCTCATCAGGAGGGGCTGGGCTCTGGGTGCAGATCTCCCTCCTCAGCAGCAGCTGGGGAAGAGGCATTGCAAAAGCCTTGCAGCCAGTGTCTTATCGACATGCAGCGTGTGAGATCTCTGGCAGCTGCCCCTGCCACAGTGCTGCTTTTGCTGCCAGAGGCCAACTCCAGCTCAGTCTAAGCTTGTGTCAGGAGCCTGAGCTTTTGGAGAGCCTGGGGCTTGCTCAGCAGTGGGTCCATTTATCAGCCACCATGCTACTGGGACAGCTCTTCTGGCAGCAGATTGTGAAACCACGGGATTAGTTTGCTCTCATCTGAGACGCTTGACATGTGAATAGTCCTATTAAAAGTTCCCAAACCCTCTTGGCTGAGGCTTGGTGACTAGCCCAGCAGCTGGAGGAGGACAGGCTAGTGTAAAGCACTGATACACCGTGGGATGCACTGAGTCAGGGTTCATAAATCCGGTCCAATTTTTGGAAAATATGTTCTGTTTTGTCTGCTTGGATGCTAAAAGATTCAGAAAAGTTTAGTCCTGCAGTTTGTGGCTGGCCTTCCTTGCAAAAATGAATTCCAAGTGTTATATAAACATGGCCCTTATTCCAGTTGCAACATAATGCACTGGCTCTCATGCTGTGGAGTTGGGGGGTCAACCCCTTCATGGAGCAGGGCAAAATGTTCTGGCCAGGCAGCTCATGGGAGCTTGCTCAGAGCTGTTGGAGAGCCTGCAAGGCACAATGTGCAGCCTGTGTGCCTCTGGTCTAGATGCAGTGGAGCTCTGACTTCCTGGAAATACAGCAAACTTCTTTTTTTGTCACTGAGTCCGTACCCTCAAGTGACATGATAGCAAAGCAGCTGCTTGCAACCTCAAAAGCAGAGTTTCAGGTTGTGATGACAGCAAAACAAACTGATGGTGTTGGACTTGAGGAAACAAGATTTGGCAGCTTCCATACTGAAGGCAGATCTGGGAGGATATGCAATAACTTCTTCCTCTCCAAGGTCCTGTATGCTGCAAAACAACATCACATGCCTTTTTGAGCAGCCTTAGCTTCCATTAGAGCTCTGCACAGCTACAGGAAACTGCAAGTAGGAGGTATATGAATGCAACTACTGCAGTTCCCTGTGCCTTCCCTTGCAATCTGAGCTTATGGGTATAATACTCTTACCAGGACCTTTTCTCTCATATTAATTGAACAAATTAATTGATCAATTTTGTTCCATGTTTTCTCCGGTTTCTGCTAAAAGCAAACTAGTAAAGTCCTGTCAGGAACTTAATTTCCACTCAGACTCCAAAGTTCATAATTCAAGAGCTTTAAAAAGTGGAACAAAAAATCATTAAGGTGTAGTTTAGGTAGATTTCCCATCTCTTCGCTTTCAGAAATCAAACGATTGCAGAACAGATGGGTCAGAACCATTGCACACAGGGTGCTGCCCATGAGCTGGGCTTTTTGAAGACTTTAGGAAGTGATGACTATGAATAATAATCCTGTGCAGGCTGTGTGGAGGTGAGGGACACTCCAGGTTCTGGCATGATCTGGTGTTTGACTCTGTGGCGAGGTTCATGTTCAGGCTCAACTGTGTTACCCAGGCAATGTCTTCTGCCTTGCAAGTGTGAGCATAAGTTGACCATGATTTGGTAGAATAAACCACAGCTATTCAGCTGCAGACTAACCTGAAGAACAGAGATCTAGGTTAGATCTCTGCTTTGCTTCAGCCTTGATGTGTGTAGTTGGATGGAGAGCTCTCTTTGCTGCATCTAGAATTCACAGAATTATTGAATGGTTTGGGTTGGAAGGGTCCTTAAAGTCCTTCTTGTTTCAAACCTCCTTCCATGGACAGGGTCACCTTCCACTAGACCAGATTGCTCCAAACCCTGTCCAGTCTGGCCTTGAAAAATTCTGGGATGGGGCATCTACAACTTCTCTGGGCAACCTGTGCCAGTGCCTCACCACTGTCCCAGGGAGGAATGTCATCCTAATATCCAATCTCAACTTAGTCTCTTTCAGTTTGAAGCTGTTACCCCTTGTCCTGTCATTCCATACCCTTGTTAAAAGTACCTCTCCAGCAGTAGCCCCTTCAGGTACTGAAAGGCTGCAGTAAAGTCCCCCTAGAGCCTTTTCTTCTCTAGGCTGAACAATTCCAATCCTCTCAGCTTTTCCTCATAGGAGAGATGCTTTGTCCCTCTAATTATCTTTTAGCCTTTTCTGGACCTTTTCCCAACAGTTTGATGTCCTTCCTGTGCTGAGGACTCCAGAGGTGGATGCAGTGCTGCAGGTGGGGTCTCACTAGAGCCGACTAGAGGAGCAGAATCCCCTCCTTTCTGCAAGTGCCCTTAAAACTATCAAGTAAAACACTGAGAAACATGACAAACTGAGTGGTATTTAAGTCTCTGGCCTTTATTTTCCTTCCTTATAAGCTCCATCTGTTTTCTGCAACACTGAGCAGTGGGAATATCTTTGTAACTACTGAGTGCTTGGTCAAAATCATCTTTGCTAGACCTCCCTGGAAACACCCAGAAGAGTCAATTGGCTTGGAAGCCATTTGACCCCTGAACCCTGGGGCTGAGAACAGTATCATGCTGCACAAGCTCAGGTTGGAGCCAGAGGAGGAGCTCCATGGCTGGGTGTAATGTCAAAAGATCAAACTCCTCAAACCAGGCTGAGTGCTTGCTCTGACCTCAGTGCTGTGGATGCCTGTGCCATAATGCTGAGGACTCACATGGCTCAGTGGAAGGGAAAGGCAGCCTCAGTAATGCTGCTTCAGAAAAAACAGGGGGAAATGTCTTTTTTTGTTTTCTCTGGATGGTGCGTTCACATCTGGTTTGACTCAACTCTTCCAGCTCCTCTCCTTACCCCATAAAGGCCTTGTATTCCTGGGAGGATGCTTGCCTAACTGGCCCTCTGAGGTGAAGCTGAAGGAAGATGAACATTGTGTACCAATGCAACTAGTAGAGCTTTGAGGAGTAGGATTGTATGACGTTCCTTAGTTCTGGATTCAGTTTTTCCACAGAGACACTTAAATGCTTTTGGCTCAAACAGGGCTTTTATCTTGACAGAACTCAGCATGTTGTGGTTGCTTGCTGGCCAGGACTGCAGCTTGGTTGGGCACCTGACCTGCAAGCAGGGGTAACAGAGGAAACAAAGGTTTCCTCTGCTTGAAACTGGAGAAGGGGAAGACTTCTGAGCATGTTCTTCCATCCTAGGCAGGGATTGCTTACCCTGTGAGATGGATTTAAATGGCCTTCATCTTCACTAGCCCCTCTCTACCTATTAATGCTTGAATTCTATTTACCAGCACAGTTAGCTGAGCTGCTTTGATAATGTAAGACCAAGATGGTTTATAATTTCTAAGTTGCTGTTTCTGTCTTTTTGGCTTTGAAAGCTTTACAAATGCCTGCACATCACTAGTATCTGACTTGCTGTGCGTGCAGTTAGGTTCTTGGTTGTGATTTTTTCAGAGGAGCTTGCAACCAGAGCCCTTTTGGCTAGCCTTTTTGGAATGCTTAAGTTATTTGGTTTTTTCCTCCCCCTAGATTTCTAGCAAGTACCTCCTAGAAAATCATTTAGCTTCCACCTTGGCCTAGCAGAGTGAACAGCTGGCACCAGTGTGTGTGCTCAGTTACACAGATAGTGTCACAGATTTGTCTTTAAGGTGAGGCAAGGCTGATGTGGTGAAACACTGATCTTTTCCTGCATTTCAGTTGTTCATGATAAAACTGAGCACAAATATAAATGTATGACCTAACACATGGGTTTTGTCTAGGTGATGTTTCAGAGAAGAGAGTGCGTAGAGAAGTGCTGAGCAACAACTTTCTTGGCAATGCTGAAAAACCCCCCAAACCCAGCCCAAAACCCTCTAGAGTGGGATTATTCTTTCTTTTTCAGACCTGAAACTGCACCTCCAGAGCACAGACTATGGGAACTTCCTGGCCAACGAGGCGTCCCCGCTCACAGTGTCGGTCATTGATGACAAGCTGAAGGAGAAGATGGTGGTGGAGTTCCGTCACATGAGGAACCACGCGTACGAGCCCCTGGCGAGTTTTCTGGACTTTATCACGTGAGTACCAGCTGGTCATGGGCAGCATTTGAAATGCTGGTCTTCTTCCAGACTTGAGAGCTCTCAGACCAGCTTTCTACTCTCAGCCCTGTGCCTGTTGTGTTTTATGCAGCTTCTTGAATGAAAGGGGTGTGGTTGTATCTGGAGGTCTCAAAGCAGCAGCCATGGTGTCACTGTGTTGTTAAAGGCCTCTTTTCCCAGAGAGCATGTGCTCCATTGGTACAGCTGCTTGGCTGCCTTCCATTGCAGTATTGATTCAGTCTCTTAGAGGTACCATTTATCTTTGTCCCTTGTGTAAGCATTCTTGTTTTTTTAAAACTGTGGTCCTGCTGCAAAATACAGGCATGCCATCCATGTGCACTACAGCAATTGCCTGCTAGTTCTGTGCCACTGAGGTTGATCAGCCTTCATCAAGACTGATGTGATTCTCCTGTCCCACCCCACGGGCTGTAGGCCTTCCTCTGGCTCCATCACAAACTGGTTTATGGACTTGAGCTGGCCAGAAATTGAAAGACTTTTCCCTTTTGGGGTTAACCTTTGACTGTTTTGTTTTTCTTGGACAGCTCAGTGGGATCCAGCAAATGCCAGCCGTAGGAGAAGGCAGGGCCTGGAATGCACAGCAGGGAAACATAGGGCTGCAGCAGCCTCAGCACGTCTCTGTCAGTTGATGGAAACACATGAGGCTTCCACAGCAGGTTCAGCTGATGTGAAAAGCTTGAAATAGCCCGGCAGTCTTGAGGTATTTTCTCCCAGAGGTTTTGCACAACCCTCTGCTTCCCAGTGTGCTGCTCTTGTTTTGTTTGGTAACAAAATGGAATTGTTAGTGGCAGATGGATACTAGTTGTCCTATCTTGCATCTGAAATTTGGAAGTAAAATTGACTTTTTTCTTTTCCTTAGTCTATATTCCTGTAAGCTCTAGTTTGGCTTGCAAACTGCACAGCCAGTGGTCTCCCCTAACCACCTAGGAGATGCCTCAGGGACAAAAGTGAGTTTCTGGTTCAGTAGAATGTGACTTTAACTTGCATTTCTGAGAAGGAGATCATCCTCTATTCTCGAGTGGGATAGTTAATGTATCACCTCTGGTACAGTGAGCCTGGGCTCATCACAAGCGCTCTGGCAAGTGACATTTAATCTTGCATTTTTGGCAGTTGTGTGTTCTCCTGCTTACCAGCTACAAGTTTTTGAATGATGCAGGCTGATGTAGAAAGACCTTTGTGGTTGATGGAAAAATTTTCAATTTTCATCTATCTGTGGCATCTCCTGCATTTGCAAATATCGAGTATACACCCATCTCTCTGCCACGTGCCTTTGTGTTCACTCCTTTCTGTGTCTGGGTGCTACCACTATTTCACTTTCTAAACCAGTGGCTCATATCTGTTATTTTCTGTGTCAGTGTGTTAAAGTTGTCTCCTAAGCCTTTCCTGTTTTCTAAGAAATAATTTTTACTTATATGCTTGTCAGTAAAATTTCTGGAGTTTTCATGTTTGGACCCAAATATGGAGCAAAACATTACTAAGCTCCAATTTTGCAGCAGTGTTTGCAATGAATTAAGCAATTTCTAGTTCATCATCTTAGTTGTATGGAGCAATCTCTTCTATTCTCTCAAACTAAAGTTAACTCTTAAAACACCTCTTTGCCCATCTTGAATTTCCTGTCAAGACATCAGTGCTATTTGAACTTGGCAATATTAGGTGAGTGGTCCTCCACTACTGCTTTTCCTTTGCTGTGTTACAGGTTTATGAAAATGTCTCCATGGAATTTTCATGGTAATCACTAATGCTTCTGTCATACCTGTTTAAAGGGAGTAGTTTGGGCAGCGTAGGGGTATCTTGCAGACTTTCAAACTTCGCTGTTGCCTAACAGTCTCACTTTAAAAACCAGTGTGTGAAAAACGTGAACTGGATGGTCTCAGACCACACCTGTCTTGGTTACACACTACCTGACTTGGTAGGAAGGCTATGGATGGCCATGGAATTTCAATTCCCTCTTACTTCAGTCCTGTTGATTTTTATCCAGTGTCTACCTCCACCTTGAGTTTTCCAGAAGACCTTAAACGTCTTGTGTAATCAGAAGGGCTGGTTCTTACCAGCTGTTGGCATCACTTTTTAAATCTGGTGTTCTGCCCTCAACTTGATTTAACTTTGATCTTGTTCTGCTTCTGTCATTCTGATATTTGAGTTCTCTACAGCAAAACATGATTCTGTGCAGATACCTCTATCTCTTGCTACTGCATAATCTCTTTTTGAATATATTGTTGAGCACAGAATGTTCCTTCCTCAAGTTTTCTTCACTCTTATCTCTTCTTTTCCTTTTTACCCACCAGATTTGCTTTAATGCCACTGTCTGCAGTGCTGCCTAGAGGAAGGCAAAAGGTGAAGCAGGAAAAAGCTGTTTTCCCATATGGAATGTCTGCACTTTCTTGTAGAGTCTTTTGTGCAAGGAGGTCAAGTGTTCAGTTGGGTATTGTCATGGTTCTTCTGCACCACTGATGGGAGGGGTCTCCTCTGGGTCTGCACTCATCACACCAGTGGGGTATTGTTGAAGTAGAGGTGTTCCCAGCTTTGACTGGTCCAAGGTGGGAGTCACTGTCAGGTTATTAGAATCTCTAATAACTTGTAATGACTCTACAGGCAGGTTAAAACAGAAGATAGAGTGAACCACAAGGAGTTTGGAGAGGGTGCTGCTTTTGCCCAGTGGGTCTTTGTATCTTCCCCTGATAAACCCAGTATTTTGGTGACAGGCCTAGTAGAAAAGAAGGTGAACTAGATGTGACTTCTTGGGCTGCCTTTCAGACTGTCTTCCCTGAAACTGTCCCTTGAGTTGTTGTAGGTCTTGGTTTGATGCAGAGGACAGAAATTTCAGAGATTTTGTCTTCTGACAGTGTAAAACTTCCCATGTATATCTCCAATAGTTGGAGTAGAGAACAGCTCTCTTCAGAGCTGGTAACACATACTTGTGCCAGTGGTTTTCATCTAGCTCAGGCTTGTATGGAAGCTGCACCGTAAAAATGTTCAGCCAAAGGATGTTGGCAGTGCTGGGAATTTTGCTTGTGCACCCAGAGGTACTGTGCCTGCCTGCCTGGGGGACACTGGGACAAGCTTTTACCTCTTGATTTTTTCATTCTGGGTGCACACGCAGATAGGGGATGATTTATCTTTGCCTTTTGAACATGACTGTTTCCCACTCCTTTCTTTCATTGAGCAGGAAATGATAAAGACTGCTCCTGGTAGACAGCTCAAGGCAATTGAGGCACCAGGTGGTCAGAAGAAGAAATTGTACTCAACTGGATGTATCTGTGTGCTAATAGTATACAGGCTGAAGTGAAATAAAAAATAGTAGAAAGATGTGGAAAGTTTGAGCAGGGCTGGCTTGTGCAGGAGGAAAGCTTGAGTTCACAGAGACCTCTTTTGAGTTGTAAACAGAGATTTTTGACATTGAGTGGGATTGTAGGAGGTGTGTCTGGCTCAAATTGGAAGGAAGTGCTTTGTAGCATGTCCAGTTCAGCTTTGAAACTTAGTGCTGCTTGGATGTCTTTGTATGTACTTACCTTTTTGGCCTTCTTAGGGCTCCTGGATAACATCACGTAAGACGGGCACACTGGGGCCTGTTAACACTCATTGATAGCAGCCAGGCTGTGTGTGGCTGATGCCAGGAGATGGATCAAGCATTTAAAAAACAGTCAAGCTTTCTCTTTTCTGAATGTCCTGCTGAACCTTTGAGGTGGTTTTGAGTGGATCATCGGATGACTGTTGTGCTTGTTTATTGAGGCTGCTCCAGTCTGACCTGGGGCACGTTGCTGAGATCTGGGGAAATGTCTGATTGTGGGAGCAGCTGTAGTCCTTGTCTCCTCTGGCCCCAGCACCGACTTGCCAGGAGCCATGCCGTTTGTCCCAGGTGGAATGATACCATGTCATTTCATTTGCCTCTTAGAAGCAGCCCCTGCAATAAGTGAGGCCAGGGAAAGGAGAAGCAGCAGTAGGGGCAGTGCAGAGGCTCTGGAGCAGAGGGTGTATGTTCCATGCCCGGCTCCGGGGAGGGGAGGCCGCGCTGCCGGTTCCTTGCCAGAAGGTGGCACTCCAGCCCCGTGCTTCCTGTCCCCAGGTGCACGGAGAGCCTGGGTGAGGATGGTCACCTGGGGAGGTGGGCAGGAGTTGGCCTCTACTCTGACTGTAGGAGAAAGGACAGTGTTTAAAAGCACGTGAACAAAACTGACCCCAGAATGCAGCTAGGCAGCAACCCCAAAGTAAGGTCTTCGTTCCCTAAGTCACTTGCTGACATTGATTTTTTTTTTGTCCTGTTGTGCTCCTCTCCTGGCACCACGCTGACTCTTTCCTGGCTCTGGTTCTCTCCAGGAACTCTTCTGTGGCAAGTGTTGTGTTCTTAGTACCAAAATAAGGGAAATCAGCCAACTTCCTCAATTTGTTTTTTCAAGTGGTGGCTGTAGCTGGCAGCCTCTGCCACTGCAAGCAGAAAGCTCAACTTGCTGAGCCTGCTGCAGTCTCCATAACACACCTGCTAGCTCTGCATCTTGCCATGCAGCTCCTTGCTGGAAATCTGCTGGTGCTTCCCCATGTCTTTCAGCCAGCCATAGTAGGTTCTGAGTGATAGGCACAAATTGTCTGTTAACATCTCTGCTCCAACACAAACAATGGACTGTTTGGCTGAGGGAATGCAGTGATGTTCTGTAGGGCAGCAACAAACAGGTATTAAGTGTTCTTGAAACAGCGAAAGCCACTTCCTGAATTCAACAAGCACATATTGACTTGTGGGATGGAAGTGGGTTTTAGGTTCTTCTTAGTGATGTGCTGCCTTGCCTTTCTGTACAAGCTTTGTTCTTTGTGTTAGCCTGACACAGTGCCATGGCCTGTCTCTCCTTCCTTCCAGTGTTCATGTATATGGTTTAGATAGGAGCAACATTATGATAAAGAATCCTGACTCCAGCTTGCTGTAGCCTGATCAGATTGTCAGCTTTAGTATTTTTCAAGTGGCAGGGAAAAGGGTTTAGTGGGTTTTTTGGGTTGGTTTGTTTGGTTTTTGTTGTGTGGTGGTTTTTTGTTTGGGGTTTGTTTTGGTTTTTTTTCCCTCCCCCTTTCTATGGCACAGTCTCTTTCCTGCTCTGGGAAGTCTGGCTTTGCAGCAGACCAGTGTCAGGGCCCTGGCAGCTGTTGGGCCCTTTGAACCCTCACAGCAGACTGATGGGCAGAGAAGGGTTTGGTCTTCTGTGGGGGAGCTGCTGTAACTGTGGGCACTTGAATGTGCTGTGGGAGTGAGGGCTAGCTGGGTCTAAAAACATCTTCCAAATCTGTGATCAAGCCTGTCATTAGAGGACAGACTAGGTCATCTCTTTTCTTTATCTTACCAGCCTGCAAGGGCTGGGAACCAGGTTCTTTTTTTGCCCTGAGGATGCAGCTGGGAACTTGGCTTTTAGTATGTTTTTGTGGTCACAAAATGTGTTTTTGATGAGGCTGCATGTATGTACCTTTTCCCCTTGTGCGTGCCTTTTCTTAACTGAGACTTCCCTCTGTTACCTTCTCCCTGACCCAGCCCTGCTCTGCCTCTCCCCTGCACTGGATGGATCTAGTTTCTGCTGCACAACTTTGAGTTCAATTTTAATTTTGCAGCAGTGGTTTTTCTGGAGCCAAATTGTTTCAATTGCTACTTAAGCCGAAGAGCACTAATCCTCTTCTCTGGAGTAGGAAGTTGCCTGTCTTCATTCTAAAAGTACTGGAGTGTGCATCCTGGCAAAACTGTGGAGGTTACAAAATATGACTGCATCCTTTTGAAATCCTTTCCTGCAAAAGGAAAAAATCCTCCAAATGCTTTACATTAGGTGTAGCTCATTGGGACAAGTCCAGCAATCTGAAGGATCTTTCCTACTGCTGTTGCATTTAAAATTACACTATACTATTTCAGTCAGGTTCCTTGGTGGCACTGGGGTTAGGAAGCAAAAATTACCATAGTGGCTGGGGATTCTGCAATAAAAGGTTTAAGAGCCTTTTCTGGCAGAGATTGTTTTGGCAAAGCAGCACAGGTTTCTGACAAACAGCTTCCCTGTTTGCAAGGAGTGCAAAGTTGAATTGATAAGCCGAGTTCTTAGAGGGATTATGCAATATTCAAAATAAGAGGGCATGTAGCTAATGGTCTGGAAATGATCAGAGACTTGTGTCCTCTGGATGGTGGCATCAGAGCTGCATCTGTTCACCTGCATTCCCAAAGGATGCTGATCTCATACTGGTTTCCCAGAAGCAATGTCTGTGATGATGGACTGGATTTCATGGTGGTGGCTGTGGGAGTCATGATGTGACTGCAGGTGCCCTCATTAGAAAGGGAATTTTTGAAAGGTGTGTTTCACTGTATATTACATTAAAAGGATGTTTTTTTCCCGATGCCTGGCAAACATTTCCTTTGGGCAATGGATTTGAATGGGAACAACTTAATTGTTCTCGTATGAAGTAGCAGTTCCTCAGTGTGTTAACACGGTGCCTGGCAAACAGTGAGCTGTGGTAGTGATCACAAAAGCTGACAAAATATTACTGATGACAATAAAGATGCAGCAAATAGTGAATGATGAGCTCCAGATGTCAGCCCATGTGTCACTAAGATAAGTCTTTGGTGAAACTCTGCAGAGTCTGAGAAGGGACTCTAGCATGTAGGCGCTGGGGGATTTGGTGAGTGTGCACTCACTAAGCAATTCTGTTCACGTGTAACATGCTTCACTCCTTGACTGAAACCATTCCCAAAGTCTTTCATGCTCGACCTTAGCAGCTTTTATTTTCCTTTTACCTTTTTGTTGATTTGCTTCACCCAATGCTCTAGACTGGCGAGTTCAGCCCAGGGAATATCTGGAGGCCAAAGGCACTGCTTCTGAAGGCTTCCTGGGGGCATCTTGGGTCCTAGTCCCCTCTCCCAGGTCCATTCTGTAAGCTAGTTTGAAGTCTAGCAAATACTTGCGTAGAGCTTTGCGTAAGTTCCACAATATTTAGAAGCTGAGCTGAATCTTGTGTCTACCTCGTACTGTTTACTGCGTGTCAAATGGGATGATGAATTTTCTTGTCTCGTGCTGGCAGTGGGTCTGCATGCACAGAGACATTCTCTACATTGGCTGGGTCCAGAACACACATTCACTGAGAAGTAGGTAGAGGCTTTTAGGCCTCTAAACTCATTCAGGTTGCTTTGCTACTAGAGACAGTTTGGGGATAATGTGAACAGTGCAGCCTTTCCTCTTATTTTATATCCATGAAATGTTTTGGGGTTTGTGCTTTACAGGTAAGATAGGAAAAACTTTATGCAAGTTTGACTTCTGCAGCTGGTCCCTGTGAGAGCAGCATGATTACATGGTTTTGATCAGTATTTAAAATTTAATTAGGGCTCAAGTCTGGTCAACATGGCGCAGAGTGCCAGGGCTCAGCTTTGCATATTAGCCTCGTGTTTCTCAAGCTTTGAGGCATCAAGTTTAGGTAACCAGAGATTCTTGCACCAGGCAGTAAGGTGTTCAAAACATTCCCTGGTGTTTCAAGGGGTTCTTGCAGATCAGAAACACTTGAGTCAAATTCAGAAAGCCTTAAAGTAAAAAGCTATTTCTTGTAGCTTTTTTCTCGTTAGTCTTTAATGCAGCTAACACTGTATCACTGCATGTAAGCTAACAGATGATACCAGTGGAAAACTGAGGTCAGTATCCCAAGAGACCTAGACTAGAGGATGGTAAAAATCATGTGGAGATACAGCTAAATATAGATTAATGCTGAGAACATTCCTGGATACTTGGTTTTGAAAGGCTGCCACAGCCTCTGTAGTAATGTGAAGTTTTAACTCTGCTCTCAAACGGTCTTGTTGATCTAAGTTTAGCAGAGCACCCACTTAATGGCTGAGTGCCCTTGGTTTGTGGTGGCAACCATGAAATTCTCAGCTTTCTCTTTGGCAGGTCCATGAATGTAGCACTTAGGTATGGTTTGTATTGGTGTGCCTCTAGGAAGGACAGTGTGCAAAGACAGGAAGAGACCAGCAAGGACACTTTTAGCAGAGACCCTCGCACCCTGCTCTTGCTGTTCCCTGGGCTGTCTGAGCTGCTGCAGATGAGAGGTGAACATGCTGCTGATCTGACATGTTCTAATACGAGCTGAAAAACTGATTAAAGGATTTGACTCTGTTCATATCCATTGTCTATTACTCAAACAAGTCTCAGTGAGCCACTGAGATCTTCCTGATGTGCAACATTCCTCTCCTTTCCAGATCAGGACATCTGTGCAGTTATTTACTAATGATCTTAAGCCAACCCCGCAGATACAAACATCTCAGCTGTTGGCACTATTCTTAGTGTCAGCCACTGCTCTTTTGGGCTTTGAAGTCTGTGTGTTGCTTTCCCCTGTGGCTGCTTAACATTTGGAGCTTGAGAGAGGTGTGACAAGTGGCTCTGTGTACCAGCACAGTATCCAGTGGGATATAGATGGATCTGTGTATTTATGCAGAAACCCAAGGAAGCAGTGGTACAACCAGCCTGAAACTTCTTCACTAGGTTACTTCTCCCAACACCCCCTGCGTATGTGAACTGAATGAGCTACAAGAAGGAAGCACTAGATGCTAAAGTGACTATAGTCAAAACAACTTCATTATCTTTTAAAGCTGTCTCTAGAATTCATGCCAAGTTCAGAGCACTGCTCTGATCCCGCTGGAAATTTCCCCTTTTCATCCCAAAATAAATACATGCTTCTATAGTAATCTGAGTAACTGCCCAATGCAGTCACATAGGAACTTTGGCCTTGCTCACAGTAGTCTGAGTTAACGTCTAATGCTGGTTTTGGAAAGCATTAAAGCTGCCTGAGCAAGGCAATTTCTTAACCCAGCCCGACAAAACCCCAGCTATGCACCTCTGCATTGGCCCACTACTGTCTGTTGGCTGTGACATGGAGGGCTGTCCTCGTGATCCCTTGCAGAGCAGCTGTTAAGCTCCAGTTTTGGCTCTACTTTTGGAGGATCCCTGAGAATCTCAGGTCATGCAATGTTCCATCATTATTCATGCTTTGTGACCACTTGCAGTATTGTTAACGGTTTTTTTAGTATCCTGGAACAGAAAGCAATAAAAGACCAACCTATCTGCTGTAGGACAATGACTCTTTATGATTAGATTAGATTAGTAAGTGGGGGAGGGAGAAGCTGTAACTGTTTTGGGGTCATTGCCTTGAAGGGCTGTGCCTGAGTGCCTTGAGGCCAAGTTGTGAATACCCTGTGTGATGAGTGTTCATGCATTTCATGTGCTCCCCTGCTAAAACAGCCTTTCCAAATATTCAGAGGGCCACTGCAGTCTTTCTTGCATATCTAATTTATCAGTGTCTGTACTTAAGTAATGCCAGGAGGAGGAAACATACATTGTCAAAGTACTTGTGCATGATTTTTTTGTTTTCGTTCCACTCCTGCTTGATTCTGCTCCATAGCTACCCATGGGTGACTATGTCAGGATTTGGCTTCTGGGGGCTGGCTCTCCCCTCTTCACTGTGAGGGGTCTCTGCTGTGTCTGCCTGAAACCATACCTCCCAAAACTACCAGTGAGAATCAACTCTGGCCTGCTGCTGCTGGAAGGAAGGTTCCCCCCACCAGCCCTCCTCTTTTAGCTTCTCTAGGCATATCCTAGCCTGACTTTGTTCTTGTTATCTGAGTGTCACCCAATGCATATTCTGCCATGGAAGTCGTTGGAGGAGCAAAGATAGTGGCTCCAGTTGTCTTGGACTTCAGGAAGCTGTAAATCATCATCTCTTCCCCATTGTGGATGATGCTGAGGATATTTCTATGTTTGGTGACTCTTTTCTGTCCTTTAATACAAAATTATACTCTCCTGTGAGATGTTACTGACACTTTTCAGTGTTGACTAAAATTGCGTTTCTGTGAATGTGAATTTCTGGAATATAGCACACCTCTGTTCAGTGGGTGACAGGAAGAGTCATGCCTGGTGTAACTGTGCATGTCAAACTCTGGCTGATTTTGTGCCCGTGTCCCTGGGTGAGCAGAAAGCAGCTCAAAGCAGAAGTGTAAAACATGTTTGTGTGCAGGAGAGTTTTGCTATGAAGAGACCATCCAAGTGGGCTAAAGTTAGACTTCATGTCTTCAAGTGACAAACTGCTTCTATTTTCTCATGTGTCCCAGAACCTGGTCCTCTTACTAGCTGCACTGAGAGCTAGTGAAGGTTAAAATGCTCTTGGGAGTGGTCTGAGCAGGCATTAACCATGAGAGCTGAAACATTTGAAGCTGGTCAGAGCCTTACAGGAGATGAGGAAGATGACAGCAAAAGTTGCTCTATTACACAAGTAGTTGAAGGTTCTTGGAAACACTGCTGCCACCGTACTTAATCTATTTCTTTGGGCCTGGGAGAAAACGCCAGCATAGCCAGGACCTCTGCTGTGAGACAGCTTTGCTGATGGAGGCACGTGGAGTCTTGTTGAAGCCTGATACAGCAATGTGACTGTTGCCCCTTCCACAGATGAGGCTTTTTTCGAGCTGCCCTGGCACTGGAAGACTTGCCTTGTAGCCATGAGTGGCTAAGCTGTGACTGGTTTTATTGGGATTAAGTAGGGAATGAATGTGAATAAGGATGGTCTGGTCTTGCTTGGAGTAAGTGGAATTATTGTGAAGGATTAGGTAGTGCTGCTGGTGTCTGCCTGGCCTTGACAGGTACAAGAAGACTTTTGTCCTACTGTATCTCACTTGTTATTGTGAAGGTTTAAAATGCTGTCAGAAGGGAAATTTGAATGAGAATTCCCCTTATGTCTCACGCATATTAGCTCTTCCTGCAGGGATGAATCCTTTGATAGCAAGATTTAAGAAGGTGAAGTAATCTTTAAAACAGTTGGCATTTGGGTTATAGACTATGCATTTTTCAGACCTCCCTGAAGGATGAGGAAGCAGTCAAGGGGTATAAATTAAACAAGGAGGGCCATGCTTTGCCCTCTGGCACTGGAAGCCAGCTGGGTTGTCTTTCCTGAGACCGTCAGTCCAAAAGCAGGGGCTTCTGTGTGTGGAGAGAGACAGATTTTGGCAGCTCTCCTGAAACCTGCCTGTGGCTTTTGTGCTGAGTTGGACTGGGGAGGCATGAATGAGCTTGGTGGGACTCCAGTAAGCTGCTCTGAAGACCTGAGAGCAGTAGGGCTCCAGACATTTCTCCTCAGTTCCTTCTTTGTACAGTTGACTTTGGCCAGGCACCTTGCAAATATCTTGTGGAGAGTGGTATCTGTAGTAAACTGGGGATAGGAAGGAGGTGTGCTGACATACATGACTCTATTTCCTTACCTATTCCTTCATTGTAGGCTGAGTTAAAGTAACTACTTTGGTCTCCTTGTATACTGTTGCCTTGCTTTGTTGAGAGAAGTGCTGTCTATGGTCTTTCCTTAAAGCTACTGTGTTGCACTAAGGAAATTTGCATGTTGAGGGAAGATGGTGGAGCTAGGAAATGATCTTCTGTATCCTTGTTCTGGCGCACCTCATGGAGAAGCATCTGTGTTAGGGTGCAGATGCTTTTATTTACCAGGTACCAGCTGCTTACTGCAAGGGACTTACCTCAGTTCTCATAAACAGGCCCTTCTTGCTGTCCTGGAGATTGCAATCATCTCCATGGTGAGAGCTGCACAAACAGGAGGGAAGATAATGACCTTGCAGATTAAAGGGCAAAAGGAGGTTTCCTAGTACGTGAAGCTTGTGCTGATTGCCCTGGTTCTAGATTGAACCAGGAAAGGTAGGCTGCAAAAACAGAAGGGTGCTCTGCAAAAATCATAGGGCCAGGAGGTGCATTACTCAGCCTTGCAGTGTGGAGAGAAAGAAGCAGCACCTGTTTGAGGAACTAAGGTGTGGATTTGATTTGTTCATGGACGTGCCCTTTGAGCATATTTGAGAGGCAGTAAGCCCATCTAATAAAAACTAGCAAAATCTGCCTTTAACTGGCTCTGCTTACCTGCCTTTGATGTAGTTAAAGGGAAGCAAATCTGCACTGTGCTCTTTGTTAGCTTGGAAATACAAAGACCAGCAGCATCCCCAGTGTGTGTCTGGCAAACATCACCAGAGCCTTGCCTGTCTTTGCCTCTGTCCCAGAATGCTGGCCTTAAGTTCACTTTCTTCAGTACTCAAGTACCTGTAGGAAGCCTGACTCTCAGCAGAGCTTCAACTCCAGATGTGCATAGCTCCTTCTGCCATTCTAGTTCAAGCCTGATCTCATTTGTTTTGAAGCAGCTCCTGCCAAGGAGCTTCTTCAGGTCTTTTCCATCATCTAACTTCTTAGAATTCTACCAGTGAGATCAAGGGAGTGTAAAATGCCACATACCCTGCTCTTCAGCATCTGTGCCTCCCTGTGTTACTGAGGGCTATGTGCAAAGGCAGCTTCTGCTGACTAAAAAAACACCTCATCTCATAAGATATTTTTCAGGTTCTCAGCTTGGTTGGCTTGTGGCTTAGCTGGTGGTGAAGATGCCTAGAGTATCACTGCTGTTCTTGCTGGGGACACTTGGTATTTTTGTGATGCCTCAATCCCCTGCTTGGACCTTCTACTTGGAGAAGGCTACTAGCTTTTCATGTGTCCCCAGTCTTCAGGCCAGCTGTGTCTCTCTTGTCTGGGAGTACTGGGAGGTGTTCTTTCTCCTCTGCTCAGTGGAGGCCTCACCTGCCATGTTATGCCCAGTTCTGAACTCCTCAGTGCAGGAGAAAAATGGACATACTAGAGAGAAGGGGCACAAAGGGCTTGTGTTGGTAGAACTTATGCCAGGTGCTATGATTCCAGATTGAATGTCCCATTGCTGCAGTGCCAAAGACTGAATCTGCTAATCCTGAACAGCATAAGTGGAGAACTTAGTTTAGGGCGTCATAACTTGGGCTAATGCGAACAAGTTTGTAGCTTTTGGTGTAGAGGTGTGACAAACTTTGTGTGTAGTTTTGTGAGGGTGTGAGTGAAGGTTGTGCCAATGCTTCCAGTCCTGTTGTTTTTGGAATGGAGTGAGGCAGCAGAAATGTGACCCTTCCTCCTTTCACTTGGCAAGATGGAGCAGTGCTGCTGGCACTGAAACTGGAGCCAGGCTCCTCTTGGAGGTGTCTGGGGTTAGAATGAGAGACAGTAGACAAATGACTATGGGGGAACGTTAGGAAAAGCCTTTTCATTGGGAGTGTGGTTGGATGCTGAAGCAGAGCCCCAGGGAGGTTGTGAGATACACATCCTTGCAAGTAATTCAAAGTTCATATGAACATTCAGAAGTCTTTTTGCCCGAGCAGCTAGAGCTGGCCATGCTTGGAGCAGGGTATGTGGTCAGAGACCTCCAGAAGTCAGTTCCAATCTAATGCTCTTCAGTGGTAGGTGGTACCCAGATGGTGTGGGTCAGCTGTGGCATAAATCACACCCTGGGATTATGCCTGACTGCCTTTTCCTAGGCTGGCATGATAAACAGATGCTAAGGAAGTGCCTTAGTACTTCTTTGTGGGAAGTGTGCATCTTTCTGGAGATGTTCACAAGGAGATGATCTGTGCCTGTTGCTGGGTTTCTTATTATATATATTGTTTCAGTCTTCCTCTTTCATTCCTCCAGGTACAGCTACATGATTGACAATGTCATTCTGCTGATCACTGGGACTCTGCACCAGCGTTCCATCTCCGAGCTGGTGCCCAAGTGCCATCCTCTGGGAAGTTTTGAGCAGATGGAAGCTGTGAACATTGCTCAGACACCTGCAGAGCTCTACAATGCAATCTTGGTGGACACTCCCCTGGGTGAGTGGAGCTGTTCAAAATAACTCTCAACTGTGTGTGGTGGAACAGATGTCCCTTTCTCCCCCAGTCTTACTATCTCCAGCTAAGCCTGAGTTGTGCTCCAGGAAGACAAGGTGGTGGGTAATGCACAGCTGTGGCTGTACTGCCTGTGGTGACTGGGCTTGAGTTCAGGTTTATGCCTGTCCTATGCCATCATTTCCTCTGGAGGACCAGCTAGCTCTCTGTACCCTTCAATCAGTGTCCAGGCCAGCACAGTGGTAGGGCAGACTGCTGGACAGTTTGGTTTTTGTGAGCCAGGCCTTGAGTCTCCGTAGTGAAGGGCTGTTGGGTCTTCTGCTGGAATGAATCACTTGATTTCCAGCACTTTTAGTTGGACTATTGGGTAATTTCTTGTATGCAGTTTTTATAGATAATTACAGAGATCTGCACATGCCCAGTCTTGTTCTGAGGCTACTAAAATTAGCACTAGTTAAATAGAAGCCCTTTATGTAAACAAAAATCAAACCCAAACAACCACAGCAAAACAAAGAAATCTCCAAAAGCCTTTTAAAACTCATTGTATAGCAGCATCCTGGACTGAGGTATATTGTCTCAGGGCTACAGGCTTGTTCAGGAGGCACATAATGCTAAAACCAAGTGTCTTACGAAGAGCTAGTAAGACAGATCTGTTCTTTAAAGATAAAAGGTGTAGGAAGTGGTTCTGGAGAAAATATGGAAGTCTTTGCAGTAGTAGGGGAGGTAGTCACAGGTGACTTGCTAGTTTAGCATCTGTGGGCAAAAACGTAATGAGATATGCCTGAGTCAGTGATTAGTCATTCTTTTGGGGTTGCTAGAAAGAACAAAACACTCTAAGTCATCATACTGTCTTTGATAGAAATAGTTGGGTTTGGAACTGAAAGTACTTTTGTAAATGCTCTGTGTAATAATGGGGCAAATGAAGTAGTTGTCATGGAAAAGTGACTTGTGCCCAGTAATGGAAAAGTGACTTGTGCCCAGTAAAGAAGTGAGAATGTGCCTCAAGAGATCTGGGTTGCAAAGGCAGGGCAACAACACAGCAGGAGAACTGGGGCTCTGCATGAGTTGAGCCCACTGTAAGGATGATGTGTGGGAAGAAAATCCTCCTCACAAGTAAGTGGGAACCTTCCCATTTTGGCAAGGAGATAGAACAGAATATTTCAGAGATATCTCTCAGAAACCTTAAAGCTTTGAGCAGAATATGGGTTGAAAGTGCCCCATGTCAGTGTTGAGGTGCTTCTGGCTGGCAATTGAGGGTCTTTGCCTCTTGCGTTCATGTACTTGTACATGAATTGGTTTTGCCTGATTCAGCCCTGCCTGGGCTGGCTTCTCCAGACCTTTGCCCTGGCCATGCCTTTGGGCTGTGTACCAAGCAGTGTGGCATTTCTTCAGCAGGGGAACATGGGGAGTAGCTGTGTTGCCTAAACAAGCAGGCATGCAGGCTTCTGTTGTTTAACTTGCACTCTTTCCAGTGACCACACGCAAAGAAACAGCAGCTCTATCTCCTAAAAGGGCTTGAGGAGCTACGTGGCTTGGTGGGAATGCCTAACCCCAAATGGCTTTCATAGGTTAACAGGGCAAAGTGAGACTTGCTGTAAGCCTAATTTGGGATATTGGAGGGCCAAGAATTGAAATAGCAGTGTACTCATTCCTTAGCTACTCTGAAGTAGCCACTGCTTAGCTATCCAGGCTGGCCAGTGCATCCTGCAGTAAAAACCAGTCCTGGCACACTCTGTTTGCATTTTTGCCAACCATCGGGAGCAGCGTTCCCCTGGCCACGTGGCATTGTGCTCTGGTGCTGTAAAGAAACTTCTGGGGAGGTTAACCTCTATTCAGGACCTTCCAGACACACACTGTGGCTGCTGTCCTTCAAGGCAGCTCATGCTATAAAAGTAGTGCAGGCCAGAGGTGTGAGCCTGCATTGCAGCTGGTTTGTTGCCCAGAGCAGAGCACTGGTCAGTTCTCAGCATGACTGTGGTGTCTGTTACACACAGCTGCACTGTGTAAGTTGAGACAGATCAGATTTCTCTTTGTAGCAAATTCAGCGAAGTTGGTTACTGAGTGAGAGTTGAAGTCAGGAAGTCCTGTCAGTGGGTTTTATTGTACCACTCGTTTGCCAACAAGAACACAACAGCACCATTACACTACACTGTAGATGTACAAGACTCAGCTGTATCTGCAGCTTGTAGCACCTGCTTTGTCTGAAATCTATGTTCTTTAAGTGGCAGCAACTTCTCCAACTCCCTCCCAGAGGTATTCTGGCAAAGTATGTGGGGCTGAGCATCCTATCAAGTCCTACTAATTTATTCTGTCTCCTGTTACTACCTTTCAGCTAGAGAAATAAAAGCCCTTGGAAGAAGTGCAAAATGAGACTGGTAGACTTGACCAGGAGAAACAATTCCTGACTCCAACAATGACCAGTGTCATGGGCTATATGAGCTGTGGCATCACCATGCCTTCTTAATCCCTACTAAGATGCTGTAGAAGGAGAGAGAAGCATCAGCTCATTGTGTCTCACTAGCTGCTGTCTCACAGGTGCTTAAGCATGCCTGCCATGCTGTAGTAGGCAGTTCCAAGCTACCTTGTCACCTCCAAGCACCTGCATCTGGGAACAGTTTGGGGATTGCTTAATTTTGCATGCAGGCTTCTCTATCACTGATACTGGGGGCTAGAGCTGAGAATTTCTGCTGGGAATAGGCTGTTAACAAAACCATAGGACTAAGGGGTGAAGAAAGATTTTCGTATGAGAAACCCAAAAATTATTATGGCCTAAGGAACCATGGTGGAGCCTGAGGTTTTGAGTCATGACAATTTGGCTGCTGAAGATAAGGGCCAGGCCTAGGAGGGACAAGCTTAACACAGGGTGTGCTTCTGCCTGGTATTGTTGAGGGAGTCTGGAAAGTCATGAGCATGGGTCTGGTTAGGGCAATGCTAACTCTGTCTCTGGCTCCGTTTCAGCTGCTTTCTTCCAAGACTGCATATCTGAACAGGACCTGGATGAAATGAATATCGAAATAATTCGAAACACCCTTTATAAGGTAAATGAATCACAGAATCGCAGAATGGGTTAGGTTGGAAAGGTCCACAGTGGATCATCTGATTCAGCCTCCCTGCTCAAGCAGGGCTATCCCAGAGCACATGGCACAGATGGTTCTGGAATATCTCCAGTGAGGGAGGCTCCACACCCTCTCTGGGCAAACAGTTCCAGTGCATGGTCACCCACACAGTAAAAAAGTTCTTCCTCATCTTTAGGTGGAACTTCCTGTGCATCAATTTCTGCCTGTTAACTCTTGTCCTAGTGCTGCAGTCTCTGAGAAAGGAAGGAGATGTAAACTTCCCTCTTTATTCCTGGCACGGTGATTAAACATGGCGAAAACTGAGTTGCATCCATTGAAAAGTAAAGATAGCACTCCTGGAGGGGCCTGACATCCGATCACCCAGCTCTGCTGAGTCAGGGTGCCAGAGCTAGGCAGAGAGGAGGATTTTCTTGGAGCTGTTAAGAGTCTGTGCAAGAGATTTTGCAGAGGTTGTGTCTTTGAATTTACGCATGCCCCGGGCAGGCAGGAGAAGTTTGCTCCCTCACCACACAGATTCAGAGGTGTAGTTAACTGCATTCACAGTGACTAATCTTAAGCTTGTTTGAAGGACTCCCATCGGCTTCGCACCCTGTCTTGAGCCCTCTCCAAAGACCTTCCAACTGTCTGCTCAAGCCTGCTGTGGTTGGGGTTAGATGTTCTTGGTAGAGCAGTGTAAAAGGTGCAAGCTGGAGAGCGTGTTGGCAGAGGGATGTGGAGGGGCTAAGGATCTCCTTGTCCTGAGCTGTCATCTCCTCTGCAGGCCCTGTCTGGTTTTAGCTGGCAGTGTCAAAGCGTGTGTTTATGTGCAGGCTGTGGCTATCATTCAATCTCAGCTCTGTGGAGCAGGGGTGGGATGTAGATTTTATCTGTCAATCTTGTTTTGGCTGGTCACAGCCAACCTGCAGTCGGTGTGACCTCTTCTTCCCAAGGAAGCTGTGGCCTGTTTGGAGAGGCAGAGAGCAGGTCAGGCGTGAAGGGAAGAAGGCAAAGGGAGGGAAAAGGAGCGGTGTGTCAGCAGTCATGCCCAGCTGCCTGTGGCCTCTGGCATGTACTGGTCTTTGCTGTAACTGGGAGGGACACGTGTGTGCATAAACACCACAGCCTTGCGGGGCACAGGCCTCAGTCTTAACGTGAAGCAGGAGGGGGAAGGCAGGCAGCAGAGTGGGCACACGGAAAACTGGTTGGGAGGGAGGTGGGATGTATTCCTTTGGATTCCAGCTGCTATGTCCTTTCCCATATCCTTTTTAAGGCTCAATACTGCTTTGTAGTCTGCTCTTCATACCCACAAATGGAAATGTAGGTGCCTGTAATGCCTCAATGTATGCTGGCACTGGTTCTTGCTAAAGAGCAACCCCTAGGGAATACAGGGGCTCTGTCCGTAACAAATCACAGGGTTGAAGGGGTGGAAAAGGTGATTGCTGCTTACAGACTCTACTTGAAGCTACCTCTCTCCCCAGGGACTGGAAAATGTATAATACAATGCAAATGAGGGAAATAAAATCAGGTCTGAAATCTGCAGAGAGCTGCTCTGAAAAACACACCAGGCCTGGGACAGATGCCTGTGTCCGTGTGGAGTTGGCTCGGGAAGGGGAAGTGCTATCTCCCAGACATGCTGGAGGTTTTTTTATGGAATCTGTGAGCGTGTTGACAGAAGGTTTGAGCAGGATTCATAGGAGGAAGGCTATTACAAAGGCTTCTTGTTAGCAATGAAGGTTCTCAAATGGAAATATGATTAAAATGGGGAAAGAGGTTTAAAATGATCAGTCCTTTGTGCAGAGTGCAGTCAGCAGCCAAGGCTTGCAATGGAAGTGTGCTGGCATTGTTACCTTTAGTGCTGGCCTTGTTATCTTCAGGGCTTACTCCGTTTGTTCCATCTCTTGTTGAAGTGAAGCCAGCTGACTGTTGGCCTTTGCTTATGACTTTCTTGTAGGAACCAGTTGAAGGAGCTTTGTGACTGGAGAATAAAACAAAGCAGGCAAATCAGTGTGGATAGATGTGGAGTGGTGTATGAGAGAGGCCAGGAGGGAACCTTAAGTCTGCTGGTACGAGGAGGGTCTCCTTGTTCCTTCCTACTACTAAATGGAATCTGGGGTAGTGATTGACCTAAACCATTGTCTCTCTACAAGGTAACATGTTCCTAATAGTAGAAAATAACTGTGTGAATATCACTGTGATACTGCATCTATCTGTAAAGTGTATTTGACCTGGATACTATCCCATTCCACTCATCTCAGTATGAACAGCAAAATAGGAGGTGGTGCTAAGGCTAGACACACTTAGAGGCTTGGTGTGATGACTTCTGTATGGAAAACTTCAGAAAAAACTACAGAAAAAGGCTGGGATTTCTCACCTGGCAGAGGGGGGTAGTATCTGCAGATCACGTTGGAAAAGTCAGTGTGGATGGACAGGCCACAGGCCTGTCTTCAGACTGGCTTTGAGGACAGATGCTAGCAAGAGGCAGAGGGGGGTGGGTTCATGAAAGGGAAGACCCACTGAGGATCATTAAAGGCAAAGACACCCCCGTTCCTGGGGTAGGGCCTGAGGACATTGGTGTATTTCTGTCAGTTGCTGTCACTGGAAGGGCACCCAATGCAACTGTTAGCAGACTGTTTCCACGTTGTCTGTGGTAATGGATCCCCATTCACTGTTGGATATTTGAGTTCACCTATATTTGCTTCTAAAGCCTTAGGTTTGTGCATGAGCTCTGATAAGGGCAGAGGTAGTGACTGAATCTCTTCTCCACATTCCCTTTCCTGTCAGCCTCAAACGGCGTCCATTATCCATGTCCTTGTTCCTGTGGTAACTCTGCAGACTGATGCTCTGTGCTCTCCTCCACATAAGCAATGGCAAGTGCTGGAGAGGCTTTCTTTGATGAGTGATGCTCACCCAGCGCTGTCCTCTTGCACTCTGTGGTAACAAATACTTACAGAACACAGTAATTCAGGTGCTTTCCTAGTGCGGAGGCTGAGGGTGTCCAACCTGTACATTCTTGGTCCATCTTCAGTCCTAGAGTTGCTGTGATAAAGCAGAGATTTGTGGTGTCTCAGCATCCTTTTATTCCATCCGTTTCAAGTGATTCTGGATGCAGCTCTCTGCCTGGGGAGGTGCTTTATTACTTGATCATTTCTTCTGAGAACATTTTTGCTGAATGATACTTCTAGCCATCCACAGCCTTCTTAGGCTCCCCCTGGGAGACAGTGTCATCTTCCAGATGGATTACGGAACATCTCCACAAAGGATTTCATTTCCTGGAGGCAGTGTAGCTGTGCCTGGCCGTATGTTTTCTGCAGTGCAGTTGGGATAGAGACCAAGTGGCCGCAGTGTGAAAAGAGAATTAGAGCGAATGGCTAGTTTCTTTCACAGATGTCCTGTCTCATCTCTTGACTCTGCTTACGCAGCGCTACTTTCTGAGTGTAGGTCTTGCAGCCATGGTTGTGTGGCTTGGCATGTTTGTGGAGGCCAGAACAGGGTCAGGAAACCACGTGAGACTTCAGTAAATGAGTTAGGCGACTCAAAGGAGAAAAATAGGCTTTAACCTTGCTGCCTGGGGATCTTGCCCACAGTAAGCTCATGCAGTCACTTGAACAAACCCAACCACAACCCTGCATCTCTCTGGCTTCTGGGGAAAGCACTGTCCTTGTGTGGGCAAGTTCACATGGGGCCAGAGTGCCTGTGCTGTGTTACAGAGTGTCTGGGAGCCTCCCCGCTTGCTGTCTGTCCTCTGCTGAAGGGCCCTGTGGGGGAGTAGATGAAGCTGTGTAGATGAATGCTCATCTGCCCTTTCTCTCCCAGGCTTACCTGGAGTCCTTCTACAAGTTCTGCAAGACACTGGGAGGTACCACAGCTGATGCCATGTGCCCAATCCTGGAGGTAGGTCTGGAAACTCCATAGCTGGATGGTATTACAGTGACAATCATCACTCCCTGCATGGGCCCAGCTTGTCTGCAAGTTGTAAGACATTCTGCATTTAGTGTTGAGCATCCCCATGGCCACTTGACCCGCTCACTGAGAGACCTGGGGAGCACTACCTGCCTAGGACTTTGGTTCTCCAAGTACTGTTACATTCTTTGCTTCTGTAGCAACATCTTCATCCTCTCCCTTGGATAACAAGTAGGAGAGCTACCAGAGCTGTTAGGGTGCCAAGGCTTGCAGTGAGACATGCAGGACTCAGGAGCAGTAGATGAGAGACACTCCTTGACTTGGGTAGGATTTGGCTTGTGCCTGGGATGGGAATTTCCTCACCTGAGTGCTCCCCAAGTACTGGGCATACTGGGAGCCTGCACTTGTAGCCTGCCCTGGCTGAGCACTGGAGACCTGTACACATCCCAGCAGTCTCCTCATGCTCCCTCCTCCCCACCCTCTTCCTCTGATGTGGCTGTGTGCAGAGCAGCACTGATATCTGCCAGCCTGTGGTAAAGGTACTGCATCCCAGCATGAGCCACTCTTTTCCCACAGTTTGAAGCTGACCGGAGGGCCTTCATTATCACCATCAACTCATTTGGTACTGAGTTGTCCAAGGAGGACCGAGCCAAGCTGTTCCCACACTGTGGCAAGCTCTACCCTGAGGGCCTGGCTCAGCTCGCCAGGGCAGATGACTACGAGCAAGTCAAAAACGTTGCTGACTACTACCCTGTGAGTGCTCTGGGGTGAGGGCCATGGGGATTGGTGCAAGAACCTGCTCTGGATCAGAGCTTCTTGGAGATCTGGAGGAATTCATGGCTTGACAGCCTGGGGAGGGAGGTGCCAGTCTTCTCTGATGCTGTTAGTCCTGTGCTCTGTTTGGCCAGGACTTGGCTTGCCTGAGATGTCGTCGTCTTGTTAGTCATGGCTGTCATTTCAGTGGTGATTGGGAGACAATGTTCCCTGTCCAAGGGTGTGGGGACTGCCCTTACCACCAAATCCTGGAGGTGCTGATGTGGCAGCAATGACAGGCTGTCCTTGCCTGATTTGGGAATGGAAATGTCTTCAGTGAGAAGTGGTGTTGCCCCACTCCTAGGCCTGAGCTCTGGTTCAGTTGAATGTGAGATGCTGACCTGGCAGGACGTGTTTGGATTTGTCTGTGTTCAAGCCACTTTGTGTGTGGCTGGGGACCTGTTTGTAGCCAGAGAGCTCAGTGTCCCCTTAGCAAGCAGCCTGTATGTGTGGCCCAAACACTCCAGTCTGTGCTTGGAGGGGTCTGTAGCTGATGCCTCTTTTCCTGTGGCTCAAAACAATGATACCTTTGAGAATTTCACACTTCAGAGAAGGGGCAGGACTCTTGGTTTCTCTGTCCTCTGACTTGACAGAGTGGCTGGAGTATCTGTGACACAGGGGGACCTCAAGTGCTGCTGAGCTTGGGTACAGGGTATATCCTCATGTAATGCCTTCCTGCAGGAGTACAAGCTGCTATTTGAAGGGGCTGGCAGCAACCCTGGAGACAAAACCCTTGAAGACCGGTTCTTTGAGCATGAGGTGAGTGAGCCCTGAGATGCTTCTTGACATGTATTGTTTGCAAAGCTCCAGGTGTCAGGAAGCTGGTCTGCTGCCCTGTCAGCAGTGCTGTGGATGAACAGGGTTTGGGGGAAAGGAGAAGCATGCTTTCCTTCTGCTCCTGCATGAGAGTGGGGCCTGGCATAGTGCTTGGCATGTTGTCTCACCCAGTTTAGAGCAGTGTGGGGAGGCGTGTTTGGGGCTGCTGATGGATATTTGGTCCATCAATAGCAAAAACAGAGTGTAATTACATGGAAAATAAGTACTTTCATAGTACCTGAGTTATATTTCCCCCTTCAAATGTCAGAGCCTGTCCTGAGCCATGTGCTGTAGGTGAGAGTTGTCCTGAACACCTAGAGAGATGCAGAACAGAATAACCTGTGCTGAGCCATCCAGCCTGCTGGGAAGTCATGGGCCCTTCCAAGCAGCTCCATGCTTGCCTTGACCAACTTCTCCTACCTGAGGTGAACAAATGACATGTCCTCCTCTGGGCTTTCCTCAGGTAAAGCTGAACAAGCTGGCCTTCCTCAACCAATTCCACTTCGGAGTCTTCTACGCCTTTGTGAAGCTGAAGGAGCAGGAGTGCCGCAACATTGTGTGGATCGCAGAGTGCATTGCCCAGCGGCACAGGACCAAGATCGACAACTACATTCCCATCTTCTAACTCTGCTCTGCTCCTGTCCAACCCGCCCACCCCTGGAGTCCAGAGGGACCCTTAACTCCCTGAGTTGTCCCTTGCCCAGACTCCAGGGATATACCATCTGTGGAACTGGATCAAATGAGGAAACTGTACAGTTGCTAGTTAAATTATTCACAAGCTGAAGTTTGAGTTGTGTGTACTGTGAGACATCTGAAGGGACCAGTGGTCCAGGCTTAGCCCTGTGCAGCAGGAGGACCTTCTGTTGTGTATGCAGTAGTCCCAGTGTTCCTGTACTAATCGCTGTGTGTGCTTACACTCATAGAGCAAGCTTGAGCTGTGGGGGGCTGCCTCTGAGGAGGTCCCACTGCTGCAGAGGAGCAGGTCAGGTCTGCTATGGCTGGGAGGCCCTCTGTGAGTGCTCTGCACATCTCCTACTCAGTGTTGTTCCTGTGAGATGTAGTTAGAATGTGGTTTGTAGCGTAGCCCATGCTGCTGTGCAATCCCTGCATCCCCCTGTAGTGAACCCTGACCTGGGAGAGACCAAGCAACCCTGGCCAGGACTGGAATGGAGCCTGTGGGAATGTGAGGGCAAAGCCAGAGTGCTTGTGGAGCACATTCCTCCCACTCTGGCAGTGTTTGCACTTGTGCAGCCTCTGTGTCTGCAGAAGCAGCTCTCATCAGTCTCCCTGCTGCCCTGGACTGGGCTCCATAACCTGGCTGAGCTCCTTCCTCAGAGCTATGGAGACCCACGGCTTGCAGTTTACTATCACAACCATGCAAGAGCTGGGACTTCTCTGGGCTCTGTGGATGGTGGTGGAACCCTGCACCCCTCCAGGGTAGACATCCAGGCTTCTCCCCTGCAGAGGATGGGTTGGCACTGCTGTGGAGCTGTATGGCACAGCTGGCCTGGGGACAGAGCAGCCTTAGTCACCCTGGTGGGGGCAGGGATGTCCCAGGCCCTGCCCATCTGGGGGTGTGGGAGCCAAACCCTGGACATGGTGTTGCAGTCCTGCTGCTCTGTCCCGGCTAGCTCCTACTTGCACTTGAGTTCTAGGAGATGTGCAATGGCAGCAGACAAGCCTTGCTGGAGGGAAACACGCTGGATGCTGCTGGGACAAAGGATCAGTGGAGAGTGGTTCTGTCCCAGCTTGTGCTGTGGTCACCTCTGCAGTTTGTTTACCTGTGATCCCCTCCTCTCTACACCAATAAATATCTGCCTACTGCACTGTGCTCTCCTGCTTACTTGGGCACCTGCTCCCACAGCCCCAGGTGGAGCCTCCATCAGTCACAAGGAATCTGGTAGTTGTGGTAGTGGAGCCTGGTGTGGTTCCTGTGTGAGTTGGGATGCTTGTTTCTACCACAGCTATGGTCGTGGTACCATCCCATGAGGCCCAGGGTACTCCATCCAGCCCAAGCCATGACAGTGCCTGGTCTGTGGGTGCAGCTGGCTGCTGAGCTAAGGGGTGCCTAAGGGATGCAGCCTTATGGGAATCATCCATACGGTTAGGGAGCTGCATGGCTTGTCCCTGGTGCGTGGGGCACTGTCACCATTTCTATCCTTGCCCCAGCAGGGCTACAGAGACAGAGCAAAGCAAAAGAAAGCCTTTAGCATAGGGCTGGGGAGGAGCAGGGAGTGGGCACAAATCCTTCCTGGCAGGCTGACCCCTTTTCTGGGAGTACCTGTGGCACCCTCTGCTACATGTGAGGCTCCTGTCACAGTGCTTGGTGTGGTGCCAGCTGTGACCCAGCTCAGCTCTGACCACAGGCTGAGCATCCCTGAGCAGCATTACAGCACTGCACTGCGGAAGGAGACAGCCAGAACCTGCTGGAATGTCAAGAATGGATTTATTTAAAAAGTGACAATCACATAGGTCATCTCTTAAAGAGCTCTGCAGCACTGGCAGCCTGGTCTCGGCCCCTGCACTCGTCGGGAGCATGTGGAGTGTGTAATGAGTGGCAGGGAGGCAGTGGCTGCAGGGTCCCAGCCCTGACCCAGCCAAGAGGGGATGGAGACAAACAGCTCTGTGAGCAGTAAGGAAAGTGGTGGGTAGCTGAGGAGGTACATCCCAGCCTGTGGTGCAGAGCTGCTGAGTCAGGCAGGGATGGGCCTCTTGGAGGGTGCACGGTTAGAAAAAATACAAAACCAAGGTCTCTAGAAAATGTTGATTCTTGCACAATAGAAAATAGATCTACCTGATTTTGGAAAGAAATTTGGTCTTTAACGTCTAGCGCTGATTGTTCCCCCACGGTGCAGGAGGGCGGTGCCTTTGGCTTTGCACACGCTCAGGGGCTGGTGTGCCTGGGAAGCCTGGGAGAAGGCCACGGGCAGGCCACAGTCAGGCCTTCTTCATGTCGTTGTGGTGCTCTCGCCGCAGCGCTCGGGGCAGCTTGGGGTTGATGAAGAATCCTTTCAAGAACAAGTCTCGGACAAAATAGGGCAGGTAGCGGTGTATGAAATACATGATCCCAAGGCCCTGCCCTGGGTAGTAGCGCACGGCTGGGTTGGCAGCCAGAAGCCCGTCTGTGATGCTGTTCACCACCGCGCTGAGGTCCTCCACCGCCACCTTCATGAACTGGATGAACTGCTGGTTGATCTCCTCCACATAGTCCTCGCCATAGGCCTGCAGCAGCTCCTGGGGCAGACTGGCCAATAGCTTCTGCTTCTGCAGGTTCCAGAAGGCAGGGTCGCACGTCGTCCCTGCAAGGAAACAGTCCCCGTGAGCTGTGTGGGCCCCCCACTCCAACCCCCCCCGCCATGGGTGCCAGCAGCCTCAGTCACCTTCCAGCCTCACAGAAACGTCCAGCTGAGACCCTGGCAAAGATTGCCATGAGGGAAGCACAGTAGTAGCACCATAGTGGCTCTTGGTAGCCTGAGACTGGACCAGCAGTCTTGGACCGTGCCTGTAGTGGGGATTCTGCTACCATAAATGTGACTGAGCTGTTTTGACCAGCCCTAGTGGTATGGGATCTGCTGGCAGGACTTGATCCAGATGCTGTTTCCCATCCACCAGAGCCCAACAGCCACAGGATCACCACTGTCGCCATATGGGTGGAGATGCTCAGAAGCTACATGCTTGCACCACCAACTGTTCATCCCATTGCTTCATCTTCTGCCTCCCTGGGATACCTGTCCTTTGCCCACAGGCACAGACAGGGAGCAGGCGCTGACCATCTTACCTGTTTTGTAGTAGCCAGGCAGGATGAGGCTGACTTTGATGCCCCAGGGCTGGAGCTCGCTGCGGAAGGTGTCCATGAGCAGGCTGAGGGCTGCCTTCGAGGCTCCATAGGCTGCCAGGCAGGGGAAGGGCATGTCACCTGGCACGAGTGAAAAAATGAGTGAGCCAGTGCTCCAGCAGGGACAGAGGGGAGCAGGTGGGAAGGGCAGGGCTTGTGTAGGGCTATATTCCTGGCCCCTGCTCAAGGAAATGGCTTAGGGTTTGTTTTGTTGAGAAAACAACTGAAATTAGCTTCAAAATGGAGGGGAAAAGTGATGAGGGAAGAGGAAATTGATTTTGTTCCCTGTCCAACTAAAGCTTGGGATTGTCATCTACAATGGAGGATTAATATGTTTTTAATGGGCAAAATAAAGGGCAGGAAGAGGAAGTTGGTTTTCCCACCCTGGCTAGGGCTGTCATCCCCAATGGAGGCACATAGCATCTACGCTGGGGTTGCCCATGCTGCCTGTGACCAGGCTGACTGTCACCAGCGCCCATGTCTCAGTGGCTGCTGTGGAGTTCAGCGATGCTGTCAGGTCATCCTAGAGTTCCTGGTGCCAGTTGGCGGAGAAAGTTGGAGTGCCTGGGGGGTAAGAACTGCACCACACCATGGGAATGCTCAAGCCGTACCTGGGCTGAGGGTGCCAGGGGTGCCATGCTGGAGGGAGGCTGCTCACCTGCAGGGCTGCTCACGGTGACAATGCGGCCGCTGGCAGAGCGGAGCAGGGGCAGCAGCCCCTTGGTGAGCTCCAGGGAGCCAAAGAAGTTCACCTCCATGCAGCTGCGGAACTTGCCCAGCGGCGAGAGCTCAGCGTCAGCAATGGTGTCATTGAACCCGGCGTTGTTCACTAGGCCCCAGAGTCCTGTGGGAATGGGGTGCCTGAATGGGAAAGCCCCACCCTGGGATTCCCAGCTGCTCCCCAGGCTGATGGGGGTCCTGCAAGGGAGTTGTGGGGTGCCCCAGGACAAGAAGAGAGCTTGGCAAAGGCTGTTGGCGCAGGTGCCTGCAGGGATGCAGCCCCCTGTGGGGACACATGGAGGTTTGGCGCTGCCATGCTGGCTGCAGGCTGAGGTCCCAGGGAGTTCTGTGGGGTTGCCAAAGGCTCCTCCTACCTGTGCTGTTGGTGTGGGCCTGGATGTGCTGCAGGACACGCTGGATGTCCTCCGTCTTGGTCAGGTCCATCTGCAGCAGCGTCAGCCTCGGCGAGCAGCTCCGGCGCAGCTCCTGGGCACCAGGACTCTGCAGGTCCAGCACGCTGGCAAACACCCGAAAGCCCATGATGTCCAAGTGCCGGGCTGTTGCCTGCCCAAAGCCCGAGTCACATCCTGAAAGAGATGGGAAGAGCCTTGCAGTGGCCAGTGACAGCCACTGTCTGTCCCCAGCCTCCAAAGATCCCCTAGCTCTGCCTCTCATCACCAGGAACCAAACATCTACCCCCATCAGTTTCCCTTGCTCAAGGACCACCTCGGCTCCACACCCCGCTGTAGCTCCTGGCTCACCAGGATGTGACCTTGCTCTAGGGCATTCGCAGGGCACGGAGCTGCTGTTTTCTCTCTCTTGCGGGAGGAAGAAAACACTCCCTTTATCTGCAACCCCATCGCCCCGAGCACCTCCCTGATTAAAGGTGCAGGTAAACCCGCAGGCACCAGCAACACACTGGAACAGCCCAGAGCCCTGCAGCGGTACGGGGCCATCAACCCTCAAAATAGCCTCTAAAAGCTTCATCAAGCACCATTCAGAGCTGGCATAAGGCTCCGTGGGAGACTTTTTTGCCGAATGCTTTTCGCCTCCCAGAAGGTGGTCAAGAGGCAGTGGTTGCCTGGCTGGGGCATGAGAAGATTAAAAAGGGTGAGGGAAAAAAAAAGGATTCTGGTCTGCACCTGCTACCCTGCATCCTTCAAGGGATCATCCAAACAGGATGGACCACTTGGGAGAGTACTGGTGCTTCATGCCCAGTCCCAGCCTCCTCTCCTCCATCTCGGCTCAAACAGGGGCACCACAGGTGACACTGTCACCCACAAAGCCACCACCGGGGTGGCTGGGGCACAGCCCAGGCAGGAGCTGGCTGTTGCAGAGCGGTGACAAGGCCAGTGGCCATGGTGGAGCGGCCAGGATGCAAACAAACAGCGGCAGCAAGGTACAGGCTGTTCCCGGGGCGATGGTAGCACTGATAGCTCAGGGAGTCTGTGCCACAACCACTGCCCAGTCACATTAACCATTAACAGGGGAGCACTGCAGGGGCAGCCCCATGGCCCTGCACCCTCCTGCCCAGCACCTTTGCATGCTCCTGAGGATATCCCTGAAAACGGACCCTGTGTGGCACTCAAGGCTACCCTAGGATGGACACAACAGTGGCCCTGGGGACTGTCACCCCATGAGATTCAGCACTCCTCCACCAGCCTTTGTCGAGGAGGGTGGGGGCTGGGCACAGAGACTGGCTGCCTCAGTCTTCCATACCTCCAGGCTGGGATCAGGCATTTACAGCTCTTGGAGTGCCAGCTAAGTGTCAGTTCAGTGTCTCCGTCCCAGTCCCCAACTCAGTTTTGCTCTACTGCTGCATCAGCAGAGGCCAGAGGTGTTCAACTGGCAGGAAGGGGCTGCAGAGACCTCCCTTTCCCACACAACACCCATCATGGGTCTGTGCCAGGTTGGCTCAGTATCACCCCAGCATTACCCCTGGCATTGCCCCAGCATCACCCCCAGTACCCTGGTCCACACAGCATGCTGAAGGTGCTGCTGGCACAGCACATCCAGCTCTCCCCTCCCCAGGAGCGGTGCATGCTGCCAGCAGACAAACAGATAAGATGCATTTCACCTTTCCGAGCAGCGTGGGAGAAAACTGCAATAAAGATAAGGTTTAAAAATAAAAGTGCTTGTGGCCACAGCTTCACCGTGACGCAGCTGACAGGAGGGTTACCTGCACTGCTCTCATGCAGCCAGCAAGAAAATCTTCCAGTCCAAACATGAAGCTTCCTATCACCAACTCTCAAAACCCTGGGAAACATCCCAAAAAAACGAGAGCCAGGTTTGCCAGCTTCTTACAAGCAAGTCTGGCAAGAAGGGAGCAAACACGGCCACATGCTGTCCAAGTCAGGCAGGGTTTGTTTTGCCTTAGAGGAGCAGGGCAGTCAGAGGGTTTGTTTCGGAAGTTCTAATTTATTCACACACATACCAAAAAAAAAACTCCTGGGAGGCTGGCAGGAGGCCCAGGGCCAGGAGGTTGAGGATGCTCTGGTGTTATTTAAGGTCTCCGCCGCTGCTCAGCTTCCCATCCACTGTGCTCAGGCATGGCCAAGAGTGCAGGGAGGGACAATGAACCCCCTGGGCCCATAACACGTGGCCCCAAAGCGTGGCAGCTTGCCCAGGGCCATGTTCATTCCCCATGGCCACCAGCACATGAGCTGCTGGCCACGCTGGAGCTGGCGGAGGAGCCACTGCCGCTGGCCCGGCCCCGCCGGGAGCGCTGGAGCCGTCCAGTCTGTGCAGCCCCAGCAAGGCTGGCGCTGGGCTCGCTGCCCTCCCAGGATGCTGCATCACGAGGAGATGCTGGCGCCAGTTCCCCCCGCCCCAGCTCCCAGCTTGCCAACTGGTTTCGCAGTCGTGCTGGAGGGAGGGACGTGGTCAGATCAAGCACAGGAGCCCAGCATTGGGAGCGCAGCAGAGGAGAGCAGGTACCTTGAAGCCCCTCCATCACATCCTCATGGACCCTGGGCCAGCAGACAGAGGATTTTGCTGCAGCAGGACCAGAGCAAAGCCTGACTCCAGGATGCAAAATCCAACAGCCCTCCACAAACTCAGCAAGCCTGGACAAACTCCTGCACCAGGGGCCGGACAGCCATTTTCCAGAGCAGCGGGTCAGCACCAATTCCTGAGGACTTTGCAGAAGCTCCAGACATTTCAGCGGCTCCCCAAAGAGCAAGACGCAAGCTTCCACTAGAATTTTGGCATGACAAGCCCCAAATTTACTTATCTTGAGCAAGCAAAAACGTTTGGCCTCCAGAATCATCATAAGGGGTGCCCTCCTGCTCACTCGGGGAGGGCAAAGAGGATTGACCCCACAGCATCTTGCATCCATTGTCCAGAGTTGCTCCTCACCGGTGACAGCAGAGCCACCGCCGGGGCTGGGCTGTGCCAGCTGGGCAGCTCCCAGCCCGCCTGCACCGCTCGTGCTTCCTCGCTGCCTGGAGCCAGCTGAAGCTGCAGTCCCGGTTTGATATGGACACGTTTCTTTCAGGTGAGTCAGGCATGGTACACTGACATTTTACTGTCTCAGGTATTCACCCTGCTCTCCTGCACCAGCAGCAAGGCCACCACACACAGACATGCTCAAAATTAGTGCTACAGGTTTCTGATTGGAGCAGAGAGGGTCAATAACACAGTTGTGACCTGGGAGCTGCTAAACCACAACCCTGCCCCCACTGCTGGCATGGTACATGATGGAGGGCTGGTGGCACAGGTCTGCTGTGCTTACCCCAGCACAACCTAGGAGTGACTTCCCTTCCCAAGGTACGAGCTGAGAGTCATCATCCATGAGCTGTGGAGCCTCATTCTGGAGCTGTGGAACTGCAAGCTGGGCATCTTAAGCTCTGAGCTACAATCCATGCATCTTCATCCTCAAGCCATGAGCTGTGTACATCCTCATCCCTGAGCTATAAACTGAGCACCCTCATCACTGAACCATGCACAACAGGTGAGGACCAACAGAAACCTAAGCAGTGAGAAGTACAGCTTGGCTGAATAATTCCCATGTGGCTGCAAAACTGCCCAAGGCCTGGGAGGTACAGCAGCAGACCCTGGTGTGGAACCTGAAGAGGGGTTGCCCCAGGGCTGAGCACCCCCATGATGGACCAGCTCCCCCATGGTCACCCTAGCAGTATGGTCAGTCAGCACCCCTAGGGGCTGCACCCCAGGCACCTGGCAGCAAGGCAGCTGGAGGCACCCCTTGAGGATGCTCCTTCTTCCACTGACTGGGAGCTTGCCAGCTGTGTTGGGCACTCAGAAGGGCATCACCCCCTCCACCCCCATTAGCTCTGCAGGCCCTTGCCTGGGTGCCCCCTGCTGCTCTCCAAATCCCAGGACATCAGTCCTGCCTCCCCAAAGAGCTTTAGGGCTGTGTGTCCCACCACCCTGTCTGAGAGGCCTTGCCAAGATGGAGCTGTCACTAGGCTCAAGGACACCATCAATGGGGGGAGCTGGGGTGCCAAGGCTGAATGGATTAACATGCTGAGCCACTCATTTCCATAGGCTCAACCCCAAACCTTGCCTGGGATGCCAAGCTTAAACATGGCTGCCTGGCTCTGACAGGATTCACTGCCACCATGGATCCAGCTTCTCCAGGCGTGGTATGGGATTTAGCTGGGCAGCACTGAGGGAGGCTCAGCTGGGTGCCTGAGCAGGCACTGATCCCAACTCAGCTATTCATCTCAGCTCCATCCTGGGAGTGTGGGCACCTCATGGATGCAGAAGTACAGGACAAAGTGGCATCAACTGGGGATGGTGCCATCAGAGGGGATGGCAGTCCCCCAAAGAAACTCAAGGAGGAAGTCCTTGCACAGTGCAGGTCCAGGTGGGATAAAATGCCCAGCAAAATCCTGCGTGGGCAGGGCAAGGCCCTGTGGCCAACACCTTCCGGATGCTGCACACTTTGGAGCAAGGAGTGATAAAGGGGTGATGTCAGCCCTGGGCAAGAGGGAACAAATTCTTGGCAGGGCAAAGGAGAGGGAGGGAAAGGCAGGAGCACCTGTCCCCACAGCAGCTGGGCTGCCACAGCCACGTGCCAGTTCTGGCCTCCCCAGCCAGGCATCAGCCACCATCTGCCCACACCCAAGGTACTGCTGGGGGAGTGGGGCTGGGAAGGGCCCACAGCCCCCAACCTATCCAGTGTCATCACTGTCCACAGGAAACACCACCCCAGCCAGTGGCTTGCATGGCATGCTGTGTCCCCAGTCCCCATGGGAGCAGCCCTCATGCCCAGACACAGGCAGACGGGGGTGGGATGGCAGCAGCCCTGGTGATGCTGCTGCTGGTCCTCAGCACTGGGGTTCAGGAAGCCACAAGCCTAATTAAATTAAATTAAAGCCTGGAGATACCTTTAGGGATGACCCAAATCCCATCCCCAAATCCCTATGAGTGGATAATGCAGGAGCCTCCCACCCAGGCAGCCTCGGTGGGCATCTCTGCAAAGCCTCAGCCTCCTTCCTGAACAGGACCTGAGCCAAGGGGGGAACACACTGCCCATGGTCCCCTAGGACCACCTCCCTGCATGACACAGTCGGCACAGGCAGCTGGAGGGAGATTGCTGATGGCTCCCAAAGCCCAGGATAGACACATCCCTCCAACAGGTCCTATGGGTCAGAGCAGGGTCAGACAAACCCTCAGCCCCACAAGGAGAGCCATGAGAGAAGGCAAAACTCGGAATGCCCATGGCAGGGGGTACATGGGTGACCTACCCCTCCCTGCGCCGGGGACAATAGCCAGATGGTGTGAATTACAGTGGATTAGCCAAGGGTTCCTGGGCCTCACAGTCACCACCTCCACCTGGGAAGTTATCTCCCCCTTAACAAAGAGAAGGGGGAAAATCTGATTTTCTGCCTAGACAACCAAAGCAACCAGGCAGAGATGACGAGGAGCCCCCGGCCAGTGTGAACACACCTACAGCTTCTCAATTAAAGGCCATTTCTCAGGAGCTTTACTGGTGCATCTGTATTGGGGACTTGATGTCACAAAAGCAGCTGGGCAATAAAAAGAAGTGTCAGACACCCACAGCCCTCCCCATCACTGTTGCTAAAAGCCATCCAGACGCCTTATCCTCCACCAAAGCTGCGAGCAGCATCTGCTGCTTGCCACTGGTGTGGCTCATGAATGCAGGATCTTGTTAGTGCCCTGGGACAGCGGGACAGGAATGAGCCCAGCCACCCCCCGCAATGCACGGCCGGTGCCTGGTGGGGTGCTCAAAGAGGTTGGGAGCCGGGAATTAACCCAGCCCTGGCACGGCAGTGATGCTGTTGCCGGTGAGCACTGACCCTGGGTTCACAAGCTGACGCGCAGGGGGAGGAAGTGCCACCTCCAGCATCGCTGTGACACTTCGCAGAAAGAGAGCACAGGAATTTCCTAGAAGCAGCTGCTCACCGCAGCCCGGGGCTGGATGGCATCTTCCGGCAGCTGCTGTCTCCACCGAGGGAGATCCTCTCCCCAAAAGAAGCAGTGAAGCTCTCACAGTCAAGAATTTGATCTTCCAGCAGGCAGGGATAAGCGAGAGAAGACCACAGCACAGACATCACCTGGCACAGGCTGTACATCAGAGCTAACCTGAGATGGATGGATGTCCTTCTGAGAACAGGAAGTTGTGAAGAGCTGTGGCAATAGCTGGGTTAATAATAATCTTCAAAGGGAACATGGTGAACTGGGGACATGGAGCCAACAAGCCTCAAAAGCCATCCATCAGGAAGAACTGTCACTGGGAAGGACACCTGTGGCCCAGAGACAACTTGACCAGATCACTCAAGATCAGTGCCACTCAAGATTAGTGCCAATGGCAAGCTGGCACTGGTAACACATCCACCTGGGCTCTTGGAGAGGGAGGGACTGGGTAGGAGCCAGGCTGAGAAGCCAGAAAGCTCTACCAGCTATGTCTGGAATGTGACAGTGAAGATGCTCCTGGGGAATAAGGTGGTGGCAATAAAGCCATGGCTGGGGCACCTGCTAGTGGGCATCTCTAGTCTGCAAAAGGGCTCTCCAGGGACTCCCAGCAGGCTGGAGAACCACCAGCCAAGCCTCATTATCCATCCCTCCTGTGTCCTAACAGGCAAGGAGAGACATCAGGTCATGGCTAAGGTCTGCTACAGTCAGGGCTAATCCATCCACAGGCAGCTGAAGGGAAGAACAGCTCTTCTACATGGAGCCATGAGCCATCACCACCCAGGGACATCTCAGGGAAGGTGTTTCTAGCCAGGAGAGCAAAGCACCACAGCCATGGCATGACCAGGAGGACCTCTAATCATGTGGTGGGACAGGTCAGCCATGGGAGAGCTTTGAAGTGCCACCCAGACAGCACTGTGGACAAGTCACAAGTGATGGCAGCAGGGACAAAGCCATGCTGGGACAGTTCTGACCAAGGCAGCTGGTCAGAGCAAGCCCAGGGGATCACCATGTTTAGCATCTCAGAGCTTGCAGCATCCCAATAAGGCTGTGGCAGTTTCAATGGAGCACTACCAGTTCAGGGGTATTTTGCTGATGAGATATTTCTTAGCTTGTAAGGTGCCATCACATCACTCTCCTTGTCACAAGAGTAAACTCCCACCACATGCCACAAGCCCAAGTAAGCAGAAGTGGTGCAAGCCCTGCCCATTCCCACATCATGATGGTCTCTACAGCTGCACCAACTATTTTCTTTTGCAGCTTCCAAATCCATGTGAAGCGGGGGACTTTTTTTTTTTTTTTTAGAAACAGAGCAAAACACTTGAGCAAACACCAACTGAGCTTCTGCCAAGACAGCTTTTGAAATACACTGAGCTGTTTAAGCCCCCAGGCTCAGAGCTGTGTCTCATGATAACTTCAAGCCACCTGCCCTTTCTATATACAGTTCAAGTTGTCCTCTCCTAACTCTTCACCTGCAGCTCTCACCAGCTCTTCAGAGTAAGAGTTTGAGTATCATAAGACTACTTTGGTGTATTTTCCCCAAAATACATGAAGGTGGCCCTCCAGTCTGATGTGCTTGGACATAGTTGTGCTGACCCAGGCAATGCCAGGGCAGCACCCACACATGCCCTTCAGCTTAGGCACAACAGCTGAAAGAGGAGGACAGAATTCATCCTGGGATGGCTGCACACCCCATGTTGGAGCTTATTCCCACCTGGTAACCAGGACCTTAGAGAGGATCAAACATTGGTCACAGTGGGTTACTCACAGCAGAATGAGGCCCTGGTAACCCAGAAAAGCTGCAGCTGCCCCACCCCTGGAGGTGTTTAGGGCCAGGTAGGATATGACTTGCAGCAATCTGGTCTCATAGAAGGTGTCCCTGCCCATGACAGGGGAACAAGATGGTCTTTAAAGTCTTTTCCAACCAAAACCTTTCAGAGCTTCTATGATTCTGAGAGGCCAGACTTTCAAAGCAGCCACAGAAGACATCAGGGCAGGTACCTGAGCTTTCCAGTCCATCCCTTCTCTCTGTTCCCAGCCTGCCTGGGAGTCACTCACCATCTGGCTCCATGGGGTCAACCACCCAGCAAGAGGAAGCGCCGCCGAAAAGCTTGTAAAGCCAAAAACTGCTTTTCAAGATTACAGCCTTAGAGCCAGCAAATCCCAGGACACTGCTATGTGTGACAGGGAAGCCAGCTCCCGAGGGGGAAGCTGATAAAGCTCAGGGGCTGGCAGCTCTCCAGGGGAGAAGGAAGCAGAAGTGATATGTTGCACATGCAAGCACACACAAGCTGAGACGGAAGAATGGGAGATGGTGGATATATCACAGCCACTGAGGGGAGCAGGGAAAGAGGTAACAGACACATGCTGGGGAAGTTAAAAATAAAAGATCCTAAACTATACCTGTAGTAATGCACTGACAGCTTGAGGGCAATTTTTTCTACTTTATCATAGAAAATTTGAGCATTTTCCACCTTATTATAGAACAGTTAGGTTGGAAGGGACTTTATAGGGTCATCCAGTTCCAACACCCCTGCCGTGGGCAGGGACACCTTCCACTAGCCCAGATTGCTCCAAGACCCATCCAACTTGGCCTTGGAGGCTCCACACCAGTACCTCAGATCTGAGATGACAGGAGGGATATCAGGAGGTGAAGAGATACAAAAGCCCTGCAGTCTTTCCTCCTGGGAAAAAACTCCAGCTGGAGTTTTAGACCAGCACTGAAAGAAGACTATGGGGAGAAGACAAAGATTTGGTGGAAACACCTTGAAGAGCCCCCTCAAACAAAACCCTGACTGGGCAAGTCCACCAACCCTGTGCTGTGCTCACAGTAGTAAAAGCAGCAACCAGTTCTTCTGTAACCAGATCCTGGCTTGAGGGGAGCTAGACTCAACAGTGGGTAACCCAATCCCAGACCTCATTAAAAATGTGCTGCTCATTGGACTAGAGGGCAGCAACTGCCTACACTTCTCTCCTTCCGAAAGCATCCGTTCCCATCTGACAATCTCATTTCAACAGGGAAGTCTTTGCTTTGTTGCTCTCATGTCCCCACATAACCCTGAGGCTAATCAAGCCAGCTTGGGTTTCTCTACCAACTCCAGTCTCCCACAGTATGAAACCTCAATGCGTTTTTCCTCCTGATTAGCTGTGCTCATCATTTTTGGTTAACAGTGCTAAAAACTCCCACCTTAACAGGTCTGTGTCATTAGTAGGCTTCAAAAGTGCCTATTTTATAGATAAGTGAGAAAAAGCCGAGCATATCTATCCACATGCCTGCGGTGAGCAGGGGTAGGTATCTATTTCTGAAAAAACCTCACGTGGGAAAGAAGAATCCTAAATCCATGGAGGGCTGCTGACAAAGCGGGGGGGAGAGCTTCAGCCCTGCAGATAGAGGCAGAAAAAGCAGCTTGCCTACTCTGTTCCCAAAAGCCAGCAGCAAACCCTATAACTAGAGTTAAATGTTGCAATTTTTTTTACTTCAAGTATACCAGGAATTGCATGTACACCAGGGCTGGAGTTTGGGTGTTTGATTTTGGTCCTGTCCCACCCCTCAGCCTGGAGACAGCAGCTGCCTCTGCTGTAAATTTTTAATAGATTCTGGAAAAATCAGAGCAATTTCAGGGAAAAAGCTGATTTTCAGCCTTCACTTATAGAATCACAGAATGTATTGGTTTGGCAGGGACCTGAAAGATTACCTAGTTCCAAGCCCCTGCACATAGGCTGGGGAAAGATCCCAGGTACCTCTGAGCTGGATCACTGGCTCCAGAAGCAGAGTGGAAGTCACCTAAGGAGAGCTGCAGCACTTTTGCACAAAGCATTTCTCACGGCAAAGCTGCTGGCAGGCTCAGCAGCAAACACTGGCTGTGAGCATGCTGTGCAGGTGCTCCAGCCATGCCATGGTGCAGAGGTGCCCATCCCAGAGCCAGCCCTGAATCCTTGACCCCAACGTTTCTCAGTCACCTTGTTTAGCTGGGAAATCCATCTAAGATAACATCAAAGTCCATATGGGAGCAACGCTGCTTTTTTTACCATACAAAGTGATTTACCTTCATGGCAGAAAGCAAGAGTCCCAACATCTGGATTGAATCACTCAGTCCTGCCACAGCCAGCAGATGCTTCAACATCTGTGGAGTCCATGGGAAACAATGAAGCACTGCAAGTTGCAAAGCCTCTGTTAACCTTGCACATGATCTGAAGCTCTGACCCATTTCAGATTGTTAATGAGGCATGCAATTGTAACAAGAACGCTTCACCAGGAAAACCACACTTTGCCTGCAGCTGGGAAGGAGAAGAGAGGAGGACAGAGCAGGTTTGAGTCTGGGCAGCCTGACTTAACAACCAATTTTGCACACAGAGATGATTTGTTGTAAGACAGACCGATCTGCAGGTGCTCCTAGCTTCCTTCATAGGCTGCACCAAGGAAGAGCAAGGATACAAGAGACCCAAACTGCTTCCCTCAGGCAGCCATCCTGATGCTTGGGGTTATTGGAGAGCTACTTCAGGTACCACCATTATAGACAGAACAACAATTCACTGTTTTCAACTTTCCATCCAAGTTGAAGTGTATAAACCAATACCTTGTAACACAACTCCTGTCCTCCCTCTGCTCTGGCAAAGCCCTGCAGGCAGTCAGACTCTATGGGCTGGTTTGCATTTGGTGCTTTCCAAGTAAATTGGGCAATTGGCCACTGTCCAAAGAACCACCCCACACAGTCACACATGGCAGAGCTACACAACAGCAAGAGGCTTCTCCACCTGCTCAGTGGAGCCCTGGGGATGCTCCTGGCCATCCCTCCACCACCTCCAGGCACCCAGTTGTGTTGGATGGTTTGAATAGACTCACTGAATTCCACAGGCATCTGCTAAGATCACAGGAACCAAAGGATGGTCTAGGTTCATGTCTAAATGGACTCAGTCAAAGCCCAACCTTGCACAAAGCACTGCCAAACTGAATCTGGAGAGGCCAAGAAATGGCATCTCATCACCTCCCTCCAAGACTGCTCTCACAGACCATCACCCCTGCCCAGGCTCCAGAGGCTGCATTGCTTTTTCTATCAATTTCCAGTGGGAGGAAGTATGGGATATAACACCCCTCCTCTGCTCACACAGCTCTGAGGAGTCCAGTGGCCCTAAGAACACCCAGCAGTGCTGTTTCACATTTGGGAAGGGGGATGCACAAACCAGCCATTTGATGTTCAGAGCATGCAGCTCTCAGTGAGCCACTGGCACTACTGGCCCACAGGTGCCAGCCAGCAGCACCAGCACCCTGGAGTGCCCTGTCAGACACTGTGGTGAGGGATGCCAGTGTTGGCTGCCTTGCAGCTTCCCAGTGCTGGATCAGGCTCTGGTCAGGCAGCTGCCCATACCAACCCTGCCCACACTGCAGGTATGTTGGGGTCCCCATGGTTTTCCAAGTTTGGCCAAAGCCTGTGTGGGCTCATCTTTAAAGCATGGGCAGGCTCAGGACAGCAAACCAAGGGCGGCATAGAGATGGCTGCTGTCTCCCTCCCAGCCCAGGCCAAGCAGCTAATCTCCACTCCCCTCCTCATCCCCACCATCCTCCCGGGGCTGACCTCTCCCAGCCTCTGGCTACATAGGAGGGCATTCTCCTCCTCCCTGAAAACAGCTGTTACATCCCCTACGAAGACAGGATTAACACTTTCCTCACCCTCTGCCCCCAGCCAGGCTGCATCCACTGGAGCAATACTCCCAGAGAAGCTGGACAATTGGGATGCAGAACAAAAGTCCCAAGGTCACAGCCCCAGACAAACATAGGACTGCAGGGACTAGTGACCACATACTTTGCTAGCCCAGGGGATGCATCATGGGAAAGCACAGCATCCCTTGCTCCGCTCTAGCAGCAGGCAGCTGCCTATCCCTACTCCAGCCAAATCCCAGTCCCATGTGCAACAGTAAAAATGCAAACCTGCAACAGATGGGAAACACCACAACTTCCCAATCCCTGCTGCTACCACAGGGTCAGCAGCTTTGCTCTGCAGCAGCTCTGCTATTTTCCCACTGAGTTGCACAGTTAGTTTTCCTTCAATCCCTCCCATAACTAAGTTTTATTTAGCCAGCAATGTCTAGACCAGCACATGGGGCTTCAGCATCACATACAGAGCTCATCTTAGAGTTGTTCCCGGGGGGAGTGGGCAGTTGGAAGAGCTGAAACTCATCACCTGGGAGATAGAACAGCACTGATGCCACCTTACCTTGCCCCAGATAAGAATCACTGAACCTGCTGCAGGATTAAGGCAGCGGCCAAGATGTGTATACAAGGAAATGATGCCCAAAGATTTTCAGGCTGAGACCTGCACTGCTCCATAGGGAGGGGACTTCATGCCATTTCCCAGTTGATCTGCAAGGTCCAGCACAACACACAGCATGGCAGAAGTTCTGTCCCTGATCTCACACACCTTCAGCTGGGCCCAGCATTGCCAGTCATCTATGCCCATGCTGCTTGCTCTGCCAGGCTTTGCTTCCCATTGGCAAGAGGAGGAAGGTCAGGCTGCCTTTCCCCCAGAGCTGATCCTTCCCGGCTGCTCCCGCAGGAGACATGACCAGCTACTCAATACCTAGTTGCCTGGAATTAATCCGTAAAAGAATCAGGCTAATTACTATGCAAATACTCAAGTGAGGGATGCCATCCCTGGCAGAACAGCCCTCGCATCTGCCCCTTGGCAGGCACTTGCTGGAGCAGCAGTACGGAAACGCCAATCCCGCACTGCGGGCTGCACCTCGAACCTGTAAAACCACAAAGTATTTACAGCCAAGAGCAAACACATCAGAGCTGCAGAAGTGCCACCTCAACGCACTGGGGCAAGAACACCTTGTTCCAGTCACTGACTCACTAATTATACAGGCAATGCCAGGGAGCCAGGGCTGCCAGAGCCGGTGTGCCACAGGGCACCTGTGAGCGCACGGCTGTCAGGCGTCCTCCCCAGGCAGCCCTACCCTGCTGCAGCTTTGACCTTCACTCAGCTGAATCATTCATTCATCCACCGCCTTGCTCCCCTGATCTTCCTCCTCCAGAGAGGATTCCCTGCACTTCCCACTGGTGCCACAGAACCCTTCAAGCTGAAAGGGGGACCCGGGTCTTGCCTTAATCTTCTAGGAAACAAGCAAACTGCCTTCTCCAGCTTCAGCACATCCAAGCCCAGCCCAGACATCCCCACCAAGATGCAGGCTCCTGGCCTTGGGAGCACTGCCAAGGTCATGCCCACAAGTTTTCCTTCTCACTGCATCCATGCAGAGCCAGCAGCACCTTCCAGACACACCTGGAGCAAAAACCACCCCAGCTCCAGCACTTCCTCCTCATCTCTCCACTACCATTGCCTCACAGCAAAGCACTGCTGAGCCTGGCTCTCATCCTCCAGTTCCACTGCCAGGAGGAAGGAGTGAGAAACCATGTATATACCAAGATAGCCTAAAGAGCTTCAGCCAGAAAGCCAGAGCTGTGCAAAACTTGGGAGCACAGCACATCCTCTAAGGAGCTCAGGACCACAGAGGAACTCTGGACCAGGCAGTCCAAAGAAGAGGCAGGCAGCAGCTGGGCAGCATTTCCCAAATGTGGAGGACCTTGTTGCCAGCAGCTCCCTGGATGGAGCTCTGGATGAAGAAGTGATGCTCAGTGCTGGGTAGCCAGCTCTGTTGAAGCCTCTAGAGATAATATGAGAACCTTTCCAAGAACAAGTACAACTCCAGAGGGGAGGAAGGGAAGGGGAGGAGAGGAGAGGGAAGCCCTTGGGCCAGCTGACGAGGTCCCAAGCCGGCGCTCCGGCTCTGTCCCATCTAATCTCGGGGCTTCCAGAGGAAGCAGCTCTCAGCATCGTGCTGCAACTAGTGGTCAATACTCGAGGGGCCATTGCAACTCCCTGCTTCGCGGGGCAGATACAGCCTGGCCGGTTCTGCTTGGACGTGGAAGAGGATGAAGGATGCGCTGGCAGCGGTGGTTGGTCCCCAGCGGGACCCCGCTGACAGCAGCGTCCTGGTGCCTGCGGGACACCCCACTCCGCTCCCCGCCGAGCCCAGGCGGTGCCGTCGGGGCGTAGAGGCCGTGTCCCCGCACTCACCTGTGACAAGGACG
>VXBB01002841.1:18550-44333 GCA_013399915.1 Illadopsis cleaveri | reverse complement strand
CGGTTTGGCTTGGCTCAGTCCTGCTCAGGATGTTGTGCTGCCTAGGTAGGTGCGTTCAGTGTCACTTAGTCTGGCATGGCTCAGCTCAGCTCAGCTCAGCTCAGCTCAGCTAGGGACATGATGCCACCCAAGTAGATTCAGCTCAGCACAGCTTGGGGCATTTTGCCAGCTCAGTAGACATGGCTCATCTCGGATCAGCATAGCTTAGCTCAGCCCTGCTCAGGACATTTTGCCACCTTAGAAAGTAGGTGCAGTTCAGCTTGGTCCAGCTTGGCACAGCTCAGCTCAGAACTGCTCAGGACACCATGCAACCTCAACATGCACAGATCAGCTCAGCACGGCTCAGGATGGCTCAGGACATGACACCACCTAGACAGGCACAGCTCAGCTCAGCACAGACCAGGACATGATGATGTGCTAGATGTCACAGTTTGGCTTGGCTTGGCTTGGCCTAGCTGAGCTTAAGACACTGTGCCACCTCAGTAGGCACAATTCAGCTCAGCTTGGCATGGCTCAGCATGGCTCAGTCTTGCTTGGGACATGATGCCACCCAGTTAAGGCACGACTCAGTTTGGCACAGTTTGGCTTGGCCCAGCTCAGCTGAGCTGAGCCCGGCTCAGTACATTGTGGCACCTCAGTAGGCATGATTCAGCTCAGCACAGCTCGGTTTGGCTCAGCTTGGAACATTATTCCACCTAGACAGGTGCAATTCATCTCAGCTCAGCTCAGTTCAGCACAGCTCAGGACAGCTTGGGACATCCAGGTAGACACAGCTCAGTTTGGCTTGGCTTAGCACAGCTTGGGATGTCATGCCATGTACAGGATGGTTGAGCTCATCTTGACATAACTCAGGACAAGATACCACCTAGGCAAGCACAGCTCAGCTTGACACAGCTTGGCTTGGCTTGACTTGGCTCAGCACGTCTTGAGACATCATGCTACCTAAATAGGCACAGCTTAACTCAACAGAGCTTGGCATGGCTCAGCATGACTCAGCTCAGCATGGCTTAGGACATCATGCCACCTAGGTAGGCACAGCTCAGCTTGCCTCAGCTCAGCTTGACACAGCTCAGCTCATCTCAGTCCAGAATGGTTCAACTTGGTTCAGTATGGCTTGGTTATGTGGCACCTACAGCACAGCTCGGCTCAGCTTGGTTTGGCAGAGCTCAGCTCAGCTTTGTTTGGCACAGCTCAGCATGTCATGCCACCTAGGTAAGCACAGTTCAGCTCAGCTTGGTTCAACTCAGCTCAGCTCGGCTTGGTTTGGCCTGGCACAGCTTGGCCCAGTGCCTGTCCAGGCAGTGCTTCCTGGCAGGAAGTGGCATTGCATCCAGGAGCGCTTAGCAGGAGGGAGGCTGCCCAAGCCACAACCAGTGCCACCAGCACCCACGCCCCACTGGGACAGGGGGAACACAGGCCATGGCCACCGTCAGGGCCGCCCCTCGATCGGGACTCCCTGCACGGGGCAGTGCCCTCAGACCTTGCTGGGAGAGCACTACAGGAGCACTGGGCTGCCCGGGTCCTGGTGCCTTGGCCAGCCATGCTCAGTTCCTCAGTGCAGGCAGGTGAGGTGTGAATCTCTCCCAGCTGCTTCCTGTGACTCGAGGCCAATGATTCTGGGGGGATCTCAAACCATTTCTTAGCACCCAGAGCGGGCAGCATTCTGCCACTCACCTACCTGGTGTTATTCTGGGGCTGCAGCAGGGCAAGCCATGCTGGGAGGTCAGGTCCTGGCTTGCCCCAGTGAAGCTTGGGGAAGCCCTGCCATGCAATGCTGGGTGCCAGGCCCGTGCCACCTCCAGCAGCTGCTGGCAGGAGCTCCCTGCACCACCTGGCTGGGGGGCAAAGTCCTCTCCTTTCCAGGTTAATTACACAGGGTAATTGCTGCCGCTGGGCTCGCTTTATTAAGTACATGCTTTAATATTTCACCAAGTCTCCGTACTCGGTGATCCTTCGTGCGTCCCCGCCGTGGGCCTGACTCTTGGCACTCCCCACCTGGGCTCTCACGTGCCATCATCAACACCACTGTCCCTTCCTGGTGGGGCTGGGCCCTGCCAGCTGTGCTGCCATCAGCACTGGCCGCCCCACCAGACCCCCGAGCCCTGTTGTAGTGGTGGCTCATGCCAGGGATGCCTGTGCCATCCTTACTGGAAACAGCCTCCCTGGTACTGCCAGAAAAACACATTTCATCAGTGGGGATGGCAACAGCTGCAGAAGTACAGTGTGGAACAGGCTGGGGTGGTTTGGCTGGGGTGTGGTTGTGTCACCCAGCTGAGTTTGAAGTGCTCAAGGGAATGTTGGGAATCTGGCAAGGCAGAGGAGGAGGAGGGATGCTCCCAACAGCATGGCCGCGGGCTCTCCCACAGGAATCTGCTTGCTTGCAGCCCTGGGCTACTGAACCTGGTGAAAACAATAGAGGTGGCCACAAAGCAGAGCCTCAGGGAACTTAGGCTCTGAAGAGGACCCAATTAAATCTCACCACACATCACTTCACTGAGGCTTGAAAAATCCTGTTGGAGAAAGGTTGTTTTCCATGAGAGGCCATCCCTCACTGTGCTGGCCCAGCTGGAGGTCCTGGAGCACACAAGGGAGTGGGGTCAGGGATATGGTGCTTTGCAGGGACAGACAGAATGTAGAGCCTGTACCCATGTCAGTGTTTCACAGAGGGTAGATGTGACCATTCCCAAATTGTAACATGAATTCCCACAACCCCTTGGGAGCTGGATTGGGTGTTCGTCCGTCCATCCATCCATCCATCCATCCATCCATCCATCCATCCATCCATCCATCCATCCATCCATCCCTTCCAGATCTCCTCACACATGGTCTCGGGATGCCTTTCTGGTGGGACACCTCAAGATGGGTTTGTAGATAGCCATGGTGTTCTTTGTCACATCAGTAAGGGCTTTCTGTGGGTTTTCTCACCACAGGTCCCGTGTGGTGGGGCTGGACCAGCAGCAGCATTTGCTGTCTCTGGCTGCTCCCCAGCTTTCCCCCAAAAGGCTGGTGTGTAGTCAGGGTGACTGGTGGCTCTTCCCTTGAAGACAGTTCCTGGCCTTGTTCATCTGCCCATTGCCCAACCCCAAGGGTGCCTCCCAGCTGTGCTGTGCTGTTGGGAAATGCCAGTGATAGCCCCATTACCTTTTGACCTACTTGAGCTCTTCCGTACCCATTCTGCTAATTACAGCTCATCTTTCACAGGGGAAGCGGGGCTGGTTCAACCACAGCCGCCTCCCACACCTTTCCTGGGGCTGCTCAAGCAGGTCCCTGGGAGGGGGGACACATACACCACATCTTCCTATGCTCCCCTTGCCCTAGGCTGTTCCTCCAGCTCCTGGAGCCTCCCATGACTAACAGGTTTTGAGATAATTGTTCCACTCCCTAATCTGATCTGCAGAAGATTCATGACATTGTTTTCAAAGTGCCATAAGCCATTTCCAGGGGTTCTAAGCCCATGAGGGTTGTGATTCATCCACATGCTGCTGCCATAGGTACTTAATCTTCTTCAAAACAGCAAGTCCTTCTTCCAGGGCTATTATCTCCTCAGGAAACACCACCCAGGCAAGCTCCTAACAGGGCACTTTTGCCTGTTCAGTGCTGATGGATATTTGTGCCAGCTCTTGCCTTCTCACAGATGCCATGAGGTACAGTCCTTCCCTGGGAGCAGTTGTCTCAAGAGAGGGGACCATGGGGATGAAGCCTCCTTCAATGTCACTTGAGGGCTGGGTACCCACCATAGACTGCCAAACCCACAAGAAAGGGGATGCTGCACTAAAGCACAGCAGGCTCCTTGTCTCCCACACAATGTCCTCAAAGAGCCCTTGAATGGACAGGGGTTCATCCTTCACAGTGAAGATGTGAGACACTGGAGCCCATTGGCATCTGAGGCTGGAGACAGTTCAAGGGTGACAAAGACTGTTACACCACCTGAAATTAACTCTCATTTTGCCCCAGAGCATCTTGCAGGGGACAGTGACTGATTACTCCTGGCACCAAATATTTGCGTCCTCCTACTGAACTTGTGAAGTTCTCTTGGTTCTGGTTGAACTTTGCTACTGTAACAGGAACTCTCTTATTGTGGTATTCTCTGGGGAGCACACATCCACAGGTGGCTCTGATCCAGCTAAGCCAGGTTCAGCTCCAGGAAGCCTTTATTGCACCCAACAACATCCCTGTGATCCTTTCCCAAACCTAAGGCATGGGAAACTGAGTCTAAAAAAGCCCAGCCTGGAGACATTTCCCATGGCACAGCCAACCTCTCCACAGCCTCCATGGAGCCACCTTAGCTCTCTGTTCTGGGACCTTCTTCCTCTTCTTCCCCAGCATTTTCCATTCCTTGTTTCCAGCTTAATTGACAGAGTCCTTTCTTTTGGCCTTTCCGTATATTTTGAAGCTGTAAATCACAGGTGACCATTGGTGCCCATTGTCTGCTGCATCTGATGCCATGTTGGTGGAATCAGCCTGAGACATAGGCTTTGACCCTCCATCTGTAGGGGGTTTCCACACACCTCAGTTGGGTGGTGGGCACAGCCCAAACCTTTCCCCAGTGGCTGGGCAGGGCCTCTTTGCTCCTGGGGTGCTGTGGCTGGAGCAGCTCCTTTGCAGAGTACCAGGCTGCTCCCCAGGACAGCCTTGCTGGCAGCATGGAGCATCCAGCCAAGCGCTGACCCTGGGTCTGGCTCTTTCCAAACCCCCTTGTCTTCGGAACATTCCTGCCTCTGACTTGTTTTTTCAGGTTGTGCACGATCCCCAGGTATTTACAAAACACAGCTCTGTTTCCAGACACATTCATGGCTTTGGGAGGTTTCACCTTCTGCTCTGGTGAGGACCTTGTGTCACTGTGCCTGCACAGCCTTTGCCAGCCAGGCTTTCTGCACCACGGTTCCACAAACCAGAGCTGATTTTGGGCTGCAGGGACCTTACTCCTTCAGTGTGGCTGTGGAACAGTCATACTCTGAAGTGATTCCATCTCCACTAATACTTAGTGTTCTCCTGGGTCATGTGTGGTACCCATGCCAGGCTTGCTTTGCCAGCCCAACATCAACCTCCCATCTCCCATCTCTTCCAAGCTCATCACAGAGTCTCAACATTGGGATGATGAGGATGGGAAATGCATCTGCCCCTTGGCCACAGGACAGATGCCAGGGGAAGCTGACTGGGCCACGCTCCAGGTGACGCCTGCTCCCTCCGCTCCTAGGGAAGGGGGCAGTAGGTCACAGCAGCTGTGACCTGGTTCCCATCCCACGCCTCCATCCTGCTGGGGAAGTTGGTTGCAGAATGGAGCCTGTTGTCAGTCTGAAGTTGCTTAAGAGGGCTGAGGCCAGGAAGTAGAGTAGGTGTCCTCCAGCTGAGGCAGGAGGAGAAATTGTGGGAGGGGATGATCACAATGCTTCTGGAAGGTGGCCAGGGTGCAGCAGTATTTGCAAGAAATGCTCAAGATGTTTCTGACCTGGGAAGAGAAGAGAGGTTGTGCTGTTACTGATGGGAATTGTGATTCCCACACATGGTGGTGGAGCTTCATGGCAACCAGGAGGCCAGGACCATGGGCAATTCCCCACCCTGATCTTGGGGGTGGCAGTGGGGACATGCCCATGTAGCATGAAGCTGGAGCCGACCTCAGAGTGTGGCAGCAAACAGGACCCTGTGCTGGGAGAATCCAATAGCAAAGATGGAATGGAGAAGGCAGGGAACATCTATCACAGTAAGGGTGGAAGCTACGGAACAGGGTAAATGCAACATGAAGTGAAACCAGGCTCATTCTTGCTGTCTCCTGCTCCTCCCCACTGCCTGGAACGGGGCCAGGGCAGGATGGGGGCCAGGGACAAGCCCTGGAGACACAGCTGATCATAGGGGACAGGAGCCTGTCCCCGCCGGCCAGACAAACAGCCAGGACCAAGGACGCGGCTGTCATTCAACAGGAGACATGAAAGACGCAGGCTGTGTCGCTGGGTAGGGGGAGCGGGGTGCAGCCCGCCGGGTGCCAGGCGGGGGAGAACAACAAACTGAAGGCCAGCGGCGAGTCTCTGAAGAATGCCGGGACACGGGGCGTCCTTTCGGGATATGAAGTGTCCTTTCGGGTGGCCTCGCAGTACGTGTGGCCACCGTGCCCCCTCGTGGCAGCAAGACACAGCTCGTGGTCCCGGGCTGGTGTGGGCAGGAGCCACGCAGGGATGGAGATGGAGGAAGGAATGGAGGTGCTGGGTGCCATGGGGTGCAGGGTCACTTCATCCCACCTTGAGAAGTCCAGTGAGGCTGCAGCACCCCAACCCCATCTCTGTTGATGCTGCCTGAGGCCACACGTGCCCCAGGTCCCCACCAAGCCTCATCTGACTGCCTCAAAACCCCCTCAGCTTGCAAAGGTGCCTCCAGTATCCTGCCACCCCCTCTCCTTCTCAGGGGTCACCCCTGCCAGTCCTATTTTTGGCATAAACCACTTGTGCTGTGGCCAAGCCAAGCACTTCAGGCGCCACTCAAGGGCAGCATGTGTCCAGGGCCAGGCTGGGAATCCTGGAAATAACACCAAGGCTGAAAAGAACAAAAAAAGTGGAAAACCCCAAACATGTTCCCCTGCACCCTGCCTCAGTTTTCCCCAGCAAGCCTTCAAGAGTAACAATCCTGGGGCTGTCACGTGTAATGTCATTTTAGGTGCATGGAGTAGGTGCAGGGGGTAAAGAAGGTGCTTTCTCACCCCTTTCTCCTTCCTACTGTGGCTCAGTGTTGCCTATCATAACCTCTTTGTCCTGTCTTTGCAGCCCCAAGTCAAGCACCCAGAGGACAGGAAAGCCAGACTGTATCTTGAGGCACTTCTGGGACACTTGCACCTCACAGTGTGGCATCTTGCTGCTTTCAGGGCCACTCAGGAAGATCTCGGACACAATGCAAGACGAGGCAGGCTGGCATGTCCAGCCTCATGGGAGAGGAACAACCCTGGGCAGAGATAGCCAGGAGGAAAAAGCTGCCCTGCCCGGTGGAGTTTTTCTTCATTCCTTGAAAGCCACAGAGACCTGCTGTGCGGGATTCAGGGCTGGAGGCAGCGCCAGGGCAGCCCTGAGGTGGAGCTGTCGTGACAGATGACATGACACCATTCCTGAATGCCTCTGTCACAGGTGACAGTGCCCAAAGCACTGCAGCTGGCAGAGGGGGATGCTCAAGAAATGGTACCCACTGTGAGGAGCATCGCAGTCAGCACCCAGTGTGGGGTTTAATCCGTGTCTGGCATGGCATGAGCCATGCTGGGACAGGAGGTGGCAGGAACATCTCCCAGGCTCCCATGGGGACAGGTAAATGTTGTCCTTGATGCATTTACAGGAACAGGCAGCCTGTCTTTGCCAAGCACAGGTATTTCTGAGGCTGGCAGCTGGCAGAGAACCATCCTGCCTCTGACCCAGGTCTTGGTCTGGCTAAACCCCCCAGGAGAGGTTTGTAAAGGAGGGGTGAGGTGTGAGACAATTTTACTATGCTGTAGCCTTGTGCTCGAGCCGCTGCTCCTGTCCTTGAGTGTGCAGCCTTGAGCCTGGCAGCAGTCCTTGCTCCTTCTGGAAGAGTCCCCCAGCTGTCCTGGTACAGAGGGGATCGTGCTGTCCCCAGAGGGACAATGGTGCCTACAAGCCACAGGGCTGGCTGAGTGCTTGCCCCAGGGCACAGGGTTGGAGATGTGGGAGAAAGGATACTGGCTTGGCCAGGGAGGGAGTATCAGATCATTCTGGCTTCTCAGGCACAGGAACAAGAGACGCTGGCAGCATATCACATCATTTTATTGCCAGCCCCTTGACCCCTCTAATACTGTCGAGAAGATGAACCTCGAACCTTCAAACATGAGTGCTGAGCATTTTCCATCCCTGTCGCCATGGAGCAGCTCTGGGGCATCACTCCCATCCTGCTGCCTGCACTTCCGGGAGCTGGAGGCCAGCAGGGAAGAGTGAGGCGCGGCCAAAGGTGCAGAGCGTGCCTATCCTGGAACTGCAGGGGCTGCCACCACATCCTGCCCTGGGGCTGCTGGCAGTGGGGAGCAAGAGCCCCCTTGGCCCCCTCAAACCTCCATGCCAGGTGCCCGTCCCAGGCCCAGCGCCTGCATCAGGTCATCGCTGAGCCCGCTCTTGAGCGTCCGCCGCACTGCGGGGAGAGGAGAGGGTGGCACGGGCAGCACAAGCAGCACTGGGTGCCAGAGTCCCCACACATGGGGGGCCTGCCCAGGCAGGGCCAGGGTAATGGGGTTCAGTGGCATGGAGTAGTCTCAGGGTACATCCTGTCTGGTGGGCTCAGCATGGCAGGTCATGGGTGGCCCGTGGGGACCGAGTCAGACAGGACATGAGAACAAGGACACAAAGGACAAGGTGTGGGGACAGAGCACAGAGACGTGGAGGTGGAACAGAAGACAGGGACAGGGACAGAGATGAGAGGGAGTATGGGAATTGGGCAGAGCCTGGGAAGAGAGACGGAACAGGGCATGGCAACAGACAAAGAGGTAGGAAAGGGTAAAGTGACAGAGACACAGGGCTGGGACAAAGCATCTGAGCAGGGACACAGACATGGGACAGGGACACAGAGATGGGACAGAGTACAGGGACAGAACGTGGAAACAGAGATAGAACAGGGCACAAGGACACAGGGACTTACACGACTTCCTATTGCCACGGGACCTCCTTCGCTCCTTGTTGGGGCAGGGTCGGGGGTTGGCATTCTGAGTCACTGATTTCACCAGCTGGTCCATGATTTCATCTGAAGCATCATCGGGTGAGCTGGGAACATCCTCCTGGGCTGGAGAGCCCTGGGTCGGGGTGCCACGCCCTGTTCCTGCATGGGGACAATGAGGCTGCTGGCACCAGCTGTTCCCAGCCAGCTGTGCATGCCTTGAGTTCCTTTGCCATCCTGCTCCTACCCTGGCTGGCTCGGCTGCGGCGGGAAGGGATATCTGTGGGGGAGGTCAGCACAATCTTCATGCTCTCGTGACCCGCTTCCATCTGCTCCTTGGGGCTGCTGGACACCATGGCAGGCGGCAGAACTGCCTCGGCAATGCCGGAGAACTTCTCAGTCTGCAGTGGGAGGAGAGGTTGGTGCTGCAGACGTGAGGAGCATCGCCTCCTGGTGGCACTCAGCCGAGTGTCCCCGTGAGTGTCCCCGTACCTCGGTGATGAGCCGTCCCCGGGTCTTGCTGCGCTCGCGGTGGGCGGCGCGTTTCTTCTGCTGCTGCAGGACGCGCTCCCGGCAGGTGCGGTACTCCAGGGCGAACTCCCGCAGCAGTTTGCAGATGGACGTCACCTTCACGTCCCGCGCCGCGCTCGCTGGGTACCCCAGGTACAGCAGGAAGGAGTGAAACCTGTGGGAACATCAGTCACAGAGGGCCATGGGCAGGACTGCAAGTTTCCTGCCGTGTTCCCAAGCCACCAACCTGTTGAGGACGCGCCTGTGCACCACCTTCAGGACGACGATGCGCTGGGTGCTGTCCTTGAGGAATTCTGTCAGCTTGGTCTTCAGCACTGGCTTGGTCTCATGCTTGGCAATCACCTTCAGATTGTGCCAGGAGGCCCTGCACCTCCGCTCCAACTGCACCAGGCTGTTGGCCAGCTCTTCAAAGTCAACCTGGAAGAGTGAGATGTCAGTCCTTGGCCATGCTGGTGAAGCTGGGCAGCCACAGGACTCACCCCCTCCCCTTTCTCGGGTATTACCTGCCTTGCCTCACCTTGGCACAGTGGGTGATGGAGGCAATTTCTGAGTAGAGGTCAGTGGTTTCTGGGAACTTCTCTACCACCATCTGGCAGAGATGGTAGAGCAGGGACTGCCGCTGCACTGTGTCCTTCACTTCTGAGACCTTCTCCAGGTAGCCAAGCTCAAAGCCTCTGCTCTGAAACCCAATGGACTCAGCAGGGACTCTCCTCCTCACTCCAGCAGACCTCCAGTTTATAGATCCACTGGGTCCCCATCAGCACCTCCCAGCTCCCCACAGACCCTTCTGAGTGCCCACCATGGCTGGTCCTCACCCTGCTCCTCACCTGGGAACCATTCAAGAAGTTGCCCATGGCCAGCAGTGTGGCCAAGATGCACTTGAATGTGTGATTTCTGGCCAGCTGCTCCATGCCTACCTTCAGATCAAAGAGTGGCTCTGCGATCTCCTGGGTGAGGGGAGAAGCAGGTGAGATCCCTTGGCCACTCTCTCCCTTGGGAGAATTCTCTACAAATCCATTTCCCACAGAATTTCAGCATTCACCCATGAGGACAACCACCTCCTGATCAATCCAAGCCCATGCTTGCCTTGGGGACCTGCAGCCCATCCCCAGCCAGGATGGCACCTCCCATGTTTGGATATGACTGGTCTTCACCAGAAACATGCTTGGCTCAGTGCTTAGCACTGCTGGGGTGTCAGTGGTGGGAAGGCAGAGGGGACATGGGGTACATGGCTCCGTACCTGCTCCAGGCTCTCATAGTCTAGCTTGAAGGCCCAGAGCTGGAGCCTGGCAGTGAGGTCACTGATGGAAGACAGGGAGAGCAGGAACTGCTCTGCAGAGCCCAAAGGCACATCAGGATTGGCCAACTGGGCCTCCTGGATCTTCTGTTTTTCCTCCTCAGTTGGAACCATGGTTAGGATTTTCTGGAGCAGGGAAAGAGGGATATGTTAGACTTCATACAGAGGATGTGTCACCCAAGGCATCATGGCATGAACATCTCCCAGCCTGGGGGAATGGACCTCAGAGGAGCTGAGCTTGTTTCTCTTGTGCTCACCTCAATCCCTTCCTTACTGACTGCAAACTCATCAAAGTTGAGCACGGCTGTCTTGATTATATGGATGGGCGGCAGGACGGTGAGGCCAATGTTGATGGCATTGCTCCTCTTGGGGTCCAACACCACCACCACCTTCTTTCCATCAATGGCTTTCTGCAAAGAGGACAGGATAGATGGGGACAGCCAGGCAAAGGCCTCACCTTCACGAATTTATGAACACGGAGAACCAAACACAGACCAGGCAGTGAGCCAAACCAAATATGTGCACTGCCCATAATCATCTCCACTGAGCCTCCAGCCTTCTGGTGCCCATCCTTGACATAGGGTAGGGGTGACAGTGCATGCTGAGGGTCTCCACAGGAACCCACAGGCTTCCTCCCATCCCTCAAGTCCCCTTGGCCAATGGGTGCCCACCGGTACCTTTGAGGTTGGTGCTTCCTTTGACCGTGATTCAAAGAGATGCTCCAGTTTGGCAGCATTGACCTCGACGTTTTGCAGGGATGCCCAGAGTGTCTCCTGGCCAAACCTGCCAGGCCCCACAGTGCCATCCAGCTGCTTCAGCTCCTTCCAGAAGAGCTTCACTGTCCTCTTCTTCTTGGCCTGGGAGGGGCCATCTGTTGTTGAGGGACCTGGCAGCCCTGGTGGGGGTGGGCAGCCAGGGATTGCAGGAGGTGGAGGTGGTGGGCAACCAGGGAGGGCAGGAGGTGGAGGGGGAGCCATGCATGTTCCAGCACTCATTTGTTCAATGCCAGGATGGAGGAAAGACCCGTTGGTCATTGTCCCTGTGTCCAGGATGTCAAAATCTTCTTCTTCCCCCAAATCAGTGAAGTCCAGGTCCTTGATCTTCAGCTGCACAGGGATGGTCTCCAGGCGCTCCCATGTCAGTTCTGTGTCCTTTTTGATGGGCATCATCCCAGTGTTCTCCAGCTTCTGCGTGTGGGTCTCGTCATCTATGCTGGACATGGCACGTACCAGCTTAGCATGGGCACTGGCTACTGGCCCATCTGGAGCCCTGCCACGGGGCCGGGCACTCTCCTGCTCCTGGCTGCTACTTCCCTTGGTGTCCATCTCCACCTCACCCCGGGGGGATAAAGACATTTCATGGAACACCTTTTCCCTCCCCGACTCTGAGGAGCCCTTGGCATAGAGCATGTCCAGCATAAACTTGGTGTCAGAGGAGATGGTGCTACAGGAATCAGTGGCATCAGATCGAGCCAAGCGAGACCCTGCAGGGAGAGAGGGAGAAGCTGGGACAATCTGCTTGGAGGGGGCAGGTGGTGCTGGGCTCAATGTGGGGTTGAAGTCCTGCTCCGCAGTGGGGTGTGCTCAGATGCTGGCATTTTGAGCAAGGAGGTACCACCAGCTCCTCCAAGGCTCTGTGTGTCACAGACACTGGCATGGGATGGGGAGCAAGGGGCCACTAATCCCTACTCCAGGGACCCGGATGAGCTGGGAACACACAACCTGGCAGCACCTACTTATGCTGGGTGGTTCCATCCTGGAATCAGAGGTGCCGTGGTCTCTTTCCCATGCAAGAGCAGTAGGATGCTCCAGTGTAGTATCACTGAGGACATCGAGCCGTCCCTTGGCCATGGAAGAGATCTTCTCCTTCTGGGCTGCAGCCAGGTTCTCCAAAAAGCGAGCTCTGCAAGATGGGGTGGATGTTGGCTGGGAGCAAAGCAGGGATGGGGATGACAGGGACAACCAACAAACCACACCATGCCACACTGCACAGCCAGTCCCACAGCACAGAAACTCTCTGCACTGGCCACACCCCATCAGGGACACCAAGGATTCAACCTCCTCTGAGCCCTGCAGAGAGGTGATGGCCCCACGGCTGTGCCAACACGGTGCTGCTGTTACCAGATGGTCCCAACAGACCTGGTGCTCACTGCAACCCTCATCCAAAAGCTGCAAAACCCAGGAGGGCACCAAGGCAGAGACTTGAGGGCACGCTCCTGCTCCTCATGCCCTGTGTTGCCAGAGCCCAGATACCTCCAGCCAGGTACCAGTCCAAGGAAGCGCATGCCTGGAGACACATGCATGCCTCTACTTACTCAAACTTCTTCAAAATAGGCTTGTCCCCATGCAAGGAGGGGGCATCCTCCCGCCTGAGGGAAAACAGGGGTTAGCCCCCACTGCTGGCAGCCCCCTGGGGCTCATAGGTCCTGCACACACCCACCTGGTAGCCCTCCAGCATTGCCCCATGGCCCCAGGGTTCACAGGGAGCCAGGAGAGCCCTGGCAAGTCCCTTCCTGCCCAGGCACCACGTGGCATTGTGTGCTGGAGAGATGGGACATTGTCTCCTGCACCAGGCCAGGACACCTGGAGTGGGTTGTGCCACTCCCAGCAAGGACACCTCACCCCAAAGTAGGGATCAGAGGGTGCCACATCCTGTGGGGTGATGGGGGAGCAGATTGGGGTCCCACAGGTAGGACTTGAAGGGGAGAGGCAAGGGATGGGGGCAGCAAGGTGGGTGCAAGTGCCTGCTCCCCCCAGAGCATCATAGGATAGGGTAAGGGAGAATTAATAGGACATTAAGCTGAAAGAGAGTAGGTTTATATTGGATATTAGGAAGCAATCCTTCCCTGTAAGGGTGGTGAGATACTGGCATGGGTTGCCCAGAGCAGCTGTGGATGCTCCATCCCTATAAGACCAGGCTGGATGCTTTGAGCAACCTGGCCTAGTGGAAGCATTGGAACTAGATGGTTTTTATGGTCCCTTTCAACCCAAGCTATTCCAGGATCCTATGATTCTATGGTCATGCTGGGAGGGAGCACACACATGCAGAGCCCAGGCACTTACCAGACAGGGGCAGTTTGGTGCAGCCTGCAAAGGAAAGACAGAAAGAGTGGGCAGAGGAGAGGGCAAGCGTGGGCAGAGAGGAGAATGAGGAGCTGGAGCAGAGCTGTGCATACCCAAAGGACGCCTTGGAGCCCCCGGCTGGACCCTTTGATACCTGCTTCCCCCTCATACACCTCTCCAGCTCCAGTGCCCTCCCAGACTGTTTCCCCCAGGGGAAAGGCAGAGTGTGCCCTGGGATGGACACACCTGATGCTCCTGGGAGCCCATCCTGCTGCCCTGAGGGATCTCCATGCACCCAGCCCCTCCTGGCTCCTTACTTGTAGATGCTGCGCTCTCCTGGGCCCGGGGGCTGCTCCTTCTCGGCCCGGGGGGAGGCCAGGGCCAGCCGCACGCTGGAAGTGCTGTTGTAGATGCTGGTGGGACAGGGTCTGGAAGAAGTTGATGGGGACTAAGAGCAGGTCCCACAGGACTGCTCTGCACCCTGGCACCAGCAATGGATCCAAGTGCTGTTTATGCAGCATCTCGGTGTCTTCACTGTCCCAGGAGCATCCCTGCCACAGACCACCTCCAGCTGCACTTACTCTTCTGGGCTGCTTGGTGCAGGGACAGGCAGGGTGTCCTCAGCTGGGGGCTCCTTTGGAGTGCCAGGAGACCCCAGCAGTGGCTGGGCATCAGCACTGGAATCCTGGGAGCCACCCTGGGATCGCCACCCACGCCGGCCCTCATCTGTCCTCCTCCGCTCTTTGCGTCCCCCTGGGGGCGGCTCTTCCACACCATCCTCCAGCTTGAGAGCACTCTGTGGAGGCACCAGGGGCATGGCACGGGCACAGCAGTATCCCTGCCACCCCATGCACTCACCCTCCCTGCTGGAGGCAAGTGGCACATTGCCAGATCCTGCCGGAGTCCTGCTCACCTCATAGAGTGTGAACTGCTGCTTCAAGTCGAGGTCAGTGCCCTTGCTGCCCAGGAACTGCTGCACCACCTGCTCCATGCCCTGCTGCTCCAGGCAGTCAGTCACGTCGTAGAAGGTGTCCTGGTCTGGGAGGGCTGCCAGTGTCTGGGCAGAATCAGAGGGATGCTGCTGGCACTGGGGTGACCCACATTGAGCCCCAGCAGTGTGGCACCACAGGCACACCCCCACAGACCTTGTTGATCAGTGTCATGGTGAACACCAGCAGCTCCGTGTCAGCCCCATTGCGCTGCTCCAGGATGGCCATTAGGTTGGACCATGAACAGGTGCCTGGGAAAAGAGGTATGAACAGGTGACATGCAGGCTGGGAGGGGACACGGTCCCCCAGCAGGGACCTCGCAGGAGGGTGGAGCTGCACTCACCTCTCGCCTGGTCCACGGCATTGACAGCGCGAATGAGTAGCAAGGCGTTGGGTTCTGTGTACTCCACAAACACCAGGAGCAGCTTCAGTGCTGTCTTCACCACCAGGCGAAACTGGGACAAGGGACGGCAGCTGGGACAGCAGCAGCAGTGACAAGGGCCTGCCAGTGTGCTGCTGGAGCACTGTGGGGTGGCTGTGCCCATGCCTCAGGACTGGGAGCTCTGCCGTGGGGCCAGGGACCTGCAGCTGTGAGGCTGATGGCCAAGAGGCACTGGGAGGGGACCTGGAGCAGGAGTGTCTTACTCAAGCTCTGTGTCTGGGAATGTGGTCACATCAGGATGGGGAGATCTGCAGATCCTGAGTGACTTTCAGATGGCTGGGAGCATGACCCAACACAAGCAAAAGTACCACGGTACCAAGCCTAAAGGCAGTGAAGTACATCCTCTGAGGCATGGTGCAAGGGGACAGCCAGAAGCAGGGAAGGGGGTTCAGTGGAGGGCACAGGCAGACCCCCAAAAGCAACAGGCACTCACTGGGCTTCCTGACAGCGTGTACAGCCACTGGACGGTCTCGTTGTGGTTGATGACACCCTGCATCCCATCCACAAAGAGCATGATCTGGCTCAATGCTGCAAGGCAGAGAGTGGGCAGGCTGATGATGCAGCAGGCAGGGGCTGGGAATTCCCATCCCTGCACAGCATCACTGCAGCAAGGGCAATGTCTGGCTGCTGGGAAGGCAGAGTAGCCCTGGAAGACTTTCTGGCTCACTCGCCCTGAGTGCCAGCCTTCCTTCCTGGGGATAAGCATAGAATCCTGGAATGCTTTGGGTTGGAAGGGACCTTAAAGACCCATTCCAACTCCCCTGCCACAGGCAGGGACACCTTCCATCAGACCAGGTTGCATCGAAGACCCATCCAACCTGGCCTTGAACACTGCCAGGGATGGGTTATCCACAGCTTCTTTAGGCAGCCTGCTCCAGAGGTTTGCCCTGTGCCCAAATACCAACCCCGGAGGATGTAATTCTGGTAGTTCTGGTCAGCCTCTGCCCCCACTTTGATCAGGCACGTTAACCCCTCCAGGTTCACGAACTCTGGCACCAGGTCCTTGTCCTCCTGTGGGGAGAAGGCCAAGTGTTACCACTTGTGTGGTACCACTTGGCCACCAAGTGTGGGGTGGCAGCCAGCCCTGGGGGAGCCCCCGCCCCACCATGCACCAGCATCACCTCACCTGGAAGAGCTGCTTCAGGGAGAAGAGGGACCTCCGCAGCTCCGGCCCCTGCGAGTTGTACAGCTTCTCTGGGAGGAAAGGAGAGATGTGGTGTGAGTGGCTCACTGCTGAACCAGGGCTTCCAAATGCTCCCAGCTTCCTGGGAAAGCCCCACATCCTGATTTATCCTGATCCCTGTGCCATCACCCCAGCATTGCCCCGGCTGTGGGACATACTGGCCGGAAGCAGCTGCTGCTCCACAACTACGTATTTCAGCCCTCCCACTTTCCTTTTTTTTTGCCCTCTTTTTCTGACCAGCAATGACACAAATATCCCCTCTGGTTTCCTGTGCAGAACCTAAACAGGAACATAGGCAGGAGGTTGAGCTACTTTTAGCCATCCCTCCCTGGGCACAGCCATGCCATGGTTCCAGAATTCCCAGCAGCCCCAGAGCTTGGGAAAAACCACAGGATGAGGATAGGAAGGCCAGTAGTGTGACACAGGTTGCTTGGGGACAGGACTGTCACTGGGCTGGAGACTATGTGCTTATGGGGGTGGTGCCTGCAGGCAGGAGCCAGCGTGGAGCAACCGAGACTTTGGGAAGCTGGAAAACCCCATGAAGACACCGAAGCCATTGGGAGCCAGCACTTCCCACATGCAAAAATTGAGTTAACCACGCATCCCAACTTATTTGGGTCAGGCTTAGAGCTGTAACAAGCTGAGAACAAGATGTCCTTCAGACATGCCCTGTAAAACAGTGTCCTGGCAGCCTCCTCCACTCGCTTATCAGCTTGTCAGAGAGCTGAGAGGGAAGGCAGAGCTGCTGGGAGGAAAAGCAGAAGAGCTCAGGGCTCAGACAGAGCCTGGGAACTGCTGGCAAAGAGCATGAGCATGACCCTGACCCTGAGCTTTCTGCCCCTTCCTGCATGGTTCAGCTGCAGCCTTGCACAGCCAGCTGATGCCCATCTGGCATAACTCTGCTTAGTGCTTGTTTTCCTGCTGCCAAAGACAAAAAAAAAAGGCTTGAGACTCCTGAATATTTTGCAGGACCTCAGAGCAAGCTGCCTGAACCATGGCAGCACTTTCTGCTGCGCAAAAGCCCTTTGTTTATGTCTTCACAGCTATATTTAGAGCTTGCCTAAATGACCCAGAATAACTGGAGTCGGTGGTGGGCTCCCAGCACAAAAGGCAAAAGCCCTGATCTCTGAGGATGGGAGGGGATTAACCCAGTGGGTACACCATGAGGACTATGTCCCCTGGTCTCTGGGAGGGGTTATGGGCTGGAAGCAGCCCTCTCCATCACAAAAACCCTGGCCAGAACTCACTGCAGAGGCCAAACCTCCACCAACCAGGGCAGGGGAGCTGCTGGACCAGCCTGGAGGAGGGAGCAGCCCTGACTCACCGATGATGGCGTGGACCCGGACGGAGAGCTGCGTGCGCAGGATCAGGGTTGGCCGTCTCCCCTTCCTAAGGTGGAGGAAAATGCAGTGTGAGTGCCTGCAGTGGGACCACCACAGCCCCTGGCTCCTTGCCCATGGTGTTCACACACACACATATGGGGTCCCTGTGTCCCCACAGGACTCAGGTACCCCATGTGCCTCACCTGACCTCCTCATAGAAACTCTCCAGATCATCCTTCTGTTCCAGCAGGGACAAGTCAAGGTCCAGGTAGTGTCCAGAGGGTGAGACCTGCAGCGTGCAGTCCTCCAGCTGGGGATGCAGACAGCCAGGCGGAGCACCCATGCCCACCACAGCGCTACTGGCTCCTAGAGTATTCCCAGGTCACCCTCCTGCCCACACTGAACTTAGCTGGCAGACACATCCTAGAGTGGGGTGGCATGTCCCACCTGTCCCCAGTCACTGGCTCTGCAGGGAGATGCCCCAGCAGCTTCTGCCTCAACCTGGTGCTGATTGTGGAGAAACATGGAGCCCCAGGCTGGAAAAGGCTGAGTGAGGGCAGTCCTGCCACCACTGAGCTCCCCGGCAACCCCTAGGTGGGAACCATGGCAGAGGTTGACTGGCTCCCTGGGGCTCCCCTTAGTCAGCAGGGCCGTGACTGGGGAAGGATCCGTCTCCTCCCAGGGCTGGCAAATTGCCCCCGCCTGCAGGGACTGGGTCTGAGGGAACTGTCAGGCACCCAGCCCAGCCAGGGACACCCCAAAGCAGGGCAAATCCCTGGGATGCGCCCTGGGTGACACACCCTTTGACTCAGCCCAGAGCCACGTGGCATCTTCCATCAGGATCCAAATAAGCACAGCCCTGAGACAAGGCTGGGGCAAGGGCATCTTCCCAGAAAGTCTATGCACAGCGATCATGATGTACAGCCAGTGGGCACAGCAGCCACAAAGGCTGTCCATGAGGCACCCTGGAGCCAGCAGCACCTCACAGCACCCAGGCATGTCTTCTGGGATGTAGCAATTCACCCCCGAGGCACAAGCAGAAGCAGAGGGAGGCCAGTGCCAGCACCCTGCCTCCCCTGCACATCTGGATCTGTTCCTAAAGCATTTGCAACTCCCCTGTCCCACCTGCTCCCTGCTCAACCCACATCCAAGGAACAGACCTGCATGGCAGGAACTGAGGACTGGGAAAAAACCCCATTACTAAAGCTGCTCATGGTGCAAACAAGAGCAAGCAGCGCAAGCAGCAATAGGAGAGAGAAGTGGGGATCCATCAGCCATCCAAAACCCCACCTCAATTTCAGCCCCAAATTGCAAAAGCTCCGAGCACAGTCCTGCAGCTGAGAAACTCAGATGGGAACAGTCACAGCTTCTCTGCCTTTCCCATCAATGCCTCTCCCCACTGTGGCCCTGGAGACCCCACAGCAATACTGGCTATGGTTTCTGCATCTCACTGGGATTCCTGTCCATGATATTCCTATATCCTTGCATCCCAGCATTGTGCACAAGCTCAGTCATATGAATTCACTGTGAGTGTGACATTAATACCAGATGGTAAAGTAAAATGCCACATTCATTGAAGTAATTAATACAGACCACGCCTCAGGATAACGGGCAATTTGGCAGGGCACTGTTGTTGGGTTGGACTACTCCACCTCCCGTGGTCACTGGCCACGCCAGCCAGCCATGGCAATGTGCAGCAAACACAGGCTGCTGGCACTGGGCAGGCACTCCTGGCTGCCAGCTCTGCCTTCACAGCGTGAGTCCCTAACACTGACCCCACACAGGATTTGCTCACTGGGGAATGCTTCAATTCCTCCACTGGGACAGGCTGTCCTGTATCCCTGCGTCTATCTGGACATCCCTGCATCCACCCAGCCAATCCTGAATATTCCTGGGCATCCTCCCAGACATCTCTGTATCCTCCTGGCCACCCCTGCATCAACAGAGGCATCTCTGCCAGCCTCTTGGACATCCCCTCAGGCATCCCTGCATCCACCCAGGTACTCAAAGACAGCAAAGGGCAAAGAGTACAAGAGCCAGTACAAGAGCCTTGCCTTCTCTGGGCTGTCACAGCCCCAGCAAGCCAGAGTTAACATCCTCAGCTCCTTTGGGGGTGGTGACATGTCCCAGCTGGCAGGGGGAGGCCAAGCCCCTGGGACCTGACCCTGCGTATTTCCTGTGTGAGCTTGGCAACGTTTCCAGGGATGTTCCTGGGGATGGAGAGAGGCTGTCCCAGGCTCCTGTTGCCCTGCCAGAAATCCTAGGCAGCACTTCCACACCAGGGAGCAGCAACTGCCCCAGGGCCAGGAGTTATTCAGACAAGGGGTTTATACCCTGTAGGATCAAGCAGGGATCTCAGTGTCCTGCTGCTGGGGGCAGCAAGCTGGGGTCACAGGTTACTGACAGCTCCCAGTGCACGGTGGCTTCAATTCTTCTGTCTCCTGCCTGGTAAACCATTATAAAATGAGCAAGACGTTGAGGGCAATGGGGACTTGAGGGCAAAGAAGAGCTGGGAGAGGAGAGTGTCCCACGCTCACACATCCAGCCTGCAGCTCCTGAAAGTCCCAGCCACCCTGCAGCAGGATGGATGTCCTTCATGTCCTTCACCCATTCCCAGGGAGGTTTTGGTGTCTTGCTGAGGACAAGATGCTGGTCCCAGCCCTGATGTGGAGCAAGGACCCATGACTTGGGAAAGGTTTCGGTCTGTGTTGAATGCCCCATCCCTGGAAGTGCTCAAGGCCAGGCTGGATGGGACTTGGAACAAGAGGTCTAATGTAAAGTGTTCCTGCCCATGGCAGCAGGGTGGAACAAGATAATCCCTTTAAAGTCCCTCCAAATCCAAACCATTCAAGCATTCAATGGGGGCATGATGGAAACCTCCCCACCTCCAATACGGAGACATCGTCCATAGACAGAGAAACTCACACCACCCACCACAGCATCACATTTTCCTGCTCACCCCTATCACAGCATCCCCACATGGGAGGATGCTGTAAAGCCGGGCAGTGAATATCTTCTTTATCTGCCAGCAAAGGAAACACTTTTACCCCTTTTCTAACACTTTCTTTTTGCAGCAACCACAATTTCTCAACATTGCTGCAGCTCTTCTAGAAAGGCTATGGGGAATTACAGGGAAAATATATTATTTAAATATAGTAGGCAGCAGTTAAACACAAGGCACTGACAAGTCAGAAAGCCCTGGCATCAGCAGCTGCTGCTCATCCTCCCAAAACACACAGGGGCTGATGGTTTATAGAGCCACAGGACCAACCCCAACCCCAACCTCAACCCCAACCCCAGCCAAGCACATTCACCACAATTTAGTCACAGTGCTAAGAGGGGTGTCAAGGTGCTTGTTCACTCCTACATGATGGATGGCAGCAAGTGGATGAGAACACTGCCTTATCGTGGGGGCAGGGAATAATATCCAAGCTGGGATGGATCTCTGGAGGTCACCTACAGTCAGCCCAGAAATGAAAACTTGCTTCCCTCTCAAACCTCCTCCAACTGGGCTCATTGCTCATTAACAGATCTCTTGTTGCTCATCAACAGACCTGTGGCAGTGGGAGGACCCCAGTCCTAGGCAGCAGCTGGTGTCCTGGAAAAGCCATGGCATGAATGCCTGGCTGCAGCTCCCTTCCAGGATCCATGCAAGGATGGTGTTGGGGGCTGAGGGAGTGCTGGGGGCTGCTGAACACCAACACTCAGTGCCACTGACCACCCCTCTTCGCTGCTTTTATGCCTTCCAGAGGTTAAATGGGGCAAAGACCCTCACCAAAGCTCTCCTCAAGCCTGTTAGGAAACAGAGGGCAACAGGGCTGTGGGATGGGGATTGCGCACTTCACACACAGAGATTGCCCCACCAGCATGCCTATTGAGCACAAGAGCTCTCAGCAAGCTTATGGCACTGAGGCCAGCGACCTGTTTGCTCTTCCCAGATTTCCGGGGGAGGAAGAAGAATGCAAAACATCAGTTTTACAATTTTTTGGAAAAATCCCCAGATTCAGAGGTGAGATAGTGCTCAAGAGAGGAAAGGGAGCACAGGGGCCTTTGGGGACTTAAAGGACAGCCAAAAAAATCTGCCCTGTCAAAACCTGCCTGCAGAGGTTCAGAAAACGCCCACGCCCTGCTCAAGCATCACCCAAGGGTACTAGAAAAATGCTGGAAAGCTGGGAGAAGATAGTATCAGCCTGGAGGCAAACAATGCAGCAGCAGCAAACAAAGCAGGAAGGTGTTTCCAAGCACAAACACACTTCCCGGAGAGCATGAAAAAGCCATCAGTGACAGGTCGTGTTCTGGGAGAGGAAGCACCAAGGGTGTCATGGGGCAGGACAGGCTATTGAAGGCAGTGATGCTTGCAACAGAAACCTCTTGCTCATCATTTCTAAGCTGCTCCCAGCACAGGGTAGGACTCAGCTGCTCTCCCATTGCAGCTCATGCCCTGGGTGCCTGCAGCTCAATCTTCCTCCAATGATGAGGGTACCTCAGCCCAGCTCCCTCCTGGCTGCTGCATCCTCTTCCAGTGCTCTGCAGGTCCAGGCATGCTGCCCAGCAGGACAACCCTGGCACCAGGCATCCCCAGCTGAATTTTTTTGCAGCCAGTTCCTTGGGAAAAATCTGACTGTTCATTTACTAATTTTAGGGCGGTGACTAATGGAGCTGAGTGCTACCTGGCACAAAAGGCATCAGGGGAGGCCTTGGCTGGTCATGCCACAGGAACGGCATCTGCATGGCTGCAAGGGTGCCAGCTCTGAATTTCGACTGAACTGAGTGGTTTGGGAGACTGACTTCACTCCACAGGCTGCAAATCCCTGTGCAGGAGGCTCCCAATGAACACATTTACTCATGCAAACCCCAGTCAGCATCCCAGTTTGTCAGGTGGGACATTCTACAGCCCTTGCTGCCTCAGAGAGTGCTGTGTGGTAAAGGCAGCATGGTTTATAACCTATATAATCCAGAAATCTGGTTTATGAACCTAGAACAGGATCCAGGCTGTTCACCTGTGATTTCACTGAGAGTCATGGGATGATACAGGGAAACTAAAGGAAAAAAAAAATCCAGAGCTTGGCTGAGGCCAAGAGAACAGAGCCTGATATCCCAGGATCAACACATTTCAGCTGGGTACAGGACCTCCTAGCAACACTCCTGCCCTCGGGAACGCAGTGTCCAGTCTCCCCTCCCCCTCCCACTGCCCCGTGCCACCATGGCAGCACTCCGGGCTGGTGATCCCGTTACAGCCAGCTCCTGCCCAGAGAGCACAGCACACGCCTGAAATTTGAGTTTGCTCCATTCGTCATGTCTCCAGGCTGTTTGTTCCCAAACAAACTCCCTTTAGTCACTGCCTAAAAATCCCATGACGGCGACGACATGAGACGCTGCTTCTTTGCTCCAAGAAATATGAAAAGGGGAATAAACGGGAGGGGTTTTCTCGGTGCAGGCAAAGGTCTGAAAGTGATCCCCTCTCCCCTGGAAGGCCAGCAAGCTCAGTGTCAGGCACACCGAGCTGATATTCCCCCTCCTGCTGCCCCATCTCTCTGCTCCAGCTCTGACTCCAAAATCTCCCAGCCAGCCGGGGTTCCTGCCTCCCTTCCCTGCACTCCTGTAGTGCTGCAAGATGGAGATGCTCAGCTATTGCCAAGCTCTGCTGGGTCCCACATTGCTAAGGAAGAAAACAAGCCTGTCCCCGTCCTGAGAAGGATGCTCCAAGAGCATCATGCCCACAGCAGATACGCAGGGAGGGTACCCTGTCTACCCTGTCTCCTGCACTTCCCAGTCTGAGACAGACTTGAGGACACACAAACAAGACACGGTGCCTCACTTCGCATTCGGCCTCCTGCCTTCCTGCCAGCTGAAGGAAATTGCTCAGCATGAATTTCCGTAGTGTTCTCTGGTGACAAAGCTACTGCTGGACGGGTGAGATCAGGCGCTGGTGAGGGGCTGCAGGGGCTGGTGGCCCTCCGCCCCCACCATCACCTTCCCAAGTTCCAGGTGCCGCAGCAAGCAGGAACACTGGAAGGGTCCCAAGTGGAGACGGTGTGCTCTGCCCCTGTTTGCCGGCGTGGAAGTGCGAGGCCGGTGGGGAACACGCTGCCTGGCTCAGCCTCGACGACACGGGGATGGACGCCTGCCCTCATTCTGCTTCCCCCTGCCCGGGTTCCTGCTTTCTCTGAGCAGCACATCCTCTTCCTCCCGCCGACTCATTCGGGGCCGACCGCGGCCGGTATCTCCCGCAGGGGCTCACAAATCCCGCCGTGACTCACACTGGGAGCGCTGTCCGGGACACACGGTCCAATCCCCCGGCCCCTCGGTCCCCTCTAGCCAGCAATCACCACCCCGTCCCCCGCTCGGTGCCCGCACGGTGCTTTCCCCGCCGCCCCCGTCCCTGCTCACCGGCAGCGGGGCCCCGACCAGGCGGTGCAGCGCGGGCAGCTGCGCCCCCAGGGCCAGCGCCTCCTCCACGGCGTAAACCGGGGCTCTTCGGGGCTCCGGGAAGCTGCCGAAGGCGAAGGGATCCGCGTCCTCCAGGTACTGCACCCGGCATGGCACCGTCGCCTCCGCCGCCTCCACCACCGCCATGGCCCCGCCGCCGCCGCCGCGGCCCCGTGCGACTCCGCAGCCGGGGCGGACACGCTTCGGCCCAGCCCCTTTGCCACCCGGGAGAGGCCGCGCGGTGCTCGGCGCGCCCTCCCGCGGCCATCACGAAAGGATGCTCCAGGCGCCGGGATGCTCCAGGCTCTGGGGAGCTCCACTGGAATGCTCTGGCATCAGGGATGCTCCAGGTCTCGGTGGGATGCTCCGGGTTCTGGGTAGCTCTGTCTGGGTGCCCCGGTATCGAGGATCTCCAGCTCCCAGGTTGCCCTGGCGTCGGGAGTGCTCCGGGCTCTGTGTGGCACCACTAGGATGCTTCGGGATGCTCCAGGTCCCATGAGGTTCCAGGCTGCTCCGGGGGGCCAGGTGGATCTGCTTGCCCCAGGTGAGCTGGAGCACAGATGGGCAGCTGGGCTCCATCTCCCCATCCTGGGGCAGGGGGGAAGCAGCACAAGATGAACTTTCTGGATGCAGTGGTGCTACCCTGAAAGCGGGGCACACTGAGCTCAAACTGCAAAGGAGAGCTTGTGTAAAACCCATTTTACTTTCTTTTTGACAGATTACCTGGACAATGACAATGATCAGATGTGATGGAGTGGTGGGCAGGGAGCTTTCCCCTTGCTCCTGTCTCCAGCCTGCATTCCCCAGCCATCAGCTTCTGCTGGCAAACACNATGGGGTGTGAGAGATGAGGCACCTCCCAGGGCATGGGGGATGGCCTAATCAGTAAACAGGAGATTTTAGGAGTATCTGAGAGGGGATAAAGAGGTAAAGGGGAGACAGAAATTTTGGGGGCCCAGGCTGGTACTCAGGCAGCACCTGGGACAGGGGTGGATGGTTTCAGCTGGGAAGGGGNCCACCCCCGGGCAGGCAGGGGGGATGCGGCATTCCCGGCGGGCGCGAGGACACCCGGGACGAGGGGTGTCACCGCACGCCGAAATACGGGTCATAGGGACAAATCCGGCTGGTCACCACTCTCAGCTGGGTTGCGGAGGTCGGGGGCCACCCCGCATCCTCCGTGCCCTGCCGTGGGATGATGTGCGGTGACGGAGTGAAGGTACCACCCGAAGGAAAAGGTGGGGGCCCAGGCTGTTTTTTCCTGCGAGGGATGGATGGATGGATAGATGGATNGGGCTCCATCTCCCCATCCTGGGGCAGGGGGGAAGCAGCACAAGATGAACTTTCTGGATGCAGTGGTGCTACCCTGAAAGCAGGGCACACTGAGCTCAAACTGCAAAGGAGAGCTTGTGCAAAACCCATTTTACTTTCTTTTTGACAGATTACCTGGACAATGACAATGATCAGATGTGATGGAGTGGTGGGCAGGGAGCTTTCCCCTTGCTCCTGTCTCCAGCCTGCATTCCCCAGCCATCAGCTTCTGCTGGCAAACACTTGTAGCACATTTGTACCCAGACAGAGAGATGGGAAAAGGTGATACCACCGAGGCTCCCAGGGAAGTGTCCTGTGGCCCATTCCTACCTGGCCAGTGGGCTCAGCCTGGCACTCAGCATCTGAGAAGGCCCAAGCCATAGGCACTGCCAGCCAGAAATCTTGCTCTGGCTCAGGTATCCTCTGCTGTCCTAAAGGGACATGTGGACACAGGTCAGAGCTGGCTCTCCATGGAGCTCTCTGCCAGAATCCCTTCTTGCCCCCTGCCCAGCATCCCATCTCCCTAGGCTGCTTGGGCATAGCTTGCTGCCCACCCAGCAAGCTGGATCTCCTGGATTGGAAGCCTCAGG
>VXBB01002841.1:0-18152 GCA_013399915.1 Illadopsis cleaveri | reverse complement strand
GTCACCGCACGCCGAAATACGGGTCATAGGGACAAATCCGGCTGGTCACCACTCTCAGCTGGGTTGCGGAGGTCGGGGGCCACCCCGCATCCTCCGTGCCCTGCCGTGGGATGATGTGCGGTGACGGAGTTTTTTCCTGCGAGGGATGGATGGATGGATAGATGGATGGGCACAGAGGATGGATGATTCATGAGAAGAGAAGCCCCAAAGGATGTCCCGTGTTCCCAAAGGCTAGAACAGCACCTGCCTTTGACAGTTCTGGAAGCCATTGTTCCCCCAGAGCCCTGGGGAAAGGCTCGGTGGTGCCAGTGCCAGGCAGGATGTGCCCCCAGCAGCCTGGGAATGACAGGTGCCTGCAGTCTCCTCCAGTGGGTCACTCCAGATTGGGTTGGCCTTGGACTCTTGTGCTCCCCAGCACAGGACCACGCAGCCGGGGGAGGCTGTGCTGTGAGGCTGCGTGGGAAGGCACAATGAGGATGTGTGTGAGCTGTGCAGGGCTGGGCTCCCCACCAGCATCCAGGGTGCTGGGGAGGGGATACCCATGCGTGGGTGCCAAGCAGGGGTACCCAGAGGGCTGGTCCCTCACAGTGCCCCTGCCTGCTGTGCTGGGTCCAGGGAATGAGATCGTGACCTTGAGCCAGGTTTCCTCCTCAGGGACCCCGCTGTGGGCACAGCCCATGTGGTGGGGGCACAGACAGTCTCTTAGTTTTGAGTTGGATCAAGAAATGTGTGTTCAGAGTTAGGCAGGGGGATCTCAGATCAGCCAGGGACGTGCAGCAGCACTCGTTACATAGGGGACAGCTACAGCTCTGACCACCAGCTGGCCTCTTCCTGTCCCAAGCATCATTGTAGATCTTCCGTTCCTCTCCTTCCTTGCCTTCTCGCAAGAGAGACCTAAAGCCTCGCGAGGAATGAATTAGAAGGTATCCATGAGTTTAAAAATACAACACTCTGCTGTAGCTGTGCCACCTCCAGCTGCCGAGTGCGTCCCTCCTACCTGCAGAAGATCAGAGAGAGAATTCCCTTCCCTGGCTGTTATTTTCTTCTCTCCAACCTCTCCCTGGAGCTGCTCCCTGTGCAGGTTTCCATTGACGTGCTCCCCTCAGCCACCCTGGATTTTGTGTGGGTGGGTGGAGGAGGGCCTGAGCTGGGATCATTCCCAAACCCCCAGATCCACCACATTCTTCCAGGCCTGAGGCTGATGGCCACTCTCCTTCTCTGTCTGTGAGACACGACTCTGATGGCTGATAGCTTCAAGCTGCTGGTAGTGTATCTGCTGGGTCCAATGGATACTCAGGTCCAATGGAGCCAAAGGCAACACCCAGACCTGGGGACACGGCTGCAGGCTGCACCCCCAGAGATGGCACGTGCAGTCCCCAGGGTGCACAGGAGTCCACAGAGGAGATGAACCTGGGGTGGAGGATTTTGGGGGGCGGAGAGGACAGCGCCAGCTGTGGCAGCTGTGGATGCTGGGTGTAGGCTGGTGCAGAGGATCCGTTGTGGTTGTGGTGCTCACAGCCAGCTCACAGCCCTGTGACTGCAGGGGAGGAAACGGCCCCACGCCCGGGTGATGGGGAAATGACACTGTGGGCTCTGTTCTCAGAGGCAGTCACGATGCTGGGGTGACCCAAGCCAGCAAACACCCGGGGCAGGGAAAAACTGGCTTGGGTGTTGCCTTCCTGCACAGCGAGGCATCATCCAGGCTTTGCTGCCTTTTCCATCCACAGTCAGAGCACAGGATGTGGGGAATACAGAGGTGATGAGCATTGCCCCAAACATTCTCCTTACACATAACTGCTCTACAGGCAGGAGTTTGCCAGCAAACAGATGTTTTTCTATGCAGCAGCATTGCCATGGGTTGCAACCATCTCTCTTCACACCATGACCTCTGTCCCCAGATGCTCATGTCTTGGTTTAGGTGTTCTGCCATTTCCCAAGCTCTGGAGAAGCAGAGCAGGTTTTGACCCTGAGTTATCTCAGCTGCAAATCCTTTATTAGAGATGCCTGAGTATGGATTGTGTCTCTGAAGTTAATTCACATGTGGCTAAGTTACTGTTGCTGTGGGAACCTTTAGTGCTGAAATCCTTGACTAGTGTGGATAAAATTAGAGCTCATTCCTTCTGTCCCCACTGGCTGCTCCCTGTGACATGGGAGCTCATGTGCTGCCATTTCCTGGGAAGGGTGACACCCCATCAGCCAGGAGATTTTTGGACAAGCATGATCTTTCCCATTGATGCTTCTCCTTTATTTGACCAAGTTTCTGGCTTGGTGAAAACAATCATAGAACCATAGAATGGTTTAAATTGGAAGGGACTTTAGAGATTATCTTTTTCCAACTACCCTTGCATGGGCAGAGACACCTTTCACTAGACCAGGTTGCTCAATGCTCCATCCAACCTGGCCTTGAACACCATCCATCCATGATAGATGACAGCCAGGAGCCATGTCCCCACAACATCCCTGCACGCTCTCCTGGGTCCCTCCAGCCAGCCAGGACAGCTCCACAGCATGGGGAATGCAGATGGGTTGCCGAAGCAGAGAGCAGGGATCTTGGCAATGTTCCTGAGAATGCAGAAAGGGGCTGGACGCCTCGTTCCCTTCTTGAAAACTTCAGAGCTTTGTTCCCGTGGGTGGGAAGCGGCTTCACAGCCTGCTGCAGGCGCTGAGTGAGCACCATTTGTCCACTGGTGAAGGCAGCTTGTGTGGGGTGAACAGGGCTCTGCAGTGACTTGTGCGGTCATTTAGCAGGAATTTGGCCTGGATGAAGCCCAGCTGGCTTTTCCTCAGGCTGTGGGTCTGCTTGGAGGGCTGTAGTGTCCATATCACCACAGTTTCCAGGGCTGTATTGCAGCCCATAGCACTGAGCAGAGGTGACTGGGGCTGAGGGGAAGTGCCCCAGGCTCTGTGGCTGGGGTATTCAGTGGCAGAGCTATGGCAGAGGCTTGGCCTGGGTGCACTTTCCTATTGAGGTGCTTGGTGATGGAGCTGCAGATCATGCTGCCTGCCCCTGTGCTAACTGCTCTGCCCCTGCCGGCTACAGCAGTGCTTCTGCTGTATTATGGCAGGGAGCCAGTGCTGGGGCATGGATGGGGCTTACTGTGCCAAGCAGCAACCTCTTGGGGTCCTCAACTAAAGGAAAAGTGGCCCTTAGCCTGCACGTTGAGTTGTGGGCTCAAAGATGTTGTCCCTGGTTGTGAACCAGATCTTCATCATTGAATTATCTCCTCTAATTCAGAGCTCAGCTGTGGTGAAGGCAAGAAAATTACCTAAGAGGTGCTGGGAAAGGAGAAGGGAAGAACATCAGGAGGCCACAACCTCAATTCTCTGGCTGTCCACATCTCAGGGACACTGGGACCTGTCCCAGAAGGATAGGGCAGAACCAGGACAGGTTCAGAGGAAAATGACAAGGGCATAGAGACATGGAAACGTACTGATGAAGCACTGCCTGTTCCTGGGCTCCTCTCCAGGTCTACAGCACTGGAGACAGCACCCTGGGCTAGGCAGACCTTATTGTCTGTCCATTGGGGTTCCAAAGGAGGGAAGCAGCTGAGTGAGCCAGGGTTGGTGCATGACCATAGCACAACTTTCCTTCTGGAGGGGTAGCTTGGCACAAGCAATGGGCATCTTTAGTCCAGCTAAAGGGCTTTAGGGACTGGGTTTTGGGGCTGGCAGCAGGGCTGGGCTTGTAGCCAAGTGATGGCTCAGAGCCTACCCTGATGTCCCTTGTACCTGCTGGGTGCACAAGGACAGAGGTGGCTCTCAAAGTGCCTGGAGGAACCCAGTCCCCAGGAGATTCCTTCATCTGATGGTCAAGTCATACAACAGAGCTGGGCTGGATGTCACAAGTGATGGCAGAACTCAGTGATAGAGGGACAAAAATCACTGTGACCCTCAATAGCCTTTCCCCAAGCAATGTCCTTTTGGAGGGACAGCAAAATTACAGCACCTTGTGCTAGCGAGGAGAAACCTCCAGGGATTGGGGTCGCCTGCCTGGAAGCTGGACTGATTTGGGATTACACAGGACACCCTGATGTGGGGAACAAGGGTGCCTGGAGGGATGAATCCCCTGTGCTGGCTGGTGTGGCATCCTGCTTGGCTTGTGCATGAGCACAGGCTCACTGCCACATTACTGATGGATGAATACCACGGCATCCTCTGCTTGCTTTAGAGAATACATCCTGTTCCACGGCAGCTTAAGATTTGGCCCAAACCTTGCATGGAATAAAATGATTATTCCAAGCATCTCTAAATCTGCAGCTCCCAAGTGCCTGTGTTTTTGCATGCAGGTAGGTTAGCTGGTGCTGAGGGAGGTTGTGCTCAGGCATGGCTTGTGCTGCAGTGGTTTGCATGCTGCTCTGGCTGCTTGCTCAGACGGATGCAAACAAGGTCACCCTCTCACCAGGACTGAGCATCCTCATCTCTGAGTGGGGTAACATGTCCCGGTGTACCAGGATTTCTTCACTTGAACAGCAGCCAGCAGTGCTCGTGACACTGTGAACGTGCTCGCTGCCTGCTTTAAACCTTTAAGTGCAGATACCAGAAGCCAAGAAAAGTAAAATGCCCGGCTGACTGTCTTATTAGACAGTGGCTGAGAGGGAGAGGGAAATCCTAAAGAGTCAGGGACCTGAAATCCTAACCTGGGAGGTAGCTGGAAGGTCTTTTGTGCACAAATGTGGCCATGAAGCAGCCTTCATAGGTGCTCCCTTGTTCTCCTCCCATCCATCATGCATCACCCAACCCTTCTGGGAAACCTGTGGGTTTGGGATGTTCTGTCCATATGCCTGTTTGGCTGATGCTCTCATTCTTCTTTTTCTTCTAGTTTTCCACCTGTCAAGGAAGGTGACATCTGTCGTCCCGGAGAGCTGCCTTCTCATCCTGCTGGGGCTGGGCCTGGGGGGCATCGTGTTGGCCGTGGCAAAGAAAGCCGAGTACCAGCTGGAGCCCAACATGTTCTTCCTCTTCCTTCTGCCCCCCATCGTCCTGGACTCAGGGTACTTCATGCCCAGCCGGCTGTTCTTCGACAACATTGGTGCCATCCTCACCTACGCAGTGGTGGGCACGCTCTGGAACTCCTTTGCCACCGGCACGGCGCTCTGGGGACTGCACCGGGCCGGGCTCATGGGTGGGTGTGCAGGGCTGCCCAGCTTGGACCACATCCCCAAAAAATAGGTTGGAGGTGCAAAGCCCAATTTCATAGCCCACTGCCTCTCCCTGCTGTGGATTCCTAGGAATTACAGCACGAGCCCGGTCCTGACATCCTGGGAATGGTGCTCTGGCAGGACGGTCAAGCGTGCAGGACAGACGTGCCCTGCTTGGCACTGGGCTGACTCATGTCTTTGCTATTTTTGTCTGCCGACCTTGGCTAGCCTTGCTGGCTTGCTGCCATGTTCCCTGTCCTTGGCTGGAGCCACTGGTCCTGGCTGGCCTTGGCTGTGTTTTGAGCTCTCCTGAGTCCTGAGGAGCCACTTGATGCCTGGACCTGAGGTGGGGCTGCTGAGCCACCTTTGGTGGTACCTGCTGGAGGAGCAGTGAAGCACCTGGGTGCCAACAGGGCCATCCCTCATGTTCCTCTCATGTTGCAGTAAGAATGCACTGAGTCCCACTTTTCCAGGGGTATCCCGGAGGTCTGGGAATGCTTTTGGGCTCATCCCACTGCACTCCCAGTTGAGATGCTGCAGCCAAGTCACTGGGATCAGATGAGGGACAGGCTTGTTTCCGCCTGATGAGAGGAGCTCTGGGGTGGCTGGTTTGCCTGACCTTGTTCCTTCTGTCCTAACAGATCCAGGTGTTGAAGCTGGGCTGATGGATTTCCTGCTCTTTGGCAGCCTGATTTCAGCTGTGGACCCTGTGGCAGTCCTGGCTGTCTTCGAAGAGGTCCATGTTAATGAGACCCTCTTCATCATTGTGTTTGGCGAGTCTCTCCTGAATGATGCTGTCACCGTGGTGAGTTGGAGCTTGGGGGACTCTAATGTTGAGCCCAACATGGTCCAAGGTGCTGGAATTCCTCAGGATGGGCAGAGGATGCATGTGATATCCCCGAGCTGGGGGTACATCCATGCCATGCTCTCTTGGCCTTTCCTCTCTCCTGGTCCTGGGAGACTGCCTGCTGAAATGAGCTGTTACCTAACAGGTTTGGGGTGGAAAACACCTCTTCCACAGGATCCTTTCTGCCCCTCTCAAGGCAGGGAAATGCCCTGCGTTTCTCAAGGGATTTGCCTTGCCTGCAGGTGCTGTACAAGGTCTTCAACTCTTTTGTGGAGCTGGGCCCAGCACACATCCACGCCACAGACTACATGAAGGGGGTAGGTGAGTAATTGCCACACCAGCCCTTCCACCTCTTCGTCTGTTGTCGAAATGGAGCAGAGCAAGCACAGGAGCCACTGTCCTGTGGGGTGGGCACTGAGCACCACAGCTCTGTCATCTCCATGTGTCACGTGCTGGCCATCAGCATAGAACTGCAGAATTGTTTGGGCTGGAAGGGACCTTAAAGACCATCTTGTTCCAATCCCCCCTTCCTTGAGCAGGGACACTTTCCACTGGGCCAGGTTGCTCAGAGCCCCACCCAACCTGGCCTTGAACATCTCCAGGGATGGGACAGCCAATCTGTGCCAGGGCCTCACCACCCTCACAGGGAAGATTTTCTTCCTAATACCCCATCTAATCCTGTCCTCTGTCAGTTTGAAGCCATTCCCCTTTGTCCTGTCACTCCATGCCCATGTCAAAAGTTCCTCTCCAGCTTTTTTGGAGTGCCCTTTAGGTACTGGAAGAGCTTCTGAGGTCTCCCCAGAGTCTCCTCCAGGCTATCAGCCTGTCTCCACAGCAGAGGTGCTCCAGGGGATGCTTTGGGATCATCCAAAGCTTTGTGTTCCAGGGGATGCTTTGGAGGGGACCTGGGTGGGAACATGACGCTTGGCCAGCCCAGCATAGCATGGCTGTGGGGCACAGGAGCTGGGCCCACTTGCTTATCGTTCAAATGACTCTTCTCCTTCCACCAGCCTCCTTCTTCCTGGTGAGCCTGGGGGGCACAGCCGTGGGGCTGCTCTTCGCCTTCCTGCTGGCCCTGATCACGCGGTTCACCAAGCGTGTGCGCATCATCGAGCCGCTCTTCGTCTTCCTCCTGGCCTACGTCGCGTACCTCGCTGCCGAGATGGTCTCGCTCTCCGCCATCCTGGCGTGAGTACTGCTGTGTCCCCCAGGGGGAACCAGGAAATTGGAATTGCAGCGCTGAGCAGCAAGAGGCAGTGAGTAGGCTCACTGCTCATCCCGCTGTAGGGCCATGCCAGCTCCTTCTGCCCCTCTGCAGAGTCACCTTCTGTGGGATCTGCTGCAAGAAGTACGTGGAAGCCAACATCTCCCAGAAATCCCGCACCACAGTCAAGTACACCATGAAGACACTGGCCAGCAGCTCAGAGACCATCATCTTCATGTTTCTTGGCATCTCAGCTGTGGACACCTCCAAGTGGACATGGGACACAGCACTGGTGCTGGGCACCCTGTTCTTTATCCTGCTCTTCAGAGCTGTGGGTCAGTCTGTCCTGATGTTTGTGTGGCCTGTAGCACACAGCCCTTTTCATGCCAGAAAGGGATATTGCCCAGGAAAGGTTGGGGCGCAAGGCTAGCCACGGATCCTGGCTGGGATTTTGTGCTGTCTCCTGGAGCAGGCAGGGTTCTCCCAGCATTCCAGGCTCTCCTTCTTCTTCTTCCCCAGGTGTTGTTCTCCAGACATACGTACTCAACCGCTTCCGCCTCATCCCCCTGGACAGGATTGACCAGGTGGTCATGTCATATGGTGGCCTCCGTGGGGCCGTGGCCTTCGCCCTGGTCATCCTGCTGGACAGGGAAAAGGTGAAAGCCAAGGACTACTTTGTGGCAACGACCATCGTGGTGGTTTTCTTCACTGTCATTGTGCAGGTGAGGATGGGCACTGTGCCCTCCTCCAGTGCTGCTTTCTTGCCCCAGAACTGGCCTGGGGACATGTGCTTTGCAAAAGTATCTTTTTTTAAGTGGCCTTTGGTCCTCGGTGCTTTCTGGCACACCATCCATCAGCAGGGTCGCTATGGGGACTGTTGTGATGGTGGGGCCATGGCCCATGTTCTTTTCCCACTGGCATTGTGTTCTGGGACTGGCTCCAGGAGCTCCAAGAGTGCCTGGCTGTCCAGGCTGCTCTGTCTACAAAGCTGCTGATGGGCCCCGGCTCTGGCATTCAGCGCCCTGGGAAGGGAAGGCACGGGGAGGATGAATATGAGCCTAGGGGAAGGATGACTAGGGGTGTACACACAGCACAGGGGTTGGGTTGGTAGGGGCATGTGTGGCTGGCACAGCCACTGTCCCCAGTCACTTCGTGCTGCTTCTGCTCCCCATGCCCCAGCCATGCACCCTCTCGCCCTCCCAGTCTTTCCCTTGCCTTCTCCTGCCATTCTAGGGCCTCACCATCAAACCGCTGGTGACGTGGCTGAAGGTGAAGCGCAGTGACCACCACAAACCCACACTGAACGAGGAGCTGCATGAACATGTAAGTGATAGTGCCAGAGGCTGCCTGGCTCCCCTCACATGTGGAGCTGGGTGAGGGCCATGTATGACCTTGGCATCCCCAGGGCACCCACAGCCTTGCCACCACTCACCCTTTTTCCCTCACCCAAGGCCTTTGACCACATCCTGGCAGCGGTGGAGGACATTGTGGGGCACCATGGCTACCACTACTGGCGGGACAAGTGAGTGTCTTAGACAGGATCCTCTGCTGACTGTTAATGAATGGGAGACACATGCCAGCCACAGGGACATCTTCAGGTTCTCACAGGAGGACACTCCTGCTGTGGGCAGGACAGCAGGACCGGGAAGCCTGTATGTCTGTCCATCAATCTGGATAGGTACCATCTGGCTGTTGTTGGGCAGCAGACCAAGGTCACAAAAGCATCCCAGAGAGAGGTCAGGCAGGTGTGGTTGAGGATGCTGTGGCACTGGCATTGCTTGCCAAGTTCAGAACTTGGGGTGTCCATGTTGGTGGCAATGGCCCTCTGCCTCCTCATGGATAGAACTGCACTGGGCACTGAGGAGGGAACAGCCCTGTTCCTGCCTGGGCAGTGTTTATCTGCAGCACAGTGACAGGAAAAGGATGCAAAAGGCCTGTTTCCTGCAGGGGAAGTGCTCCAGCAGGGTGGCCCCAGTCCTACTCCCACTGCCTCTCACAGACCCAATGGTGTCTGGCTTCCCCTTGGGCAGGCTGAAGGGTCACCATGTCCCCTCCCCTCCTGCTCTCCCTGGCAGTGTGTCCCTGTGCAGAGCCAGGTCCTGTGTGCCCAGCCTCCCTTCGCCATACTTGGGACACTCAGCCTTGTGTGGGTAGATATTCCTAGCTGTGGTACCCCATGGGAGCTAAACTGCCTGTGTCTTCATGTCATGGCAGATGGGAGCAGTTTGACAAGAAATACCTGAGCCAGCTCCTGATGCGGAAATCTGCCTACAGGCTGCGGGATGAGATCTGGGATGTTTACTACAAGCTAAACATCCGTGATGCTATCAGCTTTGTCGATCAGGTACAGGCAGTAGTGGTGTCCAGGCAGCAGGGTGGCCCTGGCAGGAGAGGTTTCCCTCATGTATGGCCACATGTGCACCCTCTGGCCAGGCAGTGGGGACCTGCCCATCCCAGCTGGGTCCTTGCTGTCCTGACGCCAGCCTTGTCCTCCCACCTCCCAGGGTGGCCACGTGCTGTCAGCTGCCAAGCTGGCGCTGCCCTCCATGCCCAGCCGCACGTCCATGTCAGAGTCATCAGTCACAAACCTTCTGTGAGTACAACCATCCCTCCGAGCTCCTGGACAGGGACCTCACAGCTGCCCTCTTCCCTGGGGGCGGGTTGCACCAGGGCTGGCAGGGGGCTGGCACAGCGTGGGCATGGAGCCCAGCCCATCCATCTCCATCTCCCCGCAGGAGGGAGAGCGGAAGCGGGGCGTGCCTGGACCTGCAGGTGATCGACACGGTGCGGAGCCGGCGGGACAAAGAGGACGCTGCCATGCACCACGTGCTGCGAGGGAGCCTCTACAAGCCCCGCCGGCGGGTGAGCACTCCCGGGCCACGGCGTGCGGCTGACCCCGAGGGGAGCAGCACCCGCAAGAGGAGCAGGGATGGACGATGCTCTGTGGAGCCAGCTGCTCACCCTGTGTCTCTTTGCCTCTCCCTCGGCCAGTACAAGGCCAGCTACAGCCGTCACTTCATCTCTCCAGATAAACAAGAGCGCCAAGATAAAGAAATCTTCCGGCAGAACATGAAGAGGCGTCTGGAGACCTTCAAGTCCACAAAGCACAATGTCTGCTCCTCCAAGAGCAAGGCCAGGCTGAAGGAAAAAGGCAGGAAAAAGGCAAGTCCTTCCCAAGCACCTGTTCTTTTCCTAGCTCTGAGATCTGGTCACCCCAGGATGAAGTAAGAGAGGTCCTTTTGGGATGTAGGTGAGGTGCTGCAGGGCATTAGCAGCTCCAGAGCCAGAGGGGAAAGCAGCTCATCTCTTCTCAGTCTTGTTGATGCTGCATGTGAGCATGCAGGTGTTGTGTGCCCATGTGTCCCTAGCATGCCATCAGTGTTGTGGGATGGCTCTTCACTGAACAAAGCCCTGGAGGAGCCCCAGGTTCGTTTTGCAAGAGCACTCAGCATAAAGCAGCTTCGATGTTGGTGCAGATCCAGTCTCAGAAACGTGGCACTGCACCTCAAATTGAGCCTTAGGTATCTTCTTTTGTTTGGAGGCTTTTGCAGCCATTGCAGCTGAGCAGCTCATTGTGGGGCCATGAAGATGCAAAGCCTAAGGACTAGAAACCATCTGCCATGTAGCCAGGGTGGGAATCTGCATGCCCAATATTGGCTGGCTCGCAGGACCAACTATTGGGTTTAGGGCTTTGCACAGGGCAGATCCCAACCAGTTCTTCTTTCACAGAAGAACATCTCTCTGACCAAAGAGGCATCCAATGGGAAGACGCACAGAAATGTCCCCTGGCAGGATGCAGGTAAGGCCATTGGCAGGTGAGGATAGCAGGTCCTGGCAAGGGGACCTGGTGGCATGGGATGGGAGCACCTGCTGTGCCTGCCCACTGCCAGCTTGGTGGAATGACAGCACCCAGGGTTGTGCTAGCACCAAACCAACCCCCTTCCATCTGCCTGCAGCTCCTGTCCTGGTGATGGTCAGTTCAGAGGAGGAGGAGAGTGATAGCTCAGAGACGGAGAAAGAGGACGATGAGGGGATTGTGTTCGTTGCTCGAGCCACTGATGAGGTCCTGCAGGGAAAGACAACTCCTGGTAGGTGCCAATGCTCCATGCTGGGGCAGCTGCCATTGGGTAGCTTGTCCTTCCTCTGCCTGTGGAGCAAAGCTGCCTTAGCTTGGGCAAAACCAAAGTCAACAGAGCATGAATAGGAGAATCACTGTCCTCTGGAGGCATGGCAGAGCTTCCTTGTATCCTGCATCCCTGGGCCAGCACATGGTGTGATTCTTGGGGTTGTCCTGCACAGGGCAAGGAGTTGGACTCCATAATCCTTGTAGATCCCTTCCAACTCAGTATATTCTAAGATTCTATGGCCATTTGGTAGTGTTGGTTCTGCAATGTTTGCAGGGTCCAAGGACAGACTGAGAGCTGTGCAAGCTCCCTCTCACTGTCCCTCCATCTGCATCTCCAGGCAGCCTGGATGTCTGCCCCAGCCCCTGCATCATCCCTCCATCGCCCACCTTGGCAGAGAAGGAGCTGCCGTGGAAAGGAGACCAGGCTGATCTGGCTGTTTATGTCTCCTCGGAGACCACCAAAATTGTGCCAGTGGATATGCAGAAGGCGTGGAACCAAAGCATCTCCTCCCTGGAGAGCATCGCTTCCCCCCCGGGCATCGAGAGCGGACCTCAGCACAGGAGATTTGCCTGCCCTGTGCTGGAGGAGCCACCTCAGTCTGCAAGCCAGGCGATGCCAGAGCAGAGCTCCTGCTTCCAGTTCCCCAGCCATGTCTCCAAGAGCGGCCGGTCACAGAGTGACAGCAGCCCGGACGGTCCTGAGCAGCAGGAGCTGCAGCCTTTGATGGCCACAGAGGAGCAGGGCAGGATGCCACCCGCTGCAGAGGCCAGGTGGCTGATGTTCAACAGAGCAAGCCACCTCTGAGGCACCCTGTGGATTGGGAAGAGGCTGAGAGCTGCAGACAGGCTATGAGCTGCTGACTGCTGTCTTGCATTGCAAAGCTTGTGTGTGTCTCCATAAACTCCAGGAGTGGCAGGAGAACCCAGTACTCCTGGAGCTGTACTCCAGGGTGCGCTTTGCCCATGCACCTACTGATGCAAATCTGGTCAATAATTGGTCTTTGTGCTGTGACAGCAGGTATCAGCCCCTGTCCACCCAGGGAGGCACAGATCCCAAACCTCATTCTTCTTCTCTGGTCCCTACACATCTCTGCTGCTGGGAGGTTAGAGATATTTCTCCCAGGGCTGGGATCCCAAACAGACTTGATCCTGTCATGGCTGTGCTGCCCTGACGTGGTGGCTGCTGGCAAATGGGCTGTGGCTGCTCACAGGTGTAAGGGTATGAGCTGATGTCCAGCCTGGCTATGAGTAGGGGACTTCTGGGAAGCGGGCTGAGAGCAGTGCTGGTGCACAAGAGTCCACCCACACCCAGTGACTGAGCCATTGTTTTCAAGGTGGCCACAGTGCTGTTCCTCACAGCATGCTTGGAGCTCAGCCAGGAGCCCAGAGATAGGCTCCTTGCCACTACAGCCCTGTGTTCCCCGGGTTATGGAGGCACCACAGAGGCAAGGCCATGACTTTCTCAGGACTGGGAGCAGCGCTCCTGGGGTTTGGCTCCACCAGGAGCTGGACTAGTGAACCTGTACGCACAGGGACTCCTCTAACAGCCAACCTGCTGTGCCAGCCTCACGCCTGTTGCCTGGATGTGTTCCCAACAGCTGCAGCCCTCAGCTTTCTGGCTTTACTGGGAGGCAGCTGCCCTGCACAGCATCCTTGGTGTTCATTCTGTCCATGTCCCAGTGCCTCCAAATGCCAGCTGGGAGGACTGGTCATGGTGCAAGGAGTGGAGCGAGCAGCAGGTATGAATGTACATCAGGAACAGGGGTGAGGGGTGTGAGCAGCGTGCATCTTCAAAGGTCTGTCCCCAACACCTGCATCCCAGCCACCCCTGTTCTCTCCTCAGAGGGTAGTAGGAGCTGGTGGCCCACGTGATGAATTATTTCTAGTGTGACCCCAAGGGCCAAGAATTGCTTCCCAAGAACTTCTCAGCACACAAAAGAGCACAATGGCTGGGCACTGGCAGAGCAGGAGGGTTGGGGGTTGCTCCTCCTTGGGAAAAATTGGGACTTGGACTGTTAATGGTCCAAAGCAGATAAAACCCTGCCTTTTCCAGCTCTGTGGGTGTGCTGAGACAGGAGGTGCCAAGGGGACGCTTAGATGCACTGGGTGGGTGAGCCCAGTGTGGAGCTGGTGGGACCCCCAGCCCTGTCAGCAGGGCTCAGCAGAGGCCCTTCAGCTCTGTACCTGTTCCACCAGATGAGCATGAGGTTTTTAAAAGGTTTTTATATAGTTTTGCATTTCTGGTATGACTTATTCTAGTTTTGATTTCTGATATAGGGCCATACTAAATCTCTAGTTGGGTCAGTGTTTTCTGTAGCCATGGGCACCACAAATGACTCAAGACTTAATATATTATTTGCAAGGATATTGTTATAATGTGAAAATATATGCAGAGTATTTTGTAATGTTCAATAAACTGGAGTTGGAGCAGATGTTGTGATCTAGTCTGTCTGTTGTCTGGGAACCTCTGCCCATCCTGGTTCAGTTCTCCTTTGCAAAGCACCATGTCCCTGTGCCTCCCCGTTCTTCTCTACCCGAGGCCCCAACCCCCCTCTCTTGATGTGCCTAACTGGATTTCCTGGTTTCCATAAAGTTTGTGGAAAATGTGAAATTCTTTCCAAAGAGATGCTTGCCTGCAGCCATCATTAGGCTGTGCAGAGGGAGCAGCCAGTGAGAGACCAGGCCCTTCTGCCCAGAGCTGTGGCTGCACATGTCCTCCCTCCTTGCCAAAAAAATGTTTTAAAGGGGTCTGTTTCAGGGTATTCTGGGTCACAGGAGCCTCTTTGCCGTCAGTGTGTGTGGGTTTTGCTCTTCCCTTGACCTCCTGGTCTCTGCTTTTCCTGAAGGAAAGTAAATGTGGTTTACTTGATTCACAAGGTAGATGTTTGGCTTGTATTGAATCTGGCATCTACCCCTGTTCCTTTTTGGCAGAGTCAAATGTAGCTTCTAGCCCTCTTAGCTTTGCACTGGACCTGTTAGCTTTGCACTGGTGGAAGCTCTTGCTCCTTGTGACATTCCCCATCTGCCTTGCATCCCACCGACAATGCTGCTGGCTAAGATGTGCTCTGCGTGCTGGACCTCAGTGCCAGCATTGCCTGCAGCCACAATTGCCTTGGCAGTGCACCAGGCTGTGTGAGCCAGGTTGTTTCCTGGAAGAGGTGGGTCTGCAGCCTTCAGGTCTTCAGAAGAGGGAAAGCAGACAGCTTCAGGAAATGCTGAGGCTGGTTGCTGGTCTCTCATCCAGATATCTGAGCCTAGCAGCTAATGTGTGTGCAGGCTCTCCATGCCACCAGCCAGCAGCTCAGAGCCCCTCCTTCCCATCCTCAGTCCCAGCCTTGCTGTGAGCAGGGATGGTGGCTTTTTGCCAGTTTTTATTCTTGTACTTCGCTCTCTGTATTTCACCTTAGAGTGTCCTGCCTGCACAGGACTGCTCTGATCCTTCCAGCATAGCTGAGAGTCGTCTCTTTCAGCCTAAAAATACTAAAGTGCTTCAATGGAAAAACACAAGGAGTAGGCCAAACCATGAATGCATGTGCCCAAAATTCTGCTTCTCCAGGACAGAGCAAGGCACAACCACAGGAGCTGCTTGTCAGACTCTAACCAGAACATATAACCCTCTGACTGTGACTGTAAGCAACCCCATCCCACAGCAGACTATTACAGACCTTTCATTTTGCACCCAGGCTTCTGTTTAGAGCCTGTCATTAAACCTGCACATTTTTTCCACAGGCATTTGCTTTCTCCAATATTCAGCTCCTCCAGTTCCTCTGTGGTACCAAAACTTGTGAAGTCAGCAGGGGATGTAAAACAGTTCTGGCATCAGCTGTATGGAAGAGCTGTGGGCAGTGGATTGGTGTTGGCCATCTTACAAGTGAGTCTTAAAATCACCACACCACTTTTGCACAATGCACATTGGAGCATCAGATAAATTTCAGACTGGAAAGGGCTTGCAAAGCCCATGGTCCAACCCCAACTTCATGCAGGCCTGGTAGCAAAGCTAGACTAGGTAGCTCAGAATCCTGTCCCACTGGATTTGGAATGTCCCTGAGGATGGAGGTGTCAACTGTCCCTGTCCCAGAACCACACCACACCTACACTAGTTTTGCACAGAATGAACTTCTCCTTATGCTCAGTAAATATTTCCCCTGGGGCAGGTTGTCCCTGTTACCTCTTGTTCTTCCAAATGCTTCTCTGGGAAGAGTTGGGCTGTGGTTTCTGTGTGCCATCTTGTTGGTAGCTCCCCTCTGCCTTATCTTCTTAAAGCTGGTTCTCTCTGACATATATATGTGTATATATATACATATGTATATGTGTGTGTATATATAGATATATTCTTTTGGGAAGCCGCAGATTGGAACTAGCACCCAGTTGTGTCTCACAGGTACCAAATCCAAGAAATAATTTTCTTGAACCTGCCAACTTTGTATTCTCCACTGCAGCAAGGGTGCTGTTGACTCACAAGTGTAGTTGCTGATCCTGCTCTGTTTCTGGAGCACTTCTGATACCCTCTTGGGAGGTTTTCACACTGCTCTATGAAGGCAGAAGCAGTGGGAAGCAAGTGAATAGGAGCCAGGTCCTCATCTCTCACTCACACAAAGCATGGCAGAGGCTTTGGCCATGCTCATATTTTCATGGAGAACAGTAGGAAGGCAAATGCAGAAGGATTGAGGAGAGGTGTTCAGTCTGATTGTATCTGGTACAAATAGTTTGGAGACACATCAAGAAGGCTCCTGCCTCCTCATGTCCATCTATCCAGGCATCCATCTTATCTACAATCAGACTGAACACCTCCCCTGAATTCTGTGTTTGCCTTCCTGCTCTTTGCACCTGAAACAGCCATCGCTGCTCCCTGCTTTCACTGGAAGCCTCCTGTGTCTGTTGAGGTAGGGAACATCCTCCGGAGGGGGATGCCAGCCCTGACCCTGGTCTGGCCCGCGGCGTTGGCTGGTGAAGCTGTGCAGAAGTTGCTCGGCTGACGGGATGCGGGCCAGGGCTGTACCGCGAGCGGTGACGGAGCCGGGATCAGTCGGCAGCCGGGACGGATAATGAGGAACAGATTCGCGCTGGGCAGTGGTTCCCATGCTGCGTTCCAGGGCAGAGCGGCCAGGATGGGAGAGCCTTTGTGCTCCGCGCTGCACCCCTCCGGCTCGTGTGGAGCCAGCCCCTCGGCTCCCCCGGCTGTCCCCGCCGGCTGCCGGCAGTGAGCGGCCCCGGGCTCCCCGCAGGGCTGGGGACCGTCCCCAGCGGCTGTACCACCCGTCGGGCTGCAGGGTGCCTTTCCGCAGAAGGCTTTTCCCACAGCCTGGCTGTGCAAGGGAACAGGCTACAGCGTGGACTGGCTGAGGACAGACAAGACCAGGGGGATCTTTAGGTCAGCAGGAGTTGGGTGGGGTGATCCATACCTTCCTTCGTGGCTCAGACTTCCTTGCTTTATCCTGGAGAAACAAACAAAACTGTAGGAATCCCTGAGGACTGCATGATGAGGTTGCTACTTCTGGGGATTTCTGCAGAACAGCCAGAGTGGAAGCCAGCACGGTGGGGGCTTTGATTTTATGAGTACCTCAGACCCAAGAGTTGTGATCTTCCCTGCAGCCAGACATAGCTGTTCCTCACAGCCTCTTGGAAGGAAAGGATCCCTGAAGAAGCCACCTGGGCTCCTCTCACCTCATCTTTTCCTGGCATCTGTGGCCACACATCCAGGCTGTCCTGAAGGTAAATGAAACGTGTTGGCGGGTTAGTTGGAAAGGGAGGGAGGGAGGGTGCTGAGGCATTTTGGGAAGATGACCACCAGCCCAGTTGGTCTGGTCTATATCAGACCACAGGTCAACCCAAGCTGACCAGTGGCAGCCCAGGAAGAAGGGCTTGAAAAGGCCACAGGGTACTGGTAGTGACCCAGCTCTGCAGCAGCTGTGCTGTATCTGCGCTTTCCTCTGTCACAGCAATGCAGGGCAATCCCTGCCTGCACACAAGCTTTGCCTTCTGAAGCCCAGCTAAGCCCATGCTGTTGAAGCTGGGGAGCCATTTAAAGCATTCCTTTGACTCCTTGGCCGTCTGGGGGGAAGTTGGCTTTTGACTGTGCACCACCTGGGGCCTCGCTGTGTGTGGCTCCCTGGAAATTTTGAGTCTCTGAGGCTTTCACAGGCAGTGGAATGAGCTGTGGGCTCACAGCTGCCCTGAGAGCCCTCCTGTAGGCATGGCTGGTGCTGGGACCATGTGAGTATCACTTGTACAGGAGTCACCCCCTCCAGATTTCTCCTGGACAGTTGGGTCCTGCCCGCTCTCTCAGAAATCCCAGTCTCCCAAGGGCCAGGATATTCATTTCTCTACCACATATGTGCATGTAGATACACCTATTTTCGGTAGATATCCCTAACCTCTACTATTTATGGAGAAAGCTGGCAAAAGCTTCAGAAAGGTACCCCAGAAAGACAGAGAAAGAAATAAAAAAGAAACAACTATGAAGGCTGATAAGTTTTCCCACGCTGGCTTATGGGAGCTGGCCGGTGAAGCGGCACCAGCCTCACGTGCTGGGATGGAAGGGCTGTGGAGCAAGCAGGTGGGACAGGTTGCTGCCGGGGCGTTAATCCATGATTCCTGCTAGGTTCACTCCGATCTTTGCTTTATTCTGCTAGTGAACAGATAGAACTGTTGAAAATGCTTAACTTTTTTTTTTCCTTAGTAAAAATAGCCTTCGAAGCAAACAGGAAATTACAGACTGAGGAGTGCAATGAAGAGGGGAAAAAGGCAGCCACCTCGCTGCGCTTGGATTTGTCTATAAATACAGCTCCACGTGGGGTGCCGCTTTCCCAAAGGCAACCGAACCGCCCCCAAACCGGT
>VXBB01002840.1:209944-261905 GCA_013399915.1 Illadopsis cleaveri | reverse complement strand
GAGATGCTCCACCCACTGGAAGGAGCCAAGCATTCCTACCTGGATAAAACCTGCAATTCAGAACACCAGGACAGCCTGTTTCCACTAGATTCCCAGAGGAAGACCAGACCCATATCACCAGCATTGGACCCTTTCTACAGGATCATCTCTACTCCAACAGAACCACATCTGTCACTCCAGGAGGATTTATTTGGACTGCTACCAACACATTGACCAACAGAGTGTCAGGCCGTATTCCTGACTCTGTCAGGGTTTCTAGGATTTTCATTTATTTGTTTGTTTGTTCTTTTTGTACTACTACATTTGCATTTTTAATATTCCTAGTAAAGAACTATTATTCCTATTCCCATATCTTTGCCTGAAATGCCCAAATTGAAAAATTATAATGATTTGGAGGGAGGGGGTTTACATTCTCCATTCCAAGGAGAGCTCCAGCTTTCCCTGGCAGATGCCTATCTTTCCAAACGAAGACAATTGCACATTTTCTCCTTTTTCTTAGCCCATTATACTAATGGTGTAGGCAACTTGACAATATATTTTCACCTATGATAGAGGTGAAAACCAGTCTAAATCTTTGTCTAAATCAGTCCTATAATTTTTTGGCTGCCTAAGATTTTGAAATAATTGTTGTCAATCTTTTTGTCGGAGATTGATTTTTTTCAGCTCTATCTCTATATAGAGAGTGAAAGACAGCATTTACAAATCACTCCTTTCCACTTAACTACATTAATTGCTTTGAACTTACAGGACAGAGTGTGGGAGGGAAAGGTGGTATAATTACCTGGAAACTGTGTGAATGCTACCTGCAGATTATGTACAGCTTCTGGCAATCTACTTTATTACAGATGTCTTGGACAAATATCACAATATTGACTCCTCTAGGAAAACTGCAATAATGATTGGAAATAGTCTTCAGTCTTGTTTTCTGTGATCACCATAATGTAGAAGTCTTGCCTGTCAGTATTATCTTTCTCTTTTTAAACACTGGATATTTTACATATGATTCTGTGGTGAATAAAATGCATCTGCTTCTCCATGAGTGCTAGAAAAACAGTTCTAATGTAAGTGTAAGTCTATTGTTATTTTTCTCTATTTTTTCCTTTTGTTGAAATAAGTGGTATTCTCTTTGCTTTTTTTCTGTGTGTTGTTTTAAGTGCCCTGTATCATGAATAAATTTGTTCCTGTTTCCCTCATCTAAGTTCACTAGCCCAAATTGGCAGACATTTTTGAGACTATTGCAGAATTTGTGACCTTCTCCAATTATGGTTTTCTTAATTTATTTCTGGATTTAAATTATTTTCTGAGTTGTGAGGAAAGTGACTATTTGTAAAATAAGTGTGAAATTTGCCTCTTGCATTCATCAAGCTAACAGAGATAAGAAAAGACAACAAAGCAAAAAAAAAAATCCTAAAAAAATAGTAAAATTCATTAGATGCCCTTAAAATTGATTGAAAGTAATTTTGCCCTTGCAGCATACTTGTCTTTGTCCCTCTCTTCCTATCTCTTTTTTTGCTTGCAGCTTTAGCATGTTCTCTAAAATTCTGCTTTCTGTAGAATAAGCATCTGACTGCATACCTGGAAAGTATGCTGAGTTCACTAATCTCATTAATGAAATCTGTGGGGTAGTTAACTAACAGATGTTCCCTGTACCCTGTTCTTTTCTAGAAGGGATTTTACCTTATGCTTGTGAGTTTTAGACTGATTAAAGTTAGTGTGTTTATTACAATGAAGGAAGTGGCCTCTCTCTTTCTGTGGCTGTGACAGGCTAGGTTGGTGTTTGTGTAACTTGTTTCCAAGAGCTATCCTAGTCCAAGTACATCGTAAATCATGGTATTCTGACTTATCTGTATTCACACTGAATGGTGGTTGGGTCTATAAGACATAATATGTCCCACAGGCCCTTGAAATTTGGCTGAAAAAAAAAATCTCCTTTAATGGTAGACATGCAGATTTCCTTAGTTTTGGGGCGGTTGAATTTCCCATGAGTTTTCTAAGTAAAGCCACACGAACCGTAACAGCAGGACTTGAATAGAACAGTTGACTGAGAGTAGGAATGGTTATGACAGATATAAATTATGAGCAATTAATGCAGAAATGGGAAAAATATGTTCGTATAACCAACAGGTTGACAGTGGCAAAGGAGGTAGGCATCATACGCATGGAGAGCAGAACTGATGTTTGTCTACTGAATTTGCCCTGGTGATTGATAGCCCTACTATCCACAATAACATTGAAAGTCTGGGGGATTTTCACTGGAGGAAATATGTACTATGTGCATCTACAGCTCTGATTCATTTATGCTCTAGAGTGTTACAATACCATTTGTCTGCTGTAAATGACATTCACTGCTGCTAGGTACGTATATGGCTGGCAAACCTCTCCAAAGGTGATGAATGTGGTGACTTCACTGACACTGACCCACTGTGATGTGACAATCTACTTAGGTATTCTGACACCTTTTTCCTCCCCTCATTTCTCCCTCTGTCACAAGCTCTGCCTGTCTCAGCAAGCTCACATAGTGAGGTTGATATGCAGGGCTGGAGGGATGTGTGAACTGAAGCCCTGGAACTGTGCACATCACATATAGCCCAAGCAAATAGAAAGTGGCAGAAGCGATAGGATGTCATCACCACAATTATCAAGAGGGATTTTGTCTCTCCATGCTCCTGGCACAAAGCAGCTGCTGCCAGGATGTTTGGAGACAAGGTAGGGCCTCGGAATCCCATTGAAGTTGATGAGGTGCAATAGTCTGGGACACCATGCCTCAACACTCCTCATGAAAGATCTATTAGAGCTGTCTACACAGGGCAGTACAGTATAGTGTAGGGTAGCAAGTAGGTCTTCTTATTTAAGCTCTAATTCATTCATCAGGTATCAAGGAAGGAATAGCAAGGAATATATTCAAAGAAAACCCTTAGCAAAACATTTAAAAATTTCACTAAAGATTAAAATTATTGTCACTGGAATTTGTAATAATTTGGTAATGATGAATTGTAACTGTATCAGTTACATACCCTTTTGGGAGCTGGAAAGGTGAGAATATAGACCAGTAATCTGTCTACACTATAGGTCTGAATTAGAAAAGGGAATTGGTGTACATGAGAACTCTTTAACAAAGTAGAACTAAAGGAATGCTTGACCTGAACAGTTAGGAAAATATATGTAGAACCAGATAAAAACATTTTCAAGCTGTTCTGTGCAGAAGACCAAGTGAAGGAAAGCTACATACACCACTTATAAAAGCTTACTTTTAAACACAATGACTTTGATCTTAAAGTCACTTTTCATACTAATATTTAACATATCCTAGGAAAATCTTAGGCTTCCAGCAGCTCTTTTTATGCTATTGAGACAATCATCAGTGCAATATCTTTGAAGTGTTAGCTCATAAAGTCTAATCTGGATAATTTTACCATTTATAGGATACATTTTGGTTCTTTGCAGCTCTATAATTTGCACTATACCAACTATCAAAAGCTGTTAGTAGGGTTCTATTGTTTGGATTTGCATCATAAAGATTGTCATTTTGACTAACGCAAGATAATAAACTGCTTTACCATGAAGGAAAATAAAACAGTAATTCACTGGTTTTGGAGAGTTAAACTTTGTGAATTCCCTTTCTTGTGATACTGCCATCTTTCCATTAATGTTTAAATTGAGTTATTAAATAATTGCATGATTTTTATTTAAAGCACACGTGCAAATGCTTTCAATGTTTGCAGTGGTCACAATTTCTCATTTTTATTGATGCAGTTTTCTGAAAATAACAACCTGTTTTCAAAGACCACTGAGATAAATTTTTTTATTATTGTTTATTGTATTTCATGTGGTTTCTGGGTTTTAAAACTTCTCTGCCAATTCCTCAATTTAAATTATTTCAATTCTGATGTCAGACATAGTAAATTATGAACAATACTTCCTTTCATTAGGAGAAATTTTACTTCATGAAGAAATGAACCATATAGGGGATTTGAATTATACTTCTCCACTGGGAATATTCATATATCTTATTTATCAGAAAATAAGTTGAACCAATTGGGAATCCAGTTTTCTATCAGTGCCAGATGTAGGGTGACATTTTGAAAAGGTTTGCTTACCAGTTGTGGTAAGTTTCCTTAGCACTGAACCTGAGTTCAGTGAATAGTTTTGTTGGACTCCGTAGTGACAGTGAAATACTAAGTGCTCTTTTGCATTTTCCTGATTCAAATACAACCTCCCAGACATTCCAAAACAATGGGATACTTCAGTAAACATTTACAACATTTGTCTTTTTCACTTTTTGCAGATAGGTTTTCTAGCAGCCTTGCCAAACTTTTATTTCTTCATATAACATCTGTTAAACACCATAGGAACAGGTTTTCAGTCATCTGGAAGCTTTGAATGCTGACATGAGAAAGATGACCTATGTTAGTGTGAAAGATGGAGCCAAACTTATTGGTCAAGTGTTAGTCACACCAAGACAAAAGCTACTATTACATCTTTTTTGGATGTTACCACACAGAGAGATGAGGCAGGTCCATGACCTGTCAATACATTACAGATGCATTTTGTCTTTGGAAATCATGTTAAATATCTTCACTTCTAAGGAAAACAGCCTGATGAGAGAATTGTCAGCTTTAACATAAGCAGGTGGTATGAAAGCAGCCATGTGACTTCTCTATTGTTGAGTACTAAAGCCAGGTGAGACCCATATGTAGATACGAGATTCCTAGAGACTCAATTATAAGGTCAAATCAAATTTGAATGTACATATAAAGCAATATCCAAGTGTCATCTCTGACCCTCAGTTGCCGGCTGTTGGCTCTGTGACACCACGGCAAGAGGAAAAGATCCAAGTGTCACTATTTCCCCTGTACACACTGTAAATAGCTTTTTCTTTGAATATATATGTCTGCATTAAGGAAGAGCAGAGGCATAATTATTCTACTGCTGTCTTCCAAAATCTGGTAAAATTCTTATATGAGTAAAAACTGTTTTGGAAATTTGTGAAGAAGGCAAGGGACTTCAGTGTAGACCTGAATCTATCAGAGAAGTATCATACTGAGGTATCCTAAAAAAATGCCTGTATTTGCCAGAATGTTAAATTTTGTTTGGTAAAGGTATTTCTTTTAATAGTATGATTAATTACACTCAACTGTTTAGAAATTTGGCAAATGGAAATTTAAATAAAAATGTGCATAATAAACACTCATTATGTCTTCACTTATGCCAGGATTTAGAATTTTTCCTCAGCATGTTGGTGACATGTAAGCTACTTTTCTCCTTATTTATCATAACCTGAAGTTTGTGTAAGAACCTTCCTTTTTGTGATGTTGGGTTTTTGTGTTTTTTTAAAAATTATTATTATTATTATTATTTAACTTTATGGGACTTCCCACATTTTTTTGTGAAGACTATTCAAATCAGTCTACAATTTAAAACATTTTATTTGCACATTAATATTATGCATGACAGGGGTAATGCTGACTCCTGAAAGTAGGTGCAGGATGACACTGAATTGCATGTAGCTGAATTTCTTAGGCTGAACCCATATAAAAATATGCAGGCTTAAAGGCAAGACTAAGCCTAAAACTGTCATCTTTGATTTGACCTCTGCTAAACTATGCTTAAGCACCTGAGTTACTGTCCAAGCACCAAGTTACTCATTATAGTTATTTGCATCAAAGTGCAAGGCCATAACACAGCTGAGGTGCTATCTCATCCAGGGCAGCCCTCCCTACATTTATTTTAAGGGCTTCTGGAGGCCCATTAAGTGCAATTAAGAAATGTTTCAGTGCAGTAGAATCAAAGAATTTAGAAGTCTATACAAATACAAAAATATACATGTATGTGTGTATTTGTTCTTTAACCCTTATTTTCAAGGCAAAGGGTGTCTGCTCTGCAAAGAAAAGCAAGACAGGAGCCAAAGATTGAGAGCAGGGCAGGCAGGACAGTGTCCACAATGACAGAGGACACAGTCCTCCAGCACCCATATGCAAAAAACTGACCAGTTCTGGTGAAGATGATCATGGTTACACACCACAGCTGGCCAGGCAAGCCTACAGCGGCAAGAGAGGTCTCTTAGGTCAAGCCATGAACTCAAGTCAGTAGGTCAAGGTCAGCAAAGTAAGTAGCCAGGCACAAACACTACTACAGCGCTCTGACTCTTTTGTCTGAATGTTGTATAACTTTACATGAATAAAACAAAATTACTTTTTATTCTGGAGCTGGTTTTGTTGTCATCATGATTTGGCTTATTTACAATGAAGCTGGTGGATGCAACAACTGCTTTTCTCTCAAGTATAAAAATTATTGAAATCTTTAAAGAACAACTAGCTTAAATATCAAGAGTTGCTACCCAAAATAGTGAAGTCTGAAGAAGTAAAATTGTACAAGGGCATTTTAAAAGTTTCCATAGCAAGCAAAATGTAGGGGCAAAGATTTCTTAAAAATCTTCCTACAGACCTGTGCGGAAAAAAAATAAAAGCATGAAAAAATCAGAATTTCAGGAATACCAGAGAAGATATCTTTAGCCTGCTCCTAAAAAATAAGCCATAAAACAGATATTGGGATCAAGTATTGGTTAATGAGAGACCCAGAACTCTAAAGCTGAGGCTGAGATATTTTTCATTTAATTTTCACTGTGTTTAAGAAGGCAGGCATCTCTGCTCAGGTTTTCTAATTGAACATGACTGTAGGAAAGAACTGTCTGCCCTCTGTCACTGAATCCTTTAAACAGAAATTACCAACACACTCAAGTTTATTTATGTTTGAAAAGTGTAACAATCCCTGATAGCAAATGTTGCTGCAAGAATCTAGAAGAAAAGAATTTTTAAGAGCTAAATTATTTCAGAAACAAGATAATTAATGAATTTGATTATCATACAACTACAGGCAAACTCAGAATTTGTTTTTGAGGAGTGTGCATGTAAGATCTAAGAATCATACAATAGTTGGGGTTGGAAGGCACCTTTAAAGTCATCTAGACATATGTAATCCTCTAGATCATCAGGGACATTTTCAGATGCCTGTCTCAAGAGAATGCATTCAAGAAGAACTGTAAAAAAAAGTTGGCTGACATAATTTAGCCATTTTTTTCTGCCAAATCTGGAAATATCAACACTTTTCTGCTAATTGTGGCAGCCTATAGGATCCAAATGGAGAAATATACATACACATAGCAAGAAAGGAAGTGAAAAAAACAACAGTAAGTACAGAAGCGACTGCCTAGTATGGTGCTAAAGGATATTAAGAAAGATGAGAACAACAATATGAAAGGGCTGACTCTGGAGAACCTTAGAAATGTTTTAATTAAGAATTTTATCTTTATCTCCTTAAAAATTCAACATTGTGTAAAACAACCATAGAACTCTTTAATAAGTATCATACTTGCCCTTATTTTTTTCTACCATAATTTTACTTTTGTATTTAGATTTTATGTACGGAGCAGATGGAACACCTGTTTGTTAACCAAAACAATTTTCTCTTTCAGGAAAACTAAATAGAGACTAGATAGTTTCCTTTTTTGTAAGTTAACATCATGCAAGATGATGCAATAGTTCTTTGAGTCACATCTTTCATGCTGCTTAAAGCTATCCCCAGAATAATTTTCTGTATAGCAACACAATTCATTGTTAATTCTTTCAGCAGTAAAAATTAATCTGATAATTTTTGTGTTTTGTAAAATGTTATTTCACTAATTTAGTATAAATATTATAAAATATATTTTCCACAAAATATTTTGGAGTACTTGTATTTGTCTCTCTCCTTTTTTTTTTGCCCCCTGTATTTTTAAAGAGGAGAAAGTAAGTTGTTGAAATTCTCCATTTTTCTGATATTGAAGGCTGGAAGTTTCTTAAACATCTCTGTCACATCATTAAGAGGGTACTTCAAAATTTATTTTGAATTGACAACATAAAATAATTGGACTTTTCCCTTGGAAATTTAGAGAGTTGACATTCATGTTTTCATTTTAAATTTCATCAAGGAAAGCAATGGAAAAGATCAATAAACTTGTTTTTCTGAGTAACAATCAATTTTGGGAATGGCAGGAAATAAATTCACTCACCCTGAAAGGGATTTTGTCAGAAAATCAAAAGGCAGGGTTCAAATAATATACACGTGAAGCACTATACACACTACATATGCCTGACATTTACTGTATGATTAATGATTTTATAACTTCTCTCCTTACTTAGAAAATGAAGTAAGGTTTGAGTGAATAATAGGTGGCTAAGGTGAAACTTCAGACAACTTATTATTGATGCCAAAGGAAAGGAAGAACAAAGTTTTCATAAAATCAAGATTTGATGGATAAAATAAACAACGTTTATGACCAGGCATTTCAAACCTGACAGATAAAAAGGCTGACTGAGATAGTAACAGTAACATAGATACCAAAACTATCAAGGGGAAGTTCCTTTGAGGGTATGGAAAAGACAGAGAAAAACCCACAACTGGGATCTAATCCAGGAAGCTCTAAATTAAGTTGTAGATTCCCACTGGATCTAATGAACTAAGTAGCTAACAGATTTAAGAACTAAATCTACCTGTAAAACTCCAAGGTCTGCACATGTAAATGAACTTCTTTCTTTCTCCAGTCTGGAAATTTTTCCTGTGCCTTTTAATGCTGTGGTTCTGTTTGAGGAGCTGCCGTATCTCAGGAATTCACTTAGTTCAGCTTCTTTTCTGTCTCTTGCTTTGCTATAAACTAGACAAAGAATTCATTCTCCATTTTTCCTTTAAAATGAGCTAATTATTCAACCTCTCTTGCCACAATTTTACACCGTCAACTGACAGTATGAATAATTGTTAATTGAGAGTCCATTTAATGAGCTCAGTTTCATGTTATGAGGACAGACAGTTGATAAGTTTGTGAAGGTAGTCACTAACCAAATCAGCTATGTTCTTCGTGTTGCAATTTCTTGCTAATGGCCTATAAACAAGCCATGCTGACAGTACAGTTTAAAATCAATTCCTCCCTACAGCTTTTTTCCCTCGCTTTTCCTTTTTATTCTAATTCAATAAGATTTAGTAAACAGTGCATACTGCAGGCAAATTCATAGCTTCTATTCTTGATGTTTTAGAATCTTTGAGTTTGTTAAAATTTGTAATGGTGTTGGGGGTTAAGTTTCTCTTTTTTTCTCTCTAAAGAATTTTTTCCCCATAAGTTACCAAGGAGACCAAACGTTGGGTACTTAACAGTACTTTACCGAAACAAAGAGGTGGCCAGACTCGGAGGGGGAGATAACACGAGTTTTGGGGGTAGGAAAAGGACGAAAAGGACGAAAAGAACGGAGCTGGAGGCCGAGGGAGACTCTGTTTTCTCTTGGCGTTTGAGGAAAGAGAATGGCTGNAATTTATAATTAGAAAGGGAGGGAGGCGTGGTTTACATTCTCCATTCCAAGGAAGGCTCTGGCTTTCCCTGGCAGATACCTATCTTCCCAAACCAAAACAAATGGTTATTTGTGTGCATGCTCCAAGTGTGAAGAAAATCTTGAAATCAATGAGAAGTTATCATCTAAAGTTACACTGCAAGATTCAAGAGCAGGGAACTTTGACAATCCAAAAGAGTATTGAACTAGAATATCCACTAACAGTTGTATCCAGCTTAATTCCTGTGGCAGAGGAGATATCCTCTACAGCTTTAGTAGCAGATTTAGACCTAGAGTCCCTCTGCAATCCCCTTTTCATGTCTGTTTCTTATAAATAATAAGTCTAAGGTGAACATGGTCTCTGCCAGGACCAACTTAAACAGCAGCATTCTTTCATCATCTTCATGAGTAACAGGTAGACTCTTCATGCTTCAGGGAATCACAGGATCCCCTACTGCAATGGGCCGACAACCATTCCTTTTGCAGAAAGTGTGCTGTTGTCCATGAGCTGTGTCAACAGGTGAAGGAACCATGTGAGGAAGTGAACATGATGGCACAGAGTAAGAGACTGACGATGCTGAAGTCTCAGGAGCCTCAAACCTCCATAGAAGTGGGGATGCAGGGAGCCTCAAAACACTGTGAAAAGTCTGTTGAACATGAGTTCTGGAGGCTGGTCACTGTGCATACTAGGAGAAAGTCTCCTCCTCCTCAAGATTTGAAAGTAAGAAATAGAACTGGCATCTTTTACAAGAGGCATGAGGCCCTGGAACTAGAAGGAAAATCAACTGATGAAGTGGGTGGAGGTCCCTCTGGGATAGAGGGGCCAGCTGAAGTAGTAGAGCCTAACCCTTGCATCACAGCATTCGCTGACATTATATGTAATGGAGGGTCTGGAACATAAGAGGCTTACAGTTGGAAATGACATGACATTCTAAGGATTAAGGGACAAACAAATAATGCAAATGCCATTGTGGGAGTCTGTAATAGAATGCCTAGGTAGGATGATGGTGCCAGTGAATTATTCTTTGAGGAACTAATGGACACTCCCAAATCAACAACCCTTGTCCTTATGGGGGACTTCAACCTTCCAGGGAATGCACACAGCTGGCCAAGATGTACAAGATTCCTCAAACACCTGGATGACAATTTCATGGTACAAGTAGTAAGGGAACTGACTTGAAAAGACACTCTCCTTGATCTGCTGCTTGATCCACTCTGTCAACAGAGTGGATCTCCTGAGCAAAGTGGAGACCAGTGGCTGTCTTGGCCACAGCGACCACAAAGTGATTGAGTTTAAAATCTCTGTTGACAGGAGGAAAAGTGCCAATGAAACTCCAACCCTGGACATGGGGAGAGCAGACTTCAGGCTGCTCAGGGAACTAGTGAGTAAGGTCCCCTGGGAAACGGCTTTAATCACAACAAGCAGGAAAACTGTCTGACACACATTACAGTCAAAACAGATTTTATTTTGTTATAGTTTTTTCAAAGACTTATATGTGAGCTTCATAAATTTAGTGTGATTTTTCTACTGAGAATGAAACGGATTAATTTCCTTGCATCAGTTTTATATCAAACATAAGCATGCCAAGATTAATTTGTTCCACAGAGATTCCATCTCCAATGGAGTCCTGTGTGACTACTCTGTTGAAAATACATAGAAATTTATTAGGAAAAACCTCTCTGAATCAATTACTGAAAGTATTGTGTGCAGCATTTTTTGTTATATATATATTTGCAAGACACTCAAAACACAAGCTCAATTCCTTACATCATACCTGTTATTAACTGGAAGCTATGAACTTACAATTTTCAGGATGCAAAATGGATGCAACTGCCTAACAAATGCTTAATAAATGCTTACATGAGTTCTCCAGTTGCTGTTCAGGGGCTCTGCGGTATGGCAGGTTTTCTAAGTCACCTGAGTAGTTGTGCCTGCCTGAACTGCATCATCAATAACTTAAAATAATGCACAAATAGAAAGATGTTAGCATATATTTATGGCAGTATAAGTCTCAGCAAACATCTGAAAGTTCATGAACATTTTCACAAATCCTGACTGCTGCCTGAACTTCCATAAATAGTGGAAAACACCACGGAGAACTGCTTCAGAATATTCTGATGCAGTCTTTGTTTCCTCGACTTGATTTTTCATGTGTTTATCAATTCTGTATTACATTAACTTAAGAATGTATGAGCACAGGAGCTTTTCAGCAGCTTTTTCCTCAGGAAATCAAGTGCTGGTGCGATAACCTCTGAAACTAATAGTTGAAGTTACATGTCCTCAGTGATCCCTATGAAATGCTAATAACCCCAAAAGTAGCAGAGATGACTGCATTATAAATAAAAGATTTGCAAAATATTAAATTGATTTTATAATTGAAATTTAATTTACTCTCTAAGAAAAAATGTGGAGAGATTCCAATATGTTCCCCAATGATAGTTCAAAGGGTTCTGTAATCAGATTGATACTCTATTAGCATGCCATGGACTACCAAGCAAGTAAGCCATATGTACAGTATAGAAAAGTGGTATAAGCTTCCAAAGAAATAGGAGAGTGCTTGGCATATGTTTGAGAGTTCATTTGTTCTTCAAGATTAATATTTGAAGCATTTTCTCTTCTCAGTGTACAAGTATAATAAATAAATCAGCAACAAGGTCAAGTTTAAAAGACAGCACCTCAGAAGCAGAATACTGTTGACTTAATGTATTTTATGGAGAAATGTCTTAGATAAATAATAGGTGATCTTAGGGGCATATATATGTGATGAATGTGAATTTCTTTATTTCATTCCCCTGGGCAGACATAAATTCTGAAAAACAATTGTGTGCAGCAGAAAATTCCTATAAATTAAGAACACTGGCAGTTGAATTTTCTTATGAAAAAACACTTCTAACTAAATTAGGGGCTAAATTAGGGTCTGTCAGTGTCAAATTCAAGGCAGAGAAGTCAGTCCAGACAGAGAAGAGAAGTCAGTCCAGGTAGATATTGACTGAGGCAAAGTGATTTAGTGGACCTAGACCATAATTAGATACATGCCTTGATGGCTTCTCTCATTTATGCTAAGTTTTCCTCTATTTACATCCAATAAAGTTTTTCGTTACCATGTTGTAACTGCAAAGAACACAAAGAATAATCACTCATGGATGAATTTGTTCAGTGTCTTACAATGCACTATGAAGTCTTTTATAGTCAGCTTTGAGAATTAGCTCTGATACAGTAAGAAAAGACTCTGCTATAATGTTTAAATGGCTTAAGGCACTGCATACAGAGAAACTCTAGTGAAAAATGGATATAAACTGCAATATGTTCATTAAATTTTGGAATATTTTCAGTGATGTACTGTCAAATAATATTGAGTTTCTGTAAGAATTCAAGTAAGAGAAGAGACCATCCCCAAATGCTGGTTTAAATTACATTTTATATTTTCCTATCTACTGTCACAAATACAAATAGGAAAAATCAGGAAAAAGTAGTAAGTTAAAGGCAGCATCAATGGGAATTTAGAAAGTATGAAACTATTTGGTTGTAAGCCAAATAAAGGTTTTTCCAGTAACCTGAATCTTATTGACCTTTTGGATCTAGGTAACATGTACTGAAGTAACATTGAATTTTATTATTTTGGAAACACAGAAGTTGACTTTTGCCAATAACAACTGGAAAAGTCTTTACTTGCTTTTGGAAACAATCTTGGTTGTCTTTTTATTCATTACAAAAATGGGCCTCTGATCCTTGACTGGACCTCTGGGCTCTACCACAGTGCAAATAATAAAATAATAGTCTATATGGTACCAATCTTCATCTAAAAGAATCTGTATATCAGTGTACAGTGTATCCAGGCCCCTTCTCTCTTCCCTAAACCAAGAAGAAGCTATTTGAGCTAAGCAAAAGTTTTTAAGTGCTAAGAAAAAAAATCGATACCTCCATACAATACATATCACACCAGGGAATTTCCTCACCTCCTCTTCTCACCTCATTTGCATTGGACATACTGGGAAAGGCAGACATCCAAGTTTATGCAATTTTGCTTAAGTGAAGCATGTCAGATATTTGCACAAAGGGGATGAAGAAAAAGAAATTATTTTTTTCCCACTACTTAGTGGGATCAATTTAACTATCCTAATTTCAAATGTCACTCAGGTCAGTTTTTTCTAATGTTATATGGTTCCCAGATAAATTTATCTAAAGTTGAGACCATTAAAAAGAATCTTCTGCTCTCTTTTTGATACATGAGTGATAGGGAAAAGAAAGAGAAAGAAAAAGAAAGAAAGAAAGAAAGAAAGAAAGAAAGAAAGAAAGAAAGAAAGAAAGAAAGAAAAAGACAGAAAGAAAGAAAGAAAGAAAGAGAAAGAATGAAGCAGAGAGAATGATGTGCTTCATACCAAGCATTTTAAATCTTAAAAAAAAAAGGAAAAAAACCCCTCCTCATGTCCCAGATCTTCACCAGGTAAAGAAATACAAATATCTATCTATCAATCTATTTATCTAACTACCTATATCTATATCTATCTAGATACCTACCTCATAGATATATATCATAAACATATCATAAATATATCATTGTAGGGTAGTAATGTTTGTGAAGAGGACTTCATGTTGGACTTGATGACCTTGGAAGTCTTTTCCAATCTTAATGAGTCTTATGATTCTATGTTACCCCATTTAAGAACAAGGAAGGAGATTCCTTAAGTTACATGTTCTTTTGTGTAATTTGGTGAAAACTCAGTAAGTGTTTGCCAAACCAGTGACTTATACAGATATCTGGTTAATCAACTAAAAGCAAATATTTTTCTCCTTTTCTCAGATATCAAACTATTGTGGAAAGAATAAGTTTCCACAACCATTCAACTCTTTTATTGGAGGACTGTAATTTTTTCATTGATTCAGAAGGAAATGTGCTGGGAAATGAGGGGGGAAATAATGAATTGCCTGATACAGAAGACTTCATTTTAACATAATTATATTAAAACTGAAAATTTTTGAAACATCCAGGTCACAAAAAATTGACATCTCTTGTCCATTCCCTGATAGAAGAGTATAAATCTGTGTAACCTATCACAGGTGCATTTTACATATACATGCATCTAAGTCTATCTCATGGTCCTTATGTGAGAAATCTCGCATCATGCAAGATTTAATTACTGCAGATATCATTTCATAGATATTGCAGACCTGAGGCTCCATAATTACTAAAAAACATTCTGAAATTCAGTAATCTGGACAAAATATATACTGGCAGATTTTCTTTGCAATTTTAAATTTCATGCCCTAGATTGAATAAGCTTATATTTTAGCTACAGAAAACATAATGAAAACTATATATTTTCCATTGTTTGCTCTGCTATAAATATTTCTTTTTGGTGTCAATGATCAGAAGAATAACCATCTTCAGGCCTTTTCAATGACTGTGTGACTTTTTCTTTCTACTGTTCATTTTGCTGCCCTGTTTATTAGCTAATAAGTAGCATTCCTAGAAAAGCCTTTTCAAATACTGTCTTTTTTCAGATGTCCAAAGGAGAGCTCAAGATTATTCTCACTACAGAAACACACGAGACAAGAGTAGTTAAAATAGGTCCAAAAATTCTTGGATGTTTTGTACATGTTTATTAGTTGCCTTATCTTGCACCTAAAAAATTAAATTTTATTAGGCTCCAGAAAGTTAATTCAAATACTATAAAAGTGATAATTATTCCTGGGAGAAATTTAGAATTTGAATAAACAGGGAAAATGAAAAAAAAGACACAACAACAATAAAAACTCAATCAACCTACCAACCAAAACAGTCCAGCAGTATTTCTCTGTCTGGTTATGAAAAGGATTTGATTTTGAGCTTACTGTCTCACCTACCATCAATGAGTAGGTTGTTCAAAGATTCTTGCATCTTCCTTAAGCTTATTAACTTTCACATTGTTAGGACATGTATGTATTCATTAGATAGGGGTGGTTCTGTCCCCAGGCTTGTTAATCTCAAGAACACCAAAAAGTTGTTCTTAGATGATTAAATCATATTCCTTCTCTCTTCACAAGGACTCATTCCCATTTCATTGGGCTGTGCTGGACTAATATTTTTTAGGAACTAAGATTCTTAGTAAATCTGTGTCAGATACCTTTATAATACATTATAGCCTGAATTACACTGAAGGAAACATTCACTGGGAAAAAAAAATGGTGGAAGGAACTTAAAATCTGTTCTATCATCTCAGAGTTGTTTTTCCTTTCCCTGTTTGGTACGTTGTGAGAGAGAAGCATTTGTATGGATTAGGCTTTCCAGATGGCCAGGAAGAAACCTATCTCCTGAATGTATCCTGATTTTTCTTTTTCAGTGCATATGTATGTATGCTAAGTGGTTTCAAAAATTACAGTTTTACATGTCCTTAATAATTTTTTTAAAATCAAGATATTATATTTTATCATTAGAAAGATTATTTGAGATTTAATGCCCTACTAGCAATGTGGCTGGAGCCTCAAAAAAAAAAAAGGTCAAACCCTAGTAGCAGTCTAACAGCTTTTTCAAAATATCTCTTATTCATGGAAGCTGAAAAATAAAGTCTGAACAACATCTTGATTTTGTTTCAGACATTGAATGAATATATGTTCTTGAAATTTTTTCTATAAAAGGGTTTTGCTTTGTACAGAAATAAAAATCCTATTACAGTGCTGTGGAGGCCCCTGAGGGCAACACAGAAAGTGCAGCGCTGCCAGCGCTTCCATGGAGGACAGCGAGTACTTATTGCAGTTGGTTTATCTCTCCCTTGGTGCTCAGGGTGAGCAGTGTAGTTTCTAAGCCACCTGAGCTGTTGAGTGATATGCAAATGTGTCTACCTGTGATTGGTCGTTGTAATACCCCTTAGTTCTCCTCTTTGATTGGTCCATGTTTTACTCCCTGATTGGTCCATTTTGGATCCTTTCCCTGATTGGTTAGTTTTTCAATCCTCGTTCCTATTGGTTATTGTGTTGGACCCTGCCCCCTTTTAATCCTATATAACCCTGGCTGTTTGGAGCCTCGGGGTCTTCAGAGTCATCGGTTCCTGGGAATAAAGAGGACTTCTGGAGATCATTCTGCGTCCTGTTTTCTCTCCTGCGCCGAGAGGATCTCTGCCTAGAAGACACTGCTTCGGCAGTGGGAGCCTGGGAGAGCTGACAGGCTCGGTTGCCTAGGCAACCCCTGACAAAAGAGCTTGAGCTAGTCACTGGGCTGGAGTGCCTGTGCCCCTGGGATTGAAGCTGTCCTTCTCAGGGCGACTCACCGGAAAGGTCGCGGCACCCAGAAGACCCCCCCCACCAGGGCCTGGGCGGTCGGCGACACAGTGTGACAAATCTGAAATTAGAATATCTTAACCAATTTAATAAATATGCTTCAAAGACTACAAAGAAGCATTTCACTAAAGATGATCAGCGTTTCTCAATAATATATTATTTATTTGGCTAGCTAGATTTGGAAAACTCCAAACACTGTAGCCATCATTTCCCAAAGATTTAACGCTTGGCACATCTTTGGTATAAATGTTTTCAGGGAGAGTGAGGAGCCTGGGGAAAGAAATCCTTATGCTTCTACAGAATCTCTTCTGTTTAGGAATAGGCAAAATCTGTGTGGGTTGAGCTAAGATTTGAAACTAGAGGAATAAGCTCTAGTTCTCTCTGACACCAATCCTCTAACAGGTATCATTTTCTCTGTCACGTAACCCCTCCCCCTTGAAATTCTGATTTGTAAATTTCTTTTTTGTTGTGTTGTTTTTTAAAAAAATTCTTAAATTATATTACAAAATTGTTTAGAATACTAGTAGAAAGTGTATGAATGTTGAACAGAAAATTATCTATGCTTCAACTGTTATTATAATTCTTTCCCTTTAGTATTTCTATTTTCCCAGTGCATTTTTCCCAATTGCAAATTTCACAATCCTTTAGTTTTTTGGTGTATTATGAAGTTACACTTTTCTTTCTTTACTGGAAGAAGTCTGCGTGCCTTTCTGCAAAGCTGGATTTGTTCCCATACAGTTGAGAAACTGATGTCAAGTGCTCTGTCTAGCCAAAAGTTTTTTGAAGCCTCCTTGTGTTTGTGATTTATAATGCCTTAGCACAATTATGTGCCACAGTGTTTGTAGGAAATACTATTGCCACCATGCAACAGGCCTGTAGGAAATATCCTTGCCAGATATTATTAGGAGCATGAGGTGATTTATTTTTAAAAAAATCTGAAACAAACCAGCTTTCCCTCAGTTACCCTCACTCTCTCCCAGTGTCATACTGAGAACCACCACGATGTGCAGAGTCCTAGGAGCCTGTCCAGCAGCCAGGTGTGAATTCCAGGTTCCATTGTGATGACGTGGTGGAGAAGGGACATAAGCTGTCAAACCCTCCTCATGTCTCCAAGGTTGCTCCTAGGATGGGGACTGCATGCATGTTACAGATATGCCTTCTCCTGCTGGGATCCTGATGATGGATAGTGAATGGCTGATCTGACAGCCATTAACAGAGGCCATTCAGAGAGCCCGGTTCCTGTTAATAAGCCCTGAGCCCTATCCTATTCCTTCTGATGCATCTACAAGCAGACATCCCCATTCACTCTTCATTAACCAATTTTTCAGAAAATGTGTTCCAGTCTTCCTTATTATACTGTAACAGTCATTTTGGCAAGTNGGGAAAGAAATCCTTATGCTTCTACAGAATCTCTTCTGTTTAGGAATAGGCAAAATCTGTGTGGGTTGAGCTAAGATTTGAAACTAGAGGAATAATCTCTAGTTCTCTCTGACACCAATTCTCTAACAGGTATCATTTTCTCTGTCACGTAACCCCTCCCCCTTGAAATTCTGATTTGTAAATTTCTTTTTTGTTGTGTTGTTTTTTTAAAAAATTCTTAAATTATATTACAAAATTGTTTAGAATACTAGTAGAAAGTGTATGAATGTTGAACAGAAAATTATCTATGCTTCAACTGTTATTATAATTCTTTCCCTTTAGTATTTCTATTTTCCCAGTGCATTTTTCCCAACTGCAAATTTCACAATCCTTTAGTTTTTGGTGTATTATGAAGTTACACTTTTCTTTCTTTACTGGAAGAAGTCTGCGTGCCTTTCTGCAAAGCTGGATTTATTCCCATACAGTTGAGAAACTGATGTCAAGTGCTCTGTCTAGCCAAAAGTTTTTTGAAGCCTCCTTGTGTTTGTGATTTATAATGCCTTAGCACAATTATGTGCCACAGTGTTTGTAGGAAATACTATTGCCACCATGCAACAGCCCTGTAGGAAATATCCTTGCCAGATATTATTAGGAGCATGAGGTGATTTATTTTTAAAAAAATCTGAAACAAACCAGCTTTCCCTCAGTTACCCTCACTCTCTCCCAGTGTCATACTGAGAACCACCACGATGTGCAGAGTCCTAGGAGCCTGTCCAGCAGCCAGGTGTGAATTCCAGGTTCCATTGTGATGACGTGGTGGAGAAGGGACATAAGCTGTCAAACCCTCCTCATGTCTCCAAGGTTTCTCCTAGGATGGGGACTGCATGCATGTTACAGATATGCCTTCTCCTGCTGGGATCCTGATGATGGATAGTGAATGGCTGATCTGACAGCCATTAACAGAGGCCATTCAGAGAGCCCGGTTCCTGTTAATAAGCCCTGAGCCCTATCCTATTCCTTCTGATGCATCTACAAGCAGACATCCCCATTCACTCTTCATTAACCAATTTTTCAGAAAATGTGTTCCAGTCTTCCTTATTATACTGTAACAGTCATTTTGGCAAGTATGATTCTCTGGTTATGTTTTAAATTACTTTAGGAAAAGTATTGGTGAATATACATAAATCATATACCAGACTATAGAAGAGCTACAGATGTGGAATGGAGTATCTAAATGAGGAGCAGCAAACCTGTGAGACCTATTTTCTCCTAGAGACAAACCTGTTCTTTCTAAACAGAATCACTCACAGGCAGCTGTGTGCAGACCAGCTTTAATTATTTTTGCAAGGAGTTTTTTTTTCATCTGTATCTGACCAGTTTCAGTCCCTATGGATCTGTTTTTTTGTGGAAGTCTTGCTACTTCTTAAGAAATGGAATACAAATTTTTAGACTTCAGCATCATGGGAATGAATGTAGTGAAAAACTGGAAAAGTTATAGAATAATAGTAACTACTACCTGTGGTTAGCAACAATTTTATTCTGCAACATTTTTTTTTGTGCAAAAACCCGTGACTTCTCTGGAGTAAACTAACTCAAACATCTGAAGGAATAATTTCCGTTAGAAATAAATGCCTCTGGGGAAATATTCTTTAGAGGATTTAGCTCTTACTTTTAAATTTGTAGTTCCTCAGATGAGATTTGTGTAAATCTAGGAAATATTCAAAAAGCTTCCAGGCTTCAGTAGCATCTGGTCAACATCTACTTGATTTTCTCTGGCCTACTGATGAAGTAGTCTCCCACTGAATAAAATGTTTCCTTAACTAATGTTTTCCTACAGTCTGAGTAATGTTGTTTTGTTTCTTTTTTCCTGCAATATTTTATTCTATAGAAAAAGATTAGCAGTTAATTTCAATTTCTCACACACTTCCTCTCTCCTTTTCTTGTGATTTGTTTGTTTGTTTGTTTTGGGGGAAGGTGGGTTGATCTTGGTTGGATGCCAGGTGCCCACAATGCTTCTCAGCTGAGAAGGAGGGCAAAAATAAGATGGCAAAACCCCTCACGGGACAAGATAAAGGCAGTTTAATAACACAAAAGCAAAAGTTCCACACAGAAACAAAGGAAAACAGAAGATTTATTTTTTTACTTCCTATCTGCAGGCAATGCCCAGCCTCTTCCCGGGAAGTACTGCATCACTATATGAAGCGGCTGGTCTGGAAGATAAGTGTCATAAATGATGAATGCTTCCTCCTTCTTCTTTCTCCTAGTTTAATTGCTGAGCAGATGTCATATGGTGTGGAATATCCCTTTGGTCAATCCCTGTTCTGTCTCTGTCGCCTCCCAGCTTCTTGCCCAATTCCAGCCTGCTGGCCTTTGGAAAGGGGAAATGTTGGAGAGACAGCCTTGGTGGTGTTTCAGCCCTGCTCAGCAGTAGCCAAACACTGGTGTGTTATCAACACCTTTGTAGAATCCAAACACAGCACAGCACTGTGAGGGAATGTCACAGTGCTGGGGGGAAAGTTAACTCCACCTACCCCATATGGGGTAGGGGTGTCTGTGTGCAGTTACTGTGTTGTGACAATCTCTCCACCTTCTTCCCTTCCATAATTAAAATTCAAGTTCTCAAAAAAATGGTCACCCGAACCGAAGCAAATGGGTTTTTTAATTAATCCCCTTCCCTAAGTATAGTTCAAAGGGAAGTTCTGGTGTTTTCTTTAATTCAGCTTTTTAGTTACTGGATTGAATACTCTTTTACTGTCTGACACACTTGAGCTCAATGCCTTTTCTGCCAGGGGGTGCTCTAACTGCCACCCTTTGGGGGACTCATGTGGCCACTACACTGCGGATAAAGGGAGACCACTTCCCTTTTCACTGAATCTTTCACTATGTGTCAAAAATCTATACTGCATTAGACCAGAGAGAAGGGACAAAAAAGCAGCAAGAGCTCATATATGAGTCACTGGGGATTGGCTTTCCAGCTGTTGGACGGCTTTCCAGGCATGATTCAGGGACTGTGCATTTTCCACTAATAGTGGTTGGAAAAAGTCACATAAACATTTCCCTGAACAGGAACCAAATCTTAGAGTGAAGTAGGTGAATGTTCCAGGGAAAGATCTACCAGATCTCCAGTTATTCTAAGAAAGGAATAATTCCAGCACAGGACTCTGCTCTGCTTTCTGCCCTGCACACTCTATCAGAGAGCTGTGGGAAACCTCCTGGGAAACAGAAGCTTGCACTTCTGTACTCTTGGATAAACCTTTGCTATGTACTGTACCACTAGATAAAACAAAGCATCAGTGGGACCAGTAGCTTCTCCTTCAGAGGTCTTGTGAAAACCAGTAATTCTTTTGAAAGTGACAGCATTCTGGGCTGGCTGGCTTTCAAAATAGAAGGAAAAAAAGCTGAAGTACCTGGAGTTTGTCTCGAATTAGGTGGCAAATGAGTGAGAAGTTTGGATCTTACCATTTGTACTGAAGTGCAAGATGAGTGAAGTGGGAATTCCCCAGCTTCTCCTGCACATGTATTCTGGCTGTTTTCAATGTTAACTCTGGTTCACATGACTACACCTGTAACATTTTACAACACACTCAAGGCACCTTTTTTCCCCGTAGTGCTGGTAGTTAATGGGTTTTCAGGATCAGGAATTGGTAATGAGCAAAGAGCACACTTTGCAGAAATGTGTCACAGAAGTGGACCCTTCTCAGCATTAGCCTTTAAGCTGAAATTGTCAATAAATTTCAGCTGAAAGTGCAGACTTCTTTCTGGCTGTGGGGATGGTAGTTTATATAATACAGCGCTGTCACCAAGATAACTAATCCTACTTCCAAAATACGCTCCATAGTTGCCAGCTAGTAAACAAGCTGAGCTATTTGAAAGATAACCATTCATTGTAAGGATATGTCAGTGAAAGTGTTAAGTAAATTTCCCAAATAAAATATGGTCATCATATTACATAGACTTTGGACTGAGTCGTTGCGTGTACCTTTGTTCTATTTGGCTTATTTATCCATGTCATCTGTCAAGCAATACTAAAGTGAATTTGGGTAATCACCCATCTCGTGTATTTCATTTGTTTACTGATCAATACTTGGATGGATTCTGAACTTGGTGCATTGAAAGAAAACTGACAACAATAAGCCCTAGCTTTGCTCTTTTTAAAAGGGCAGTTAAAATATCCTTTAAGATGGAACAAGCTTGGGAATAATAGGACCTGCTTCTCCACTACACACTGACTTCTAGCAAAAAAATAGTGAGATAAGTGAGGGGGAAATTATAATTCAAAAACACATGAAAACCCATAGCAATCTTTACAGAAAGAATTCATATTAGTTATTTTCTGTGCCTTTAAAATGCCTTTCTGTCTGAAATTGAGGGTGGACAGGGTTGAAAATAAGTGTGTCTCATATTGATATGTCAATCATAGCTAACAAGCACTGTTGGGAGGTAATCTCTTTCAATCAGTTTCTTGCAGGCTGGGAGACAGCATTTATTACTCCGCAAATGAACCCACCAACTGCTTTTTGCAGGAGTTATCAGCAGGAGACATGAGTTAGAAAGCTGGTTAAGTGGGGTCACTAAGAAAGTGTAGGCATCTCTAAAGGTTAAGATGAACTAAAAATATCTTCTGTGGGATTTTTTCCTTGGAAAACAAAAGAAGGAGAGAACCTTTTTTTTCTCAAAAATAGTCTGGATTATCTTGGATTCTCTGAGATAAATGAAAAATATGTGTCTTATTACAAACAAAAATATTGTGTTTGTGACAAACCCTCCCTCTCTTTCTCCAATCCTTTCTCCTTCCTTTTCTTGTTTCCTTCCTTCCCCAATGGAATAGTAGTAATTTCTGAACAGTACAAGAGTGTCTTTCTGAGGAAATATCCTACCTGATCCACAGCTGCCTCATTAAGATGTATATTGTATTACGCTATTGACACCAAAATCTAATTCACTGAAAGGAATACTGCCTGCTTTGAAACATTACTTTTTTCCTTCGAAAAGAAACTGTTTTCCCTTACTGTGAGTTATGTAGAGCATCGTTGAAGCTCCTTCTGTTACATCAGCATAAGAAAGAGAATGCGTATTTATGAGTCTCTCATCCTGGGAAAACCATGAAACAGATGCAATTATCACAACATTTCATGCTTTGGCCAGTGTAACTTGTGCTTGTCAAATCATTGAAATCAATATGGTTTACTATAATGCCAGCATAATTATACTGCCAAAATATTTAAGAGTTTTGTAGTAAAAAGTAAGTTCTATTTCTTTTTTTTCATGGATATTACACTCTGGGATGAGGGGGAAAAGAAAAGACATAATGGTTTTCCCTGTACCTTACACAAATTGTATAAAGACAAAAGCACACTGCTGCTCTTAAATTCAGGAGAGGACATGCATTGTACTTTAACTATTTTCACAGGATTATGAAGGTATGTCTAGAGATATAAAGGCACAGTGATGGTAATACGACAAATTAAAAACATGGACAAGCTTATCTGCTTACTACATATGAAGAAAGGTTGCATTTCTCAAATGATACATTTTGGTCACTGGCATTAGCACTAGGCTCCTGACTCCTTCAGACTGGTTATCAAAGGCCAGCAGTGTACTTGTTTCCTTTTTATCCAGGAAAACTTTTTCTCAGAAAAATATGATTTTGCATTTCCATTCCTAAGACTGAGGCTGGGCCATTTTTGCATACCAGCAATGTGATGTTGCATATCCAAGTCTGAAAATGACAAAAGTTTTAGTCATTATAGTTGTTAATGCCAGTGGTTTCTTTATCATATTTCTATGAGAACAGACTTGTTCTCTCTGTGTAGTAACTGTTTGTTAATTTTTCTGTTGAGATATGTAAATGAAGTGAGGTGCAGATGGACATGCTCCAGAGTTACTTTGGGTAATTGGAATTTTCTTTTCCTGTAACATATTTCTGTTTGAAACTTGCAAAACCATGCAATTTTCCATGAGTTAATTTCAATGCAAAAATCATCTTTGCTGCAAGGGTTTTGGATTCCTATGAGAAATTTCTGATCTCTGTCATGGGAACATCCTCCCTGTTTTTCCAAGTGATAATACTGAAAGGCTCAGAAAGTGAAATAAAACCCAGTAAAATTGTAAGAGTACTTAATTTTCTAGGAATTCGCATAATTAGGAGGAACATATTCAAGCACTCTTGCATGCCTGAATTAAATCTCCTGTGGTTTTGTGTAGAACTCATTCCAAATCAAAACACTAAAACTGTGACCCGAGTGGGTAAACGGTTTTCCTTCCTCACAAAACTTGCTGGCATTGAAAAAAAGAACTACCTTTACATGAAACCAGCCATTTGTCAGTCAGTGACACTGTAAGTGATACAGAAATTTGTTTTAGTTTGGAGATGAATACTCTAGTTACTCAGCTATAAGTTTCAGTCTTGCAACTAGGTTCATCCTTGTTGTCTACCATAAATTTGCGGTGGATCTCGAAATGCCTGCTGTGAATGCTTTAACCATCTGGTAATAAAATCACTTTGACTGATCTAATCAATAACAAAGCATGAATTTTCAATGGGAAACATAAAATAAGAGTGTAAGCAAGCAGATAAATTATTTGACCATTCATGTTTGTGGTAGGCCAGTCAGTATTAAGTACTCTGTATCCCTTTGGTTAAAGGACAAACGTGAATTAGTCATTGAGAAAACGAATTACACTGGTTATGTTAATAACAAATCTCCTATTTTACATGAACATTTGCTGAAAAAGACATGTTCCAACAAAAACCAAAACAACAACAAAAAATTCTGAGTTTGAATAAAGAATATTCTCTGATTAAAATTTTCAGCCACTTTAAAATTGCACAGGTTTTAAGATCGCTTGCATGGGTTTTTTGCGTCAGACTCATTTTCAGTATAAGAAAGAAAAAATCTGTCCAGAAATGATCTTCCATTGCTTTCAACTTAGTAATGACTACCACTGAAATAGAGGGCATGTAAAAAATTCTTAGTTAACCTTTGTGTTAACTTCCTTTAAATGATATCTGCTTCTACTGTTAAAAGTTGCTAAATTAGTATATAAAACTTTTCAACAGTGTAATTTGGTTGAAAAGTATTTATCAAGTGATCTCACCTTCTTTTCATTTCAGTCTTAAGAAAACATTTTTGTTTTAATCAGGAGAAAGATAACCTGTTTTGAGGTTTAGACTTTTAAAGACTTTAGTCCTTGCAAAGTATGAAAACATATGTTTAGCAGAGAATTTTAGTGAATTCAAACAGTTAAATGCTTATTAGTTAAAGACCAAATAAAATTCTCAGGTGTTATAAACGAATTAGCCAATTTAGTAATTAAAGAGAATTTATTAAATAACCAAAATATAAGTTTTGAAAAAGCCACAAGCGAAACAGTGCTGAGCCCGGAGTCGACACTGGGTGAACAGTGAATTGGACTCTATAGCTCCGATTCCCCCGTAGTTCATGAATTCTGCTCTAGCAGGGTCTGGGTTTTATACTTTTTTTTTCTCTCTGCAGAGCTGAGGGGGAGGGGGTTTCCCTTGTTGATCTTCTCTTTTAGCATATTCATTAGCATATTTTTCCTTTCTTGTTGCTGATCTGACAAAAAGTTTCCTGGAATGGGTGAGTAATTAATTTTCTTTACTGGAATTCTATTTGGGAATAAACATCTTTGGCCACCCATATTATCTTATCGTGTTTGCATATCGAATGCATATCACTGGGGTCTTGTCAGACGAAAAATCCTTTGGAATAAACATGTGTGGAGACAGCTTATCCTTGCTTGATGAATTTCTCCTTCCTGGTGCAAATCACTTCTTCCCTGTCACTGGCTTTAGTTACACAAATGCCGTAATTTTTAATTTTCTAGCATGAATTATTTTATAACATATGTTACATCAGGTAATTTGATAAGTTTTGACAGGATTTTTGTGTTAACTGGATGTCTGTTCCTTCCCAGAGCATGACTGCTGGTCATTGGAATGAAGAAATATTTCTTACACATCTTTCAGATATAAGGATACTGACTACTCCATGCCCTCATGTAATTTTCTATATGGTTATAAAATGTTGTGAGCCCCTGGTGGGATTTATCTCATATAGTTTTACATACCTACATTTTTGTTTAAGGCTAAATTTGATTAAATGTAGGCATTTAGGATGAGATTCTTCGCACACCAGATTCATTTGAGTAAAAAGACAACATCTCCATAAACTAAGAGGATAATTTCAGATATTTCAATGTTCATATGAGAAACCTACAACAAGCTAGATAAATCCCAGTGCTTTTCTGTGGTATAAATTATTTACTTCAAGGTCAAATACTCAAGGCTGGCTCTATGGTCAGTGAAGATAAAGGCACTTTGAGTCGTCTGGTTATCTCTGAAAATTGACATCTAAATCTCATCAGATTAATTATGCTCTGAAAGTTTTACATGGTGGATCCCTTCATTTGATCTAACTGTTCTTATGCCTGATGTACCTATAATAAAGATTAGTTTTAGATATAGTAAATTAAACAGTGTTTAAATTTAATGATGGAATTTGAATAATGAATTTGTATAAATGACAGATAGAGTGAGTGACAGATAGAGAGATATGTAAAGTGGCATTTTCATGAATACCCAAAACAACACTCAACTGTCATACTATTGTCCTTGCTTCAGTGGCTCCTCCCAGGTAGTACACATAACACAAATTGTGGCTGTCTATGCTATTTATTTTGTTAATGTCTGTCCTGATATATTTTTCAGGTAAGTGAAGTTACTTATTCACTTGAAAGAGCTGTCTGACTCTCTCACAAGTAGTCTGAATCTCATATATTTCACATGAATTCTTGCAGAACTTGGCACACGGTACTTATAAACTAGAAATCAATGGTTTCATTAATAAAAATAATTTGTCTATGCAAGAAGCTGTGAAAAGCTCCTCTAGGGATTACCTGTGCTGCAAGAACTGCTATTATATTGAAGTTTACCACTGACATAAACAGAGGATTAGAAAACAAAAGTTTGGGGTTTTTTCATCTTTTTATCATTGTCATGAGCAGCAAGATTAATTTAATAAAAATTATTTTCTCTTGATATATCTGAGTCCATATCACAAACATCGTGGGCATAATGATGGCAGATAGAACTTTTTTCAGCAAAATATATGGCTACATAGTTTTTCCCACTATGATTTTTGACCTGCTTTAAATGTATGCAAATACAACACAAAAAGTGATGCAACCATTACAGTCTTTTGAGGGCCAAATTATGTCTCATGAATAACAAGAACTATTTTGCTCTTATCAGGGGTATCATAAGATAAATGTGAAAGAACAGATATTTCTGTACTTCCTAATAAGCCTTATGTTCAGACTGCCAAGTCATTCAGCTTTGGGCAGGATATATGGAAAATTAGATGACACAAAATAAATTTTTCCACTGAATATCTCACTACTAAGACATACATTCATAATCCTAAATAGGCCTGGGTCCTTCTGTGACAAATATCGTATGTTCTATGCATCATTCATTCTATGCAGCTGTCCAAGATTTATGGTCCAAAAATAAAGCAAAAAAGAGAAAATACTAGAAAATATAAAGGAAATTAAACAGCATTAACCTTTTTTTTTGTAAATGGACTGTGTAATATTGCAATTTTTAATATCATTTCAAATATCCCTCTACTATTTATTCTATTGTGACTCTGCTAGAAAAATGAAATAGCAAGAAAAGATTTTAAAGAAGAATTAATATATCTAGGAGAATAAAAATACAGTGAGAAGGAAAAAAAAATCAATTGAGAACAGTAATAAGTGAAAAAGAATAGGAAAAACTTAACATTAGCAAATTAGTAAAATAACAAAAAAATTTCTAAAGATTTCACATAATTGTAGAATCAGAAATAGTTAGTTTGGGAAAGACCTTTAAGAATATCAAATCCAACTTTTTACCCAGTACTGCCAAGTCCACTACTGAACCATGCACCTAAATGCCACACCTACATGTCTTCTAAATACCTGCAAGGCTGGTGTCTCCCTCACTTCCCCAGGCACCCTGTTCTAGTGCTTGACAATGCTTTCCATGAAGAAATTTTCCCTAATATCAATCAAAACCTCCCCTTGTGGAACTTAAGGCCACTTCCTCTCATCCTATTTCTTGTTACTTGGTAGAAGAGGCCAGCACCCACCTGGCTAAGACCTGCTTTCAGGTAGTTGAAGAGAGTGATAAGGTCTTCCCTCTCCCCGGCTAAACAACCCCAGTTCCCACAGCAGTACCTCATAAGACTTCCACTCTAGGTCCAGCTTCATTGCCCTTCTCCGGACACAGTCCAGTAACCTCAATTTCTCCGCCAAAGAAGCCCAGAACTCAACACAGAAGTTGAGTTGTGGCCTCACCAGTGCCAAGTACAAAGGGACAATCCCAGCCCTGCCCCTACTGGCCACACTATTCCTGATCCAGGCCAGGATGCCATTGGCCTTCTTGGCCACCTGGACACACGCTGGCTCATGTTCAGCTGCTGTCAACCAACATCCCCAGGTCCTTCTCACCTTGGCTGTTTTCCAGGACTCTTCCCCCAGCCTGCAGAGCTGCCTGCAGTTGTTGCAAATGCAGGATCCAGCATCTGTCCTTGATGAACCTCAAACAATTGGCCTTGGCCCATCAGTCCAGCCTCTCTAGATCCCAACATATAGTCTTTGTGCAGATCAGTAGTTGCACCCAGCTTGGTAATCTGTAAAAACATTGAGGGTACTCTTGATGCCCTCATCCAGACATTGATAAAGATATTAAACAAATATTGTCCAAATACTGAGCCCTAGGAACCAGCACCAGTGACTGACCACCACCTGGATGTGTAACCATTCACCACCATTCCCTGGGCCTGGCCATCCAACTAGTTTTTTAACCAGGGAAGAGTGTACCTGTCCAAGCCATGAGCAGCCAGTTTTCTTTGGAGAATGCTGCAGAAGACAGGATCAAATTCTTTACTGAAGCTTAAAGTAGACAGCATCCACAGTCCTTCTAGCATTCTCTAAGCAGGTCAACTTGTCAGAGAATGAGATCAATTTGGTCAGCAGGACCTCCTTTCATAAACCCATGCTGACTGGATCATACAGAGAAAAAAATTAAACCAATTTTTTTTTTTTGACAAAATTACCTCTGTCTGAAAGCTTAACTAGAGTAAAAAGAGAGGAAAATAGAGAAGAAAAATAGTGGATGGGTAGGAAAAGCAAGCCCTTTTAAATCTGAATAAAAGTTTGATAAAACAGTAAAAATTAAGGGAAATCAACTGCTTTTTCAATTGGTGACCCTAATTTTCAGACTATTAAAATGTCTTTATTTAAATAAGAGACTAAAATTCAGTTAATTGCTATGCTTTCTTGCTGTATTATTAGCTGGCAGAACAAAAGAAAAGATTTCTGATTAGGATCAAAATTTTATGGCTGATATTTTAGTGCAAAAAATGAAATCTGCTCTTCATTTCCAAGAGAAGTGTTGAAGAGAAAAGATTACGAATCAAATTAAATTGTCTTTCTTCCTATTAGCTGTTTTTCAACTCATTCCTTTGTTCGTACAGATAGGACAGCTGTTGTTACTTTCCTCTCTGTCATAAAGTTGCAAGGTATTCTTGTTTTGTATTTTGCAACAAAGTAACAATGTTAAAAATGTGTATGTATAGCATGCCGCTGATATTTTACTGTGTTACAATGAGCAAAATCAAGTAAACCACGACATTAAACAAGAAAAATTATCATTTAGTACTCATTGATCCTTAAGACAGCTCCATAGTTACTCTTACCTGTGGAACCTCACCTTGAATCTCCTAATTTAAGTCATATTTCTTTATGTTATAGTGCAACTCTTACATCCAGAGCTTGCATTTTGTGTTTCTAGAGCCATAATAGCCACTTGAAAATAAGTGAGAGAGAATTTTTTATATATAACTCTTTGGTATCTTATGACTAGGAATGGACCTTAAAAAAAGTGTAGATACTTTGGATGTTTAAAAGTCATAGTCTACCCATTCATATTGAAAATCTGAGAAGATCCACAAAGATTTTTAGAGATAGACAATTGATTCAAATTTTAGGTTTTTTCATTAGGATAGGGCTGAAGTTCCAGTTCATGCTCTAAAACAGAGAGATGATGCAATATCTCAAAAAATGATTGCCTTGGTGCTTTCAGTAAGGGCAAAACAATTGATTTTTCTTCTCTGATCTTGTTCTCAGAAACATCTGAATTGGTTTAAGTGGCATTTTCAAGGACATTTCAGCCTGAGACACTGTCATTCTTCATGGAATTATTGAGTGGTTCAAGTTCAGCAAAGCAAATTAAAAGAGTGTTTAGATAACGTTAGTCATGACTCTTCTCCCACGTGAAAAAAGAAAGTAATATAATTCCAATATTTTAATTCCTTCTGTGTTTATCTCTTCTTCCAAAACACAGTTATCTTGAAACAGAATGAAGCTTACCTAATAATAATAAATTGAATTTTGACAATACTTAAATGATTAATGTTAATGCGAGATAGACTTACAGAAATTGGAAATTAAACTATGTATTGACTACACTACTCTGTAGTTACCTTGATGAGTCCTGTCAGTCTCACTGAGCAAGATGAGAGCTTGCCTCGTTCTTCATTGTCCAAATTCTGAAAATATTCAACACAGAATTCAGACAACTAAAAAAAGAAGATGGAAACAGAGTCACAAAAAAAAATTAAATGCTAGGAAATTAACCCCAGTATAAGACACTCAATTGTATTTAAATCTAGAACAAACACAGTTAGAATATAATTATGTAAAGAGATGGAAATGGTAAACCATTCAGAACCTTGATTTCACCTAGCATGTTTCCTGGGCCTAGTTGAACTCATATACCCATGTAAGTCACACTGGAGGATGCAGCACATCTATGATATTTTGCACATTCTTCTTTGCTTTACAATCTGCTACTTGATTTATTCAGCCCAGAGAAGGCTCTGGGGAGACCCTGGTGAACCTTCCAGTACCCAAAGGGGACCTACAAGAGAGTTGAAGGGGAACTATTTAAAAGAGCATGCAGTGATAGGACAAGGGGGAATGGAATGGCTTCAAACTGACTGAGATTAGTTTTGGATAAGTTATAAAGAAGAAATTCTTTCCTGTGAAGGTCATGAGACACTGGAATGGGTTTCTCCCCATCTTGGGAGATGTTCAAGACCAGGCTGGATGGGACCCTGGGCAGCTTAGTCTAGTGGAAGGGGTCCCTGTGGGAGGGACAAGATGGGATATGGTTTTATGGTGGACTTGGCAGTGTAAGTTTGATGGTTGGACTCAGTGATCTTACAGTCTTTTCCAGCATAAATAATTCTATGATTCTGTGATCTTAAAGGACATTTCCAACACTAACCCTTCTATGATTCAATTCTACAGTTCTATTCTTCATTCTATTCTGAAAATTTTTCACAAACATGCAGTGCTGTTGCAAGGGAAAAGCTTGACAGGTCCTGCAGATATTTACTAGGTTGTCTTCACACTATGCCAGTCTACTGTGATTTTTTGGCACAGGAATAGCCATAGTTCTGCCCCATCCCACACATATCAATGTTCTGTTACATTTTAAACAGAGGTTAAAATTTTGGCTGTAATAATAGGCAGCAATTAAATAAATTGTTACTTATTTTTAAGAATTACCTGATAAATCAGCTGATAAAATATTTTCTAAAGGAAAGCAATATTATGTCTAGGGGAGGCATGTGTATGTTGTGCTTGTGTAAGAGGAAGAAGAAAGAAGTTTCATGAGGGGAATTAGGACTTGTTTTAAAAGTATATGTTTCATAAAAATTACTCTTATTTATTCAAAACTATAACAGCAAAAGCCTATTTCTCACACAACAACTTGATTAGGATTGATTTTTGTTTCTCAGTAGAACTATATCTCACATGAACCTTCCTCTGTATGCTGGCTTTTAATTGCAAACACTTCTGCTGATGTGTCATATGTGAAGATGTCTGGGTCAGTCTTTAACAGTACAGCAAACACAGCAATTGTGTGGTAGGAGGTATAGTCTTGTCAGGAATCATAATTTATAGAGAGACATGGTGGAAGCTGATGGAAATGTACTTCTTATGCAGTACAACAGTAGCACATTGTGGAAACTGCTCATGGGGAATATTTAGCTAGAAATCTGCAGGGTAATTTTTTTCCCAGAAGTCAAATGCTATTACTCAAAATCTCCTGGACTTAGAGTCACACTCTGGTTTTAATAAATATCCTTCATCCAAACAAGTTGCTTACAGCCACCGGTTTGGACTGTTGCTAGGATATCTCAGTGACATCTCAAACAAATTTCTTGCTTTTTCTCTCTAGGCCATGCTCTTTCTCAGGGCCCTGAGTGCAGCAGGATCTTGCTGTCCTGAAATATTTTTCTCTGTACTCAGTTGTTGCAACCCTAACAGCCCTCAGGGATTTAGTTGTGCCTGTTCAAAGTTTGCTCTGATGTGGTGCAGCCATGTAAAACAATAGATTAAATGAGCATCCCCTTGCCTGGCTGTTGATTTACACCATCAGTCCCTGCCCAAATGATGTTGCAGTTTTTCCTATGTTTGTGTCCTGGCCATTCCTGGTGGCCTGCCCTTGCTGAATCCTCTCCCCAGCTTGACCTGGCCCTGCATTCCCATTCCAGACCTGCCTGACTGGCTGCACTGTGGCCAGCCCTGCTCTTCATCACCCAGCCACAGTAAGATTGTGTCCCTTGTTAAGGAGGCTGCCACCCTTAGCTCTCCTTCTTTTCTGGAGGCCCTTCTCTATTTCATGGGTGCGAAATACATTATTTCTAATAATAGTTATTTCATAGATGTTTTATATGAAAATCAGTATCCCATTTCACTTGCTGTTTTCCGTTTCACTGATGAAAAAAAGTGCATATTTTTTTTATTTAGTATAATGGACTCTGCCTAATACTTTAAATTTAAATAATTTAATTTTAAAATAAGGGGAAAAATTTGAGTTTGAGTTTTTTGAGTATAAAGAAATCAGATATGAATGATGCTATAAACTTTTACTGGGTGTAGGTACATTTTTAAGTTTTCTTCTCAGAATATTCCTGAACTTTGCAATATTTTTGGAGGTTGTGATGAACTGAGGCTTTTGGATGAAAATGTAGATGCTTTCCACTAGCAAATATGTAAAAATATGAACTTTTTTTAACTGAGAAAAATTCTACATTCCTTATATTATGCAATGATATAAAGAGAGAGGAAAATGGATACCTCTATAATACTATTATTATTTAAGTGTACTCATTACATATAATTTCATATCTATATGATTCAGCCAAGATTAAACTGTCCATCACAATTTTACACATCCTATGTCATGAACTAAACAGCAAGAAGAGGCTATCATGTCTTGAAGTGAAACCTTGTTTGTGCTATTTCACAATCTTAGGTTAAAAATGTGTAATATTTTGAAAAGGTATTTTACCTAAAATTATAATAGCAAGCAGCGTGTCCTTCTCTTTTGTAAGCAAAGATTTCCCCAGAAATCTTGAAATAAAGGTAAATTAAAAGGCAGCCCTACAGCATAAAAGTATCTTTAGATTCTTTTATAAAATATCCTGTGGTGTTTTTATAGTAAGGATGTGCAGTCTAAGGCAGGACAGGAAGTTATATAAACTGCAATTTCTTGAATAAACTAACAAAATTTTCTGAAGGTTTGCCATATTTTTAATTGATTTATGCATATTTATGCATCCACAATTGTAAATTGACATGTGTGTTTTAACAAGGAAACAATTTTACTCTTCTCTAATTCTCTTCTGATAGGAGGAGACAGGTTTTGGTTCTGTCTGTATAGATGGCAAATTTGCCATCTCTGTTACATTACAAAAACATGGAATTAGATAAAACATGAAGAGCTTACATCTTACTTTTACAAAGTGTTTGTGCCAAAACAAGTATTTATGGCTGCATATTGACCAAATGCCATCAACACAGAGATAGGTATATATGTCTATTTGTCATCCTTCCATGAGCACACAGATACGTTTTCAACACAGAGACAACTTAGCTACAAAACCCTAATTCTTAATTCCTATATCTTTAATCTTTTCCCTGTTCTGTTCTGGGCTGTCCCATCTGATCAGGGAGAAGCCAACAAAATTTGTGACATTTTATAAATTTCTATTTGTTTTCATTTAAAAGGTAAAGGATATTGCAAAGTAGATTTTTTTGTTTTTAGTCATCTTATCTTTGCATCCTTTTCGCTACTAAAATTCTTGACCATCAGAATCTGACATGGTACCAGCAGAGAAAAAAAAACAAACCCAAAACTAGTAAAATTGACTATTCTCCTGTGGATTTTCTATCAGGAACTGTGATGCATCTGGTAATTTCTAGAGAGAGTTTGCTGCACAGCTTATTGCAAGAGACACATTAATGTTACCATTGCTGCTACTCTGCACGCATATATTCATTTGACACATTTTTACATTTCAGAAAAATATCAATTGATTTTAGGTCTCCTGCAAGTGGTGAAAAACAGGTACTAGAGATAATTAAAAAGCAGTGTTGTTCAGCCATTCCCATGAAATCCAATATTCTCCCTCTCACAACGTGGTAATTTTATAGTGTTATAGCGTATTGAGGCACATAAGTGATTATTCTATTTGCATTAGATGGAGAAAAGGATAAGGTGCAATTGCAGGTGCTTAAGAGCCAAAAGACAACCTGGTACCCAAGTCCAAAGCAGAATCCAGCTGATAAACAGCAATATAAATATTTTAACTATGGAATAAAAAATAATTTGGATGCAGTAGGGAAAAAATTAAATAATTAATATTTTAATAATAATTAAACAATTATATTTTTATTGTTCACTATATTCTCAGTGGCCAAATGAGGCTAAATATGGATTTTGGTATTACTTTAAATTATCACTAGTGTCCTCTTGGCCGATTCTAGCTGGATAGTAGCACGTAAGTAGGAAAATCTCGTGAGATATGATGCCAAAGAACAGACAAAGGCAGACTGCTGCTGAAGAAGACTGAAAAAAAAAAAAAAAGGAAAAAGGAAATTTTTTAAAATATATTTTCAGGGCATACAGTACTAATAGTAAATAGCAAATTTATGCTCTAAATAAATGCAGATGACACACTGTACACTGTGTTACACTGCAGTTGGTTGTGGGGAGGACTACTCTCACTAAGGTTACTTATTATGGGACTAAATCCTGTCTATATTTGCACTCCAGTAGATGCTGCCATAAAGGAGAACCAGATGATGACTAGCCTAAATCAAAAGAATTTTAATAATGCTGTGATGGTCTGTAAAACAGTAAAAATACTTACTGAATTTGGTAACTTGTGTTGCATGATGTTGGAATCAATGGGAGGTAGGTATATAAAATTTTTCCTTCTGGGACACATTTCTTTTGTGATTCAAACTGAAATCTGTTTGAATTCATCTCTGCAGATACACATGGCCTAGAGGGTGATTGTCTCTTAGAAAATAATGATGTTTGGCACCAATTCCTCACAACCTATAGTGATGAACATCTTTTAAAAAACATCTCTAGTTTTTCAGGGAAGCGTTTTTTATTCTTTATTTCTTGAAGGTTTTCAGTTTCTCAGACTTAGCAGGGGTGTTGATCTCTTCTAACCAGAAAGGCGTTTTTCATTCATTTCCCTTAATTACTCAGGCATTTTTATACTCTTACTACTGACAATCCACATGCTGGGTGGTCATTTTCCCCTGAAAGATGCATTTTTCTGGAAAAAGTATAGTGGCTACGACTGTGACCACATTTGAACTAGAAGTGCTCATCAGTGTGGCAATACTGGTTAGAAACCCAAGTTTTACAAAATGTTTTCCTGGAAGCAACTGTGTATTCATTAGGATATTTATATCACATAAATGGCTTCTGCCATTATAGCTTTCTTCATCTAAGCAGCTAAAATAAATAAGATCAGCAAATTTGATCCTCTCACCAATTACACATATCTAGAAAGACAGGCCTGAATATGCTCAGATTTTATCATAGTGGTCTGAATTCTATAAGCTTAGATTATTGACATCTTCATATATAGTCAACAATGCAAAGGAGTAAATCTGTTGAAAACAGTAGATTAAATGGATGACATATTATCCATGCTTCAGTAGCAAACAAAGTAAACCTTTGTTTGTGTCTATTAGGATGATTATATAACTCTGCAGTTCTTTACAGCTAGTGTCTAATTATAAAAAAGCTAGATTTTCTTCAATACTCCCTACTGGTTTGTTATTATGTGCATATATCAGCAGCTTGCACTGAAGATGAATTGGGATAATCAGAACAGGCATCCCACTGGATTGACTTATTGGAACATTGCTGCATCTGACTGAGGCCTCACAAGGATTTATATCTCAAAGGTAACAAGGAGGCAGCCAGAGATTGTATTGAGCTAAAGAAAAAATGCCATGTTTATGCCTGATTGCCCCCAGAGTGTACTTTGTTTCTGAGCCTCTGACTGGAAATAATGGTAAAAGGCTGAAAGTCATTACAAAGAATCTGCTTCATTTAAAATAGGTATTTTTGTGATATTTAGCTTTGAAATAACAATACTAATTTCTTAGTATAATTTTTTTGTAGACTGCATTGCTAATGCTAAAAAAGGACAGCAGAACATGTACTGCAGTTTATATTATTTAGACTGCTGTGCTAATAGCAAGTAGCTGGTATTAGTCATCTTGCGAATTCAGACTTACTCAACAAGCACAGTGTAATTACTTTTTAAAACTCATCCCAGCTTTATTGTAAATCTTCAGATATTCTTTTTAATATATTATTTTCCTCATGTTTCATTTTTACAACCATTTTTGCATATGCTAATTTTCTTTTTTTAGAGTAGAGTCCTGTGAAAAGCCTAGAGCAGTTTCTGGTTGGTTTCTGCTTGAGTTCTTGGCCTGAGAAAGAAATTTACATTCTGCTGCATCTTTGTTCACTCCCACAGGGAAGATGTTAGTTTTCCTCGGTATGTCACAGCAATACCATAGAAAAAAAGACTTAATTGGAAAGTGTAACTGTTCCACAGCAATTTTCCAACTACTTTACAAAGGTTCATGGATAGCAAGGAACTTTCTTCTAATATTGTTGCTACACCAGTAGATACAAGGTGATCTAAGATTGTTCTACCTGGACTAACCAAGGAAATGTAGAAATGACTATTTATGACCTCCCTTGTGTCTGGAAGGAGTCAGGTGTGGCTGAATGAGTTCACAGAATCACAGAATCACAGAATGACTAGGTTGGAAGAGATCTCCAAGATCATGGAGTCCAACCAATGCCTTAACACCTCAACTAAACCATGGCACCGAGTGCCACATCCAGTCTTTCTTTAAACACATCCAGGGATGGTGACTCCACCATTTCCCCGGAGGGACCATTCCAGTTCTTTATCACTATTTCCTTAAAAAAACTTTTTCCTAATATCCAACCTATATTTCCCTTGGTGAAGGGAAGTTTAAGACTGTGTCCTCTCGTTCTGTCAGTTGCTGCCTGGAGAAAGAGACCAACCCTACCTGGCTACAGCCACCTTTCAGACAGTTGTAGAGTAGTATATCTCTGTCCTGCGAAGGCAAGTTGTTTTAGCTCAGGTGCATTTTCTTCAAATGAAGCTGCATTGTTTTAAATCTGAATTTAGACCTACAAGGAGATGTTCTTTGCCATACAGCCTTGTCAGATATACTTCTTCTAGCTCAGACTGCTGATCTTCAATATTTTTTTTCAGGGTAGATAAATTTTCAAAGAAATCATGACTATTTTCTGCTTTTTTCACTCTAAAGCCAAGCCTAAACTTCTGTCAAAGACATTTGTTTCCTTGGAAATTTTGACCTTTTCAAAGCACTGGCATTCACCCAGGCACTTACACACTTGTCTCCTTGGAGTAAAGCTGTGTTTGGTTCAATTTTGAACAGCACAGACACTTCCTTTCACATTTCACCACCCCAGTTTAAGTGTTCTCCATGTGTCAAACGAGAGAGGTACTGAGATCTTGACAGGCACAGAAGAGTAAGAATGATATAAAATGACCTTTGTAACAATATGTCTGTTGCTGCTATAGTGATATAGGCTGTTTATTATTATGTAATGACTTTGCAACCTCTGTGTCACAGAGGAGCATCTAAAGAATTCACAACTTTCTTACTTTTTTTGTCAAGACACGAATGGGAAATATGATTTACCATTTATCCTTATGATTTCTTTGCAAGGGATTATAATAATGTATTATAATTTTATAGCCTCTCTGAAAAAATCACTTCTGATAAGTGGGTAAGAAGTGAAAGAATAAGATTAAGATAGGAAAGAATGAGTTGAATAATTACTAGCAAAAATGGCTGTATGTAAAGTTCTGCATATGTGAGAGCAAATTCTTCCCAGCGAGAAATTGAAGATTTGGTATTATGCACTATCCAGCTATTTCCAATAGTTTCTTTTAAAGGAGGTTGGTAATATTTTCATGCACATCCCTTTTTTTTTTTTTCCACAACAAGACCTTCAATGGCTTAACAAATTGGCAAGTGAGATTTAAGTGTAATCCCTGACAGAAGTATTAAAAACTCACAGAAGCTCAGTAGAATGGTGAAAACAAAAGTAAACAGAAAACTAGCACTTCAATCAGCAGGGGCTGAGAATGAGCATAAAGTGCTGTAAAAAACCCCAACATTATTAAAGTTTTTTGGATCTTCTACATAAAAAACAAACAAAAACCTGGAAGAAACCAAACCTCTTGTTTTTCATTAATATTTTCATTCTTATTCAATCTTTTCCAGACAGCAGAAAGTTTCTGCCTTTTGTAAATTAAATTCACTGATCAAGAAACCTGCAACTTTGTAAAATGTCCATTGCAAACAAAATTTTTCTTTCTGTATCAAAGCAACATTAGAAAAATTCCAGGTGCTGGACTCCTAGCTTTTGGAATCCTCCTGTCTTCTCTTATCTGGCAAGTGTTTGTCACTGGTTGGTGAATGTCTTTGGCAAGTAAATTAATAATGTGAAGTACAACAATGTCTACTTTTATTTCTTCTCTTCATATCTTGGTGTCGTACAGGAACTGTATGGACAACAAAAAAATATCTGAAGTTATGAAGAAAATTAGAAATTTATTAGTTCAAAGATTTTAGGAGAGAGTTTATATGTAATTTCCTTTAATCACATGATGAAGAAAGGTAGAAGACATCTAAGTACAAAGAAACTGCTAATTTTTTTTTTTTTTTTTTCTTTTTTTACTTGGTGAGGCAGGAATTTTTTTATGAATTAACATAGTGGGGGCAACGAGTATATTAAGATTAGTTTGCAGTGTGCAAGCATATCAACAAGCATTTGTTTTCTTTGGTTTTCAATTCCATGTTGTTTTGGTTTTCTTTTTTTTTATTAATGGCATTGTCAAATAACTTTCTATAGAATATAAAATTTCAGTGATTGTGGTTTGCTCTAGTAGCTGCTACAATAACATTTTTGAAAATAGTGGATAGCTATTGATGATTCTATGCATTACCTGTCCTCAGCATCTCTATGTTAATTGTTTTTATGTCAGGATGATTAGCTATTTAAGTGTTCCTTTTCTCCTGGGGGAGTTAGTGTGTAATTTATAAGAAATACATTCAGATTTATTCTATTCTTAAATATTTGTATTCATGTTTTTTAATTTAAAAGAAGACTAGGTTGCATATAGTTTTCTGATTGCCTTTACATCAAGTAATTATTGTGCAGTCTTTGCTCTACTTTAGATCTTCCACTTGACAGACTATTTCTTTTTATGAATGTCGTGAAAACAGCAAGGACAAGCGGCGAGATTTGCCCAAGGTGACTAAGCAACCAGAGCAGCAGAGTAACGACGGTAACAAAGGTCTTCTGAGATACAGGTTACTTTATCTGTTGGTATGTTCAGACTCTTCACTAGAGAAAATTGCTGTTGCTTTTGTCTTTTGTTGCTCTGCAGAACCAATGCATCTCTCAGGGAAGGAACCAGGCTTGGTTCCAGCTGGCACCTCATCAACCAAACTCCTAACAGTCAGATTGCAGGGTCTTTCTAGGAGATGTGCAAGCCAGAGAAAAGCCAGCTTCACTTTCAGAGTGCAGGATGAGTTTGAGAGGCAAATGAGTTAGAGTGAAATACCACAGCTTTTTTACATTTAAACGGAGAACTGGGCAGAGGTAGTACGGAAATCATCAAGAGACCATAAACTAAAAACTCCCAATCCTTTTTTAATTATTTAGTTTTTTATTTTGGGGCCAGTTAACAGGGCAAAGCACCACTTTAAGGACTGTAACAGCCGTGGTCTGACAACATCTACTTATCTCTCCTTACCAGCCTAACTCCACAAATGAGAAATGAAAACCTCAGAATGTTAAGGGATACTTGCCAAAAACCTCTACAACTCTTTATATTTCTAATAGTATTTTAGTAAAACAAAGAAAAAAGCAAAACTACAGTCTACTTTTTATTATATCTCTTGCTTGTTTGCTTAGAGATGAACAAAATATTTTTAGAAAAGGTTTATCTGACAGATTTAATTCTTAAGTATTATTCATTAAAAGACTATTCATACTTAATAATTTGGTCACTATTCATAGTTGATTGAACTTTTTATAAAAGTAAATGTAAAAAAAAAAATGTAATGAAATATGAGATTGTTTAATCTTTACTTGTTTTCAAGGTCAGAAATATAAAACATTAAATACGAAGTGGTGGGGAAAAGACCCAGATGTTGGCAATTGAGAAGCTGTTATAAACACCTTTGTTAATTATTCTCTTATCAGTCATGTTAGTCATTTCTCAGCATAATATGATCATAACTTCTCTTTTCTGATATGTTTAACAGCAATAGAGGGCACTTGTAAGCAATCCACTGGACTCCAAGGAAGGAAGGAAGTATGCAGTTCTGTGTGGTTTTGGTTTGCTATTATTTTCCCTATGTCTGTATTCCACATTAAGCAAGTCATGTGTCCCCCATCAGACCTGTGTGCTACAGAAAGAAATGAAGGACCAATTTGCTCTAAATGGGTTTGGGCAAACTCTTTTATTTTGTCAAATTAGCCAAAATACTTGATTTCAAATTTATGCAAAATTTTATGTGTTTTTTATGTTCCGTGCAGGAGAACAGACTAGGCTTCATTTGACATAAAGTTGCTGATAAGAACTTAATTCATCAGGGTGCTTGAAGATATCTGAAAACAGCAGAATAGAAGCAATCTGGACTGGCACTCTACATCATTTAGCCACACTATTTTTGATCTATCACCAGAAGCCATGCAGATTGTTTAACATATTGCCACACCACGGCCAGATACAGCTTTGAATGAGATAATTGGAGGGCTGGAGACAATGTTGCCAGCCCTATGCAGCTGTACCAGCATTGTGCTGATAGCACTATCTTGCTTTTGGGCTCTTAACTTAGTATTTCAGCTTGGCACCTCACTGTGCAGTGTGGACATGCAATGTTCTGGGACCGGAGTGACAACTTGATTTTGGCTGCATGCTAACAAAAGAGCATGAGGTTTCACTTTGTTCTCTTAGACTGTCTTTCCTCATAGCTGGAACAGATGGATTTTTATCATTTTCAGTTTGGATTGTGTCTTCAGACAGATTCTTTGACCATAAAAAATAAGATTAGGACCAGATCTGCTTTACAGTTTTCTATTTTTATTAACCAAAAGGATTGGACTATTACAGTGTTAAAGGAAAAAACACCATCAAGCCAGCACATTCTTTTTTTATACAAAAAAAAAAAGTGTACTTGCTTCTTTGAAATCATTAGTGAAATGTTGAAAATGAGTTGCCATGAGCAATGGTTGCATTGGTACCAGCTATTTGGTATATATATATATATATACACACATGAAGAGCTAGCCAGGAAAGCAGAAAAGGGATGGACATAATGATGTTTCAATGATTTATCCGAGATATTTAATATTTAATAGTTATTGGCTGAAGTAAACAATCGACACTCAATTGAAATCACTTTGGGCCATTTATTCCAGGCATCTGTACAGAACAAAATGAAAGTTTTTAATCAGAATTAGCTTGAAAACTGTTTATTGTCTGAAAACTCCATTTTTCTTATACTCACAGAAAGGTTTTTCGTCTGCATCTTGATGGGTTGGATGTTCTGTTGTGTCTGTGAAAAGGGTATGTGGAATCACAACCTCTATCTGTAACTACTCATAGTCTTATGCTCACAGAGTGTTTGGCTGTCCATAAGAATCTGTGTAAATATTCATGAGTATTTTGTAACATATTAGAAGCAGTACTGTTGTTCTAAGCTAAAAAATTGAAAGTTAGAGCCATGAACAAGAAACAAGGGTCAGCAATGCAATCATCATTCTTAAGATATTGTCAGGAAAACAGGTTTTAGCATGCAACCCATGTATAAACAAATTTACCAATAATCACTGCCTCACACTTCACAAATGATTTACTTTCTGAATTGTTGTCAGATTATAAAACCCAATACATTGGTCAACACCAGCCTATTTTTCACTGCCAGTCACACTTTCTGGTTTTCATATGCTTCCTTTTAGCAGTGAGGGAGAATGTATGCAATGCTCACATCCAATTGAAACATTTATGCTTCTGCTTAATTGTATTACAACCATTTGTTTGTGTTAAAACTGTTTAATATTTTGACTCTAGAAGAAGAGCAGAACTGTGTCTGAAATACATGTTGCATGCATCATACAGAAGTTACCAATTACGACAGGTTCAATACATTTTCCCATCATGTTCTAACTGCTGTGGAAAAAGTTAATTGTCCACTATCCAAAAGTCTAGCCATCTTTTCTTTTCTTCAATGTCACACAATATGTTAATCTCTTGGCATAGGATTTGATGAATTTCCAGCACTTGGCTTATATCCCTTCTCTATGAGATAAAGTATACATCCAAAATGTTGAACCAGTCCTCTCATAGCTATTCAGTAGCCAGAAGAGAGTTCTGTAAAATAACTGTAGTTTCTAGAACTTTTTCATTTCTTGCCTTGTTTAGGGAAAGAATTTGGTCAATGTCTAACTGACTTTCAACAATATAAATCATAATTTGATCCAGTTGAGAGCTTCTTCATTCGCTGTAATGAAATACTCCAAAATACAAAACAAAGACCATTCTGTGCTGGCTTTTGTTTAGATGCTGATGCTCTGCCAACATACAGAAGATGGGAACCTACTTTGTGAAAATAATCAGCCTTGAAGGGGGCCAAACTGCTTATTACATTATGGTATTAGGCTGATTTAGTTTGTTAATGCATTTGTACTGCTTAAATAAATGTTTGAAATGAGCCCTTTGTATTCATATATGAATGTTTTAATGGAGATCTCCTGTCATGGGTTACATGGCACAAAATTTTTCATTTACACTCTCATCTTAAATACCACATGGCATTATTTTCTCTTATACACATTTTGTATAATGCTGTAGTTTAGAATCTTGGCTTATTACGCTGACTTTATATCTGAACTTCAAATTTTCCCGTATGAATGTGATGGAAACTACTCCAAGCAAACCTTCCATGACTGTGTATATTTATTCAGAATGCTACTACCTGTTAAACAGGTCCCCAGCAGTTACCTATAGAGCATACTAATAGCTCACCATACAGACCAGGACAGTGGTGACACATCTGTTCACATGGTCTTATGGCCAAACCACAAGCAGGAAAGGAAATATTTAATGATGCATTTCATGTTGCTGCTTAACAGGAGAGAAAAAAATGGAGAGGAAAGCTAACAGCTGTATAAATCTGTGCAATATTCGATATCTGGCCTGTTATGTGACTCTTTCACTGGTTCCAGCAATAGTCATGGGTGGTTGTGGGGAGGGTCTCTGCTCTGCAATCACGGGGTGATGTGGCAGAGAGCAGAATGGACATACAGAAAGATCCAGCAAGGTTAGTGGCTAATTCTATAAAATAACACCGACATGAAGAACGGATTAACATATGCCTAGCACAATGCCTGTGTTTGGCAATGAGGTACTTCTGCCCCCACTAGGGCCTTCTGAGATGGCTCTAGAAATCTAATTTAAACCTCACTGCTTTTTTCTAGGATGTGTCCACCAAGACTTACATGCCTCATTAGAGTAGGTTATTTCTACATGCTGCAGAGCTGGGGACACAGATTCTGTCAGGTTATATTCCTTGTAACCTTAAATCTATTTATAGAAGCACCTAATTTGGTGCTTTTATAAATCTTCATGTAGATGTATTTGCCTCAGAGGCAGGGACAAAAGACGCCCTGGGACTTTGTGTGGAGAAGCAATCAAGGAAAAGTGTTTTCTCTGTCCCCAATCACTATCTGTACTGCACATAGTTTAAGCACTATGTACACTACACATAATGAATATAGTTGGAGGCAAGTGTAATGGTGTCATTTCAATGTATTAATTTTCAGTAAGTTGTTAAGTGCTTTACTGAAATTCTAAAATCTGCTAGAGATGGTTTTGGGTGTTGCCAATGCAGCTTTGGGACAGGGAAAGAAAAGATAGTTACAAACATCCTTTTTCATGATAAAAATCCAACATGGCTACAAGTATTTTAGCCCCATTATTAATTACAACCGTAGAATTGAAAATGCAGTCTTGTTGAATGAAACATGCACTTTAATTTTTTTATTTTTCATAACTGTGGTTGTGTTTCTCATGATAGTGGGGAGAAGGATGAGGTAATAACGCTCAAATTTCAGGTTAATTGGAATGTTTTTATTTGATATTTGTCAAGTTCTTAAGATACTGCAGAGATGTTTCTGCACATCTTGCTAAACTCACATCAGGAGTAATGTTCTTCATTAATTATACATTCTGTACTGCACAAATATCATGAAGCCTTTTGGAAATAAAATAAATTAGCTTTTTATATTTTTTATATAGGAATAGGTATGGATAATATTCATTCATTGTAGTCCATTGGTTTGACGTAGGACTCAAGTGAGACAATGAACATTTTTGCCATGTAAAAGAAGTAATCATTTTCCTAGCTGTTTCATGAAAAAGATATTTTTACTTTATCAGCTCCATGGTATTATTTGTTCCACTCTTCTATCTTCAATCAGCTAAACATTTAACTGTAGCTTAATTTCATTTGTTTTAATGACTGCTTTCCATTTTTCATTAAACGTGTATTTTTCTCTTATATGAGGAAATGCAACCCTTAAATCTTAATTCTGAGAGTTTTTAAAGATTCCTACTTTCATAAATAGAAAGACTATATTTGTGATACTTTGCTTTTTATTCTGATGTGATTGAGTTATGTATCTAAAATAAAGAATAACTCTTTTTGATTCATTAGAATCAAGCCACAGTTTATCATAGGTCTTTGATACATCCTTTATAAGTATGCAGCTGTGATATACTGGAACCATGTTCTGAAACATTCATTTAGAATACTCTCTACAGAGAAGCATTTTTAAACAAAATATTTGTATATATGCCTTGATATTTCTTAAAAGAATTTATAGTAATCTTGGTAAAAACTCAAACAAAAAAAAGAAAGAAAAAGTCCTCTTCATATTAATTGTTCTGGAATCCTGCATGTCTAATAAAAATGAAGAAACAGGCATACAAATAATATTTTCCAAAGGGAAAGAGATAAAATTATTTCTATATTCATATTTGAAATATTTTTAGTGAATTACTAGATACAATTGATACCATTGAAGCTATTTTTTCCTAACACATCTCTATTTTTAAAATTATTTGCTATCGTTTTGCATAAATTTGTTTTTAGTACATTTCTTAAACAGTATGTATTAAATTTACACACACAGAGCGAAAAAAATGTAATCCATTAACTCTCCATGACAAATGGTTTAATATAGATGAAGTAGTCATTGGAATCTTTCCTACAGCCACAAGAAGCTGTTAGCTTATCAACTGGAAACAAAGAAAGATCATAAAACATTTCTCAGCAAAGCCAAGAAGATTTGATAACTAAGCCCTCCAGTAATTGAAAACATATAACCCATATACTTCTGAATTATAGCTGTGACTAATCTTTTATGAAATATTTTTTTTCCTCCCAAATACATTCTATAGAGCAGCAAAAGTGCCTGTGAGTTAGCAAGATGCTCTGAGATATAGTCATCACTCAGGATAAGCAAAGTTACTTCCCTGGATGCCAATTCCTTCCCCTCCCACCAGCCGCCATACAACCTAAAAGGCAAACTGGAAAGTGATAGAAAAATTTCATTTTGTGATCTTTCTTGAAGTCACATGTAATTTTATTTATAGTTGTTTCCTTCAGGTGTTTACATTTATGAATGCAATAATATGGAAGGTCAATACGTGAATAGTACAGTTATGCACATTTTGTCATCAAACATTTCCTTAATGTTTGTGAGGTAAGGAATGTGGTAATACAGGTGGAATATTAAAACTTGGGTTAAATTTGGTGAGTCATTAGCAGTAGTTTTGCCAGAAACTTGTTCTTTGTCCTGTGTGGGATAAGTGGGTGGTCTTTTTCATAGGCGTACCCAGACTGTAGAAAATACTGTCACAGTTGATATGATCTAGCAGAAGGGATGGATGAACTTCTAAAGACCCATTGTATAATAATATCCAGATAATTAAATCTCAGAGCTTTATGAACATCTTAGTACAGGATGAAAATGTCCTTAAAAGCAACTTCTAGCCATGCTTTTTGTCAGATATTATTTTTTATATAGGTTAGTCAGAATGATTTTATTAACATGGGACTAGGAAAGATATCTTGGATCAGACTATCCTGTCCTTGCTACAACAGGCAACAGGATTTATTCATATTGCCCTAACAGCATAAAACTCTATCTCAGATCATCAGTCTCTGTTATGAGTCTTTCAAGACAGTTTCACTACAGTTTCTCAGTAGGACACCACACTGAATTTCCAGCACGATCTCCACTGTGTTATACATTACTGTGAAACAAGGACTTACAGTTTTGTACCAAGTATAGTTACTGAATAAGGATAGTTTTAAAATGGGTAAAAAAGTATTCAACATATTACGTCATTGTCCATAACAGGATTCTTTTAGTTTTTTCTATTAGCATATTATCATCAGGAGAGATGTTACAGTGTGGGAATTTCTGCTTTCAGATTCTTTCTGAATTATTTTGAAAAAAGACATATGGCAGACACATTTTAAAACTCTGAAGCTCAGATATCAGAAGAAAAACACAAATATTATTATAGTTAGCAGATTTTTTAGAAATCCTTGCTTATGCTCAGCTTAACGAATTTTTATTGTGATATAACCAGTTTAGGATTTTATTATGTTTCATACTAATATTTTTCAACTTACAAAAATAGATTTTCTTTACTGATTTTAAAAAAAAGATTAAATTTTCAAAAAGAAACTTCATTTAAAAACTTTATTTGTTAATACATGAATATTTCAATTAAACATGTGTAACTATATTGAATTCTGCTCTAAACGATTTCTGAAATAACCTGTGAAAATTACTAGAAATGAAAGAAATTGTAGTTCAAGCTCTTCTAACTCAATACAAGGGAGGAATAGTTCACCAACTTCACTTTTGAAGCAGAGATGGAGCAAAATCTCTAAAGACAGTAAGATTACAGGGGGAGAAATATATTTTTTTCCCTAGAATCTACTGTCTAGACTTCAGTGGGTTTCTTCAAGGAAGAAGCAGATTTCTGTATTTTGCCACCAGTTAAGAGTCTGGAAAAAAAAGACAGCAAAGCCTCCTATCAGACTATAGTAACTGAAATTCTGTGAATTCTTAGAGGAATAGAAATCAGGGCATGGGCGGAAGCCGTTTTTTTCCCCACATCTTTTTTGTTTAATATATTTCCTGTTTTCTGGTGTCTGCCTGTGTCCTTGAATGATTAAATTCCATTCCTATTGGACTCTTGCTGTAAGTGGTGCTGAGATAACTTGAATTTTACTGGTTTTGATAAAATGAAGAGGTGTCAGTTTCATGACCTTCTGTTTTTGTTCAGTAATTGTACTTCAATTATTAAAAAAACCAAATAAACAAACCAAATCAAACCAAATCAACCAACAAACCAGCCAACATCCCCCACTCCAAAACCCACAAAAAAAAAAACCCACAAAAAACCCTCAAACAAATAAATAAAGAAAAAAATATTGAGCAGTATTTTCCCCTTCATGTTTCTTTATCCCTGCAACCAGATATAAAGGTATACGCTTGCCTAGGAATTTATAGAAAAAATAGTGTTAACTTTTATAGAATGCTTGTTTTGTGCCCATCCTCCATTTGAGGTTTTCTGATGCCTAAAGAATGTGAAAGACTGAATTTTATCCTTGGCCCCCTAAATCACTTATCATTAGATAAATGACTAATGTAAATGTCACAAAAGGAATCTTAATTAAAAAAAAATAATTGAAAACCAGCTTTTGTATTTAACAATAGTATAGAACAATAGTTACTACATCTTCTTATATCTAGTAATGTGTTGCTTGGCTTTATATTTTTCCAGTGCCCTCTTCAGTTTAGAAGGTTGTCAAATTAAGCTAACTCTCAAGATTTTTCACACACCTCCTCAGGGGATGGAGCATGTTCTTTTGACAGGCCCTATCCTTAGGCTTGTTTTTCCATGAAATGAATACAGATTCGGAACATATATCTTCCTTCCTGAACAGAATATCTGTTGAGTAGAAATTCACCCTTGGGGCTTCAGACACCTTCTTCCTTGCTCTTGCCCTGCACTTCTAAATCTGATGACATGGTGATTTATCACCTAATCCCTGAATACTCTGTTGTGGGGATACAAACCCACAAATGGTAGGTAATGGTGGCTTTTGAAGACCTCTCCTAGCTGGCTGAGTTTCAGAAAAGCATAACAGTTATGTAAACAATTTTCTTTTAACAATTAATTTTTTTTCCTCCTCTTCATATTTGTATCATCATTCTTTTTTCCAGTTTTATAGACTTAGAGTATTATGAGAGATCAGTAAGGCTATTTTTAGTACGGAAAAATTACTTAAAAAAAAAAAAAAAAGCCACTGTCCAAAATTGACCGTTTTAAAAATTCTGTAAGTCTATTTTTAGTGAAAGTAATATTTTTCAATCACTGCTATTTTCGATAACAGAATTTCTATGAGCTTCTTTGACCTGATTTAATTTAGGATAAATACTTAATTCATATAAATATATAAATATTAGTGGTAATAAAAAGGAATAGGATGTTACTAATCATGAAGATTTTAAATGTGAGGATATGCAAATAGTACTGGGATTTCTGACTGGATTGAAAGAGCCATGTTCTGAATAACATTTAATCTTTCTAGAGTGCAAATGAAGAAGCAAATTTTATTTGGAGAATAAAAACTGAGATCCTGAAGACAATATCGAGTTTAAAACATCCATTTGTGAGAAAAAGTTTTAAGTTTAAAAGATGCACTTCACTGTGATGAATAAACAAAAGAAATCTATCACTTGCTCTACAAAGGACTGGTTTTTGTAGGTGTGTATATGTTATGCATGTATTGGTACCAGTTCTGTAGTAACATGTTTAAAAAAGGGTAAGAACTGCAGCACAATAGTTTCTTGGAAAGAGGAGTGAGAAAATGTAAGAGGAACAATCCTGAAGACACCAAGGCTGATGAAGAAGAGGGGAAAGAGGTGCTTCAGCTGCCAGAGTAGACCTGTGGAGAAAATCACGGCGATGCAGGCTGATTTTCTGTAGCCCATGGAGATCAATGGTGGAGTAGACATCCATCCACAGCCCCTGGAGAACCTCATGCCAGGAGGAGTAGGTGGATGTTAAGCTCAAAGAAGTTGCAGCAAGTGGACAGAGCATGCTGAAGTAGGGAGGGTCCTGACAAGACTGTGAGCCTTTTGGGAACTCATGATGGAGAACTGTTCCTGAAGGACCGCACCCTGTGGAAAGGACGCACGCCAGAGAAGTTACTGAAAAACTGTACTCAATGAGAGGGAACACATGATGGAGTAGGGGAAATATAAAGAGGAAAAAATGGCAGAGATGAATTGTTATGAACTGGCTGGAACCTTCCTTCCTCATCTCTCTACACTGATGGAGGGGAGGAGGTGGAAATATTTGTAGCAAAATTGAGTGTGAGAGAAAGGGAGGGGTAGAAGCAAGGTGTTTCCACTGTTGTTCTTATTTCCCATTATTGTACTCTGTTACACTTAACTTGGCAACAAATTAAATTCATCTTACATAAGTCTGTTTTGCCCATGACATTAATAGGCAAATTATCCCTATGTCCTTATCTCAATTTCCGAGGGTTTTTTTAATATCTTCTCCCCTGTTAAGGAGGGGGAGTGTAAGAGTGGCTTGGTGAGCACCTGGTAGGCAGGCAAATTTAACCCTCCACTACTTCTCATTCTTCTTCTACAAGAACATGTAAAAAGTCACTTACTGAGATGTCCTGCTTTGATTTTAGACCAATTAACATGCAACGACATCTACAGTTATTTGTTAGGATAATGAAAAAATAATAAAGTCAAAGTTTAACTGAAATTTACCTCTTACCAAGGCCAAGGAGAATTACTTAGACCCTCTACATAATATCATTCTCAACTTTCCTTTTTCTCTTTTCTGTATTTGCCTCTATGTTAGCAGGGAACAGAGCAATTCAGCACAGAGCAAGTTTTCTGCCTCTCTGAAGCTTCCATTGCTGACTTCTTGTTGCACTGTGATTGACTTACAGCCCCGCCAAGTATCATTATGTAGCACTGCAAAAATAAAACACATAGTCAAAATATTGTTTTATTTACACAGTCTGAAGGATAGAGACAATGAAATTATGCTTTTCAAAGCTTAACACAGACGGATGGTAGAAATATCTGAACAGAAAAGATTGTTTGATTTGGTGGGTTTTGTGCTCAGACAAATTGAGGAAACAAGTACCTTTTTTTGAAATGGGCCTTTTTTCACATTGAAATATGACATGTATCTGCTTGCCACAAGGCTACAGAGGCAAAAGCATATAGATATACATTATCCTCAAATTATGCTGTAAGCAATTTTTGTCTTCAGGATCTCAGATTACTTTTATATTTAATTTCATCAGAAAACAATGTTCCTTTGTTCCTCTCAGAGGGCTACTCTACCCTCTGGGATGATGTGAATAGTTTGAAGGAATGCAGAACCACTATACCCAAGGGAAATGTCTGTCTTGAATTGCCCTGCTAATCTGAGTGTGTATTGCAAGATTTCTCATACACCCAGTCAGTCGCATCCTCCCTTCAACCTTTCTCAGAACTTAGGGAACAGGGATGGAGCAAACAAAGTCTTGTGTGGTTTATACTGAGAACCTGATATTTGAATACTGATAGTAGTCATCAGACAGATCACTTATGTATTGTTTTGGCTTTTGGCTTGTATGCATTTATTCCTATGAAAATCCACACTTCTGACTCCAAATTATGTATTTCATGAACTCCCTCTCTCAATAAATTACTAAATTTTTTAAAAAATTAAGCCTAGAAAAATGCCCAATAGCCAATGCCAAAAATTGAACAAATGTGGGAAAAGCTTGAACACTGATTGGAAAAGCTTCTGGCCTCAGATTTCTTTTTAAAGCAAAATGAAGAAAGCATTTATAGATTGGCAAAAGGGTCAAGCAAATAATTTATTGCCTCTGGTTTTAATCTTCATTGTTCGTATTAACTAGTATGTTTCAGTTGCTTTGCAGTGGGGAATGTAGAACAGCCATCAACAATATTTACTGGTCTATTAGTCTGGCTAGGTGAAAAAGTTTCTTTGTGGAGTTGAGCAATGTACCACAGCACAAACTACCAGTGAATCTGCACANAGGTTTAGGGGGAAGGACTATGGGGGGAAGGACCAAACCATGTGGCTATCTGTTACAGGGGTTCTGGGGGGAAAACCCTTCCCCCCTTAGAGGAATACAACACTCGTCCTCATCTTCTCTGTTGCAGAGTATGGAGCAAGTACTTAAAGAGGACTGGATGGATTTTATTGTCAAAAAACAGCCTGCATAAAGCTGGAATAATAAAACAGAAAATAGAATAATAAAACATAACACTTTGAAATGTGCAGATCTATCTCATGTGGGCTCTACATAA
>VXBB01002840.1:188991-209628 GCA_013399915.1 Illadopsis cleaveri | reverse complement strand
ACTTATGTATTGTTTTGGCTTTTGGCTTGTATGCATTTATTCCTATGAAAATCCACACTTCTGACTCCAAATTATGTATTTCATGAACTCCTTCTCTCAATAAATTACTAAATTTTTTAAAAAATTAAGCCTAGAAAAATGCCCAATAGCCAATGCCAAAAATTGAACAAATGTGGGAAAAGCTTGAACACTGATTGGAAAAGCTTCTGGCCTCAGATTTCTTTTTAAAGCAAAATGAAGAAAGCATTTATAGATTGGCAAAAGGGTCAAGCAAATAATTTATTGCCTCTGGTTTTAATCTTCATTGTTCGTATTAACTAGTATGTTTCAGTTGCTTTGCAGTGGGGAATGTAGAACAGCCATCAACAATATTTACTGGTCTATTAGTCTGGCTAGGTGAAAAAGTTTCTTTGTGGAGTTGAGCAATGTACCACAGCACAAACTACCAGTGAATCTGCACAATGCCATTAAAGTAGTATAAATAAAGCTGGAATACTCAGGATTTTGGACTAATTGGTTTCTCTGTATCCTAGTCAGCAAAGATTCAGGGAAAGGATACTGATCTTAGTATCTCAGCCACTCTGAATTGGCATAAATGCCTGATTGTACTTTTACTCATCTGATAAGTCTCCCCCCACANAAAGCTGGAATAATAAAACAGAAAATAGAATAATAAAACATAACACTTTGAAATGTGCAGATCTATCTCATGTGGGCTCTACATAATGACCTTAATGGAGTAACTCCATAAGTACACTACTGGATGTCACTAAACCCACAGCATTCAATGCAGAGCTAGTCATTGTCTCCCACAGAGTTTTGACTCACTAATTTAAGAACTAGAGTGATCATATAATTCCATTACCCTTCCAGTCTGTAGAAGATATAAATCTGGAAGAAGGTTCTAAACAACTGTGCTGCTCAGCAGGACTATATACATATTCCCAAGCTAAAGGCATTTTCTTTACACTGCTGTTTCTTTGCTATGGACAACCTCTCCATGTGTATAAAGGCAGTGGGAGAATTAAAAAGATCAACAGTATAATTTTGTGACAAATCTTAACAAACTCTGGCTTAATTTACATTTGAAGTTTGTATTGGGTTTGCATGACCAGGTTTTGGTGTGTGAGGGGCTACAGGGGTGGCTTCTGTGTGAAACTGCCAGGAGCTTACCCCATGTCTGGCAGAGCCAATGGCAGCTGGCTCCAGGACTGGCCCACTGCTGGCCAAGGCCAAGCCCATCAGAGAAGGTTGTAAGGCCTCTGTGATAAGATATTTAAGAAAGGCAAAAAAAAGTCTTTCACAGATTTAACTATGCTCCAAGAAGACAGGAGTGAAAATGTACAAGAAGACCAGCTCTGCAGACACCAAGGTCAGTGGAGAAAGAGGGGGAGGAGGTGCTCCAGGCACCCCAGCTGGGATACTCCTGAAGTCCATGCTGCAGACCATGGTGAGGCAGCTGTGCCCCTGCAGCCCATGGAGGACACCCACATCAGAGCAGGTGAATGGCTGAGGGGGGCTGTGACCATGGGAAACTCATGCTGAAACAGGGTCCTGCAGACCCATAGGGAGAGGAGCCCACACTGGAGCAGGTTTCCTGGTAGGACTTGGGACACTGGGAGACCCACACTGGAGCAGCCTGTTCTTGGAGGACTGCACCCCATGGAAAGGGACCCATGCTGGTGCAGTTCGTGAAGAGCAACTGAAGCCCATGGGAAGGAATTAAGTTGGAGAACTCCATGGTGGACTGTCTGTTGTGGGAGGGTCTCCATGCAGGGGCAAGGGAAGGTGTACTGTCCCTGAGCAAAAGCAGGAACAATATGTAATCAACTTACTGCAACCCCCATTCCCTGTCTCTTGCACTGCTGGGGGAGAATATAGAGCCTGGGAAGGAGGGAAGAGTGGGAGGAAGTTGGGTTTTTAAGATTTGTTTTAGTTCTCATTATCCTGCTCTAATTTTCATAGTAATAAATTTAATTAATTTCCCCAAATCGTGGGGTTTTTGTCCATGACAGTAATCAATGAATGATCTCTCCCTGTCCTGATCTCAACTCATGAGCCTTTTGTTTTCTCTCTTGTCCAGTTGCAGAGGGGAGTGATAGAATGGCTTTGGTGGGTACCTGGCATCCAGCCAGGAACAACCCACCACAAAGCGAATGCCTAGGACGTGTTTACCTAAACTGAAGTGTTTGTTATAATACTTGTAATACTGTTACCTATATATCACTTTCAAATGGTTAAAAATTTGGGGAGTTCTCTTAGCAGTGGGGTGTTTTTGTTTGTTTGTTTTCTTTTTTGGCTGTTTGGTTGGTTTGTTTTGTAAAAGTAGAATATTTTTTATATTTGTCAGCCTATTGGGGAATCTCTCATGTCCTATAGTACATTTGCCAATGAAAAATTTTCTTTATGATAATGGATATTGTAAAGTCTTCTTACAAGCTTCATGGTCTCTTTCAGAATAATGTACCTTCTCAACTGCACAAAACCACAAAGTTCTTCAAAACATTGTAATAGACTCAAATGCCTACGTAAATCAGAGTTGTAGGGAAAATAACCTTTTGAAAAGTCTGTTTGTTTCTCTCTTTTTCAGTGGTAATGGCAAATTCAAGCAAAGCCTGTTGTATTTATAACCTTATTTATTTTATTTTTACTGGCCATTTTACAACAGTTATTCTGGATTTTCACATGAGAGTCTTTCTACCACAATCACCAGAATATATTTTCTAAAAATCTGAACTTTGCCTCACTTGTCATATTCTTTTTCATGCGATGTTTCTCAAAGTAATATTTGTAGCCTCTAAAACTGAATTTCCATCACAAATTCAACTCATTGTCTTTCTAGTTTTCTGCCAGGAGGGGAAGGGATGGGGAAGAAAAAAAAGAAAAGACCTTAACTTTGGTCCTGGGATAAGATTAGCCTGCTGTGCTGATTCCTTCAAGTTTTCCTGAGAATTGTCTGAAGCATTTAGAGCAAAACCAGCTTTGAACCCCCTTTGTGGAGCATTTGTAAGCAGCCATATATGGAAGCAAAACATGCAGAGTCGCAAATCTCTGCTCATAAAGCCTTTTATATATTGGATAAAGTGATTCTAAGACATGACTTTAAGCTATAAGGTAAAATTTTCCTGGCCTTGTAGGCACCCTCTAGATTCTGTACACACTGGGGGCTCAAGTATTTTGCTACTTTAGCAGCATGTTAATACAACATGGGTGACACAAATAACAATGTGTTATTACCATTGCTGCCTCATGGAAACTCTGCTGTTGCTGAAGTACTTCCTGGTAATACCACAAATGGTTCCTGTCACCATTGGGTTATTAAGAACTTTTGTGACATTTAGCTATTTCATTGCCTTTTTTTTTTTTTTTTTAATTATTTTATTAGACTTTCTGTTTACACTTTGATAGCTTCTCTAAAGCAAATAATAAACAGAGATGTCTTTTTCACTACATTCATAAAAGGAAAGGGCTTGCCTGCTGTATGTTCTAGCCTCCCAGGACTCAGATCAGAGAGTTGGCTTAATTCACTGTCATTTAAAACCAGATGTGTCTTTCTGGCACACTGTCTTGCAAAAGCAGCAATGAAATCCATCAGATGGTATTCAGGGAAGCTCTAGTGCATTAAATTAAATACTACAAATTTTGAACAATGAAGAACTTAAAATAAATTCTAAAAAGAAGTTCACATAAAAAGAGATATTTTGCTCAGCCCTCATACTGAGTGATGAGTTCAAAGGAAGTCTTTAATACAGGTTTGCCAACAAGATGGAAAGCTATTGAATACCTTAAAAGTAGGTGCTGATGCCATATAGACTAATATACACAAGTCTAGTTATTTTTACACAAAACAGTTATAGTCCTTGCTTTCAAGAAGGGAACAGTCTAAAACTACATGCACTGGTTTGAAATTGTAGGCTTTATACAGCTAGAAGCTTTTGTAGAAAGTGAACTTTGTATTGGTTCTGTATGGCTGCTGAAAACAGGATAAAGTAGACCAGTGTAAATATGGGGGGGATGGCTTAGAGTGTCCTTTTCCCTTTCCTGTTCCTTTTCCTTCTGCTCACTAACATTTGGATAGTCAGCTCCAAGTCATGCTGAAGACTTTGTGTGCAGCATCACAGATACGTGGGACATAAAACATGTCACATATTAGGTAAATTTCCTCATTAGTTTTCTGAAAAAACGCAGCTTAAACTAATCCTAAACTAAATAAATTCTGATTTCAAGCTATCTATCTAAACCAAGCAACTCTACTAATTCATGAAACCCGAAAATCTACATTCAGAAGTTTCAAAGCTTTAATTGTCCTTCATCAAAAATACCGTTGCTAAAAAGGTGAATGTAAGACTTCTTTACTTGTGCTGGTCAACAAAAAAACAACATCTCTCCAGGCTGAGAGAAATATAATTTAATTATCTAAAGTGTTTACTCATTACCAGAAAGTTTCCATTCAAAAATAAAGTCTAACTAAACAAGAGAACTCAGAGAATCAATTGAGTAACTGTGAGTAATTTTAGGAAAATTAATAGCAGAGTTAGGGAAGACAGTTCCAGGATGAAAATTTTAACATGTATATCCTCATATAAACCAAAACTAAGAAAGATGATAATAATAATAACAATCTTTCAAAACTCATTTTACAAGCAAAGTTGTTTAACTCTAAAATGAGAAATGTTAGAAGTACCACAATGCAAAGCCATTGTGCTAACTGGTGGTGATATAAAGTCTAAAGGAAGGCATAGATGTAAAGTTCAGCACAACACAGTTTGACAAAATTTGCAAGGGTTGTATGTATCAACAAGGACTTGCAGCACTAACTCAGTGTATAAACAGAAAATGAGAATTAATGGGCCTTCTTTCTTTTTCATTCACTGCATAAAATCTGTTAATCCCAAGGCGCTGGATAACAGAATTTTAACTTTCTTCCGTTTAAAGATGTTTTATTGTTCTGCTTTTTTATCTTTCTTTCACAGTGAGTCTATTTCCTTCCCATATTGTTCTAATCTGTAGTAGTAATGAAGCGTCTTTGCTTCCCCTCAGTCTCTGATGCTAACACAAAAAATTCTAAAATGCTTGTTGAACTCATCCTTCAGACATCATGTGAACAGCATGAAAGCAAGCTGTAAGAATTCAAAGCAATGTTTGTGGTACTGAGAATGTTTCAATATTTTCCCTCCCAGATCCTGGGGTGCTAAAAAGAGTATGTTGAATAATTTTCTCAGGTTTGTCAGATACTTCTCAACCTCTCCCACAGAGACTGATCCTTCCTAGACTTTGCACACTGTTGTGTAAATGTACCAAGGCCTCCATCATCCAAGAGTAATATGTGGGAAAATACCTCTTAAATTCATAAACATTTATGTGGTTTTGAATAACTATGCCACATGATTACTACTGTACCCCCTGTCCTCCCTGGACACTGTTTAGATCCCTGAGTATGACTTCATTTTATTTATCTGCTACCTATTTAGGGCAAGTGGGAAAAAAAAGAAATTAGAAATGTAGCACTAGAGGGCACTATAACCTCCGAGATAACATTGGGCAAAATTGTCCTCTATAAGAATCATACAGAAGTATTATAAAACCTTCCACTAATTTTGATACATTTCAACAGTCTACAGAAGTGGCCTAAGACTGACTATCAGTGAATTATTAAAAAAAAGTACCCGAATTATTTGTCTTTCCTTTTCATTTTAAGATTCATATATGACTAACCAAATCTGTGGGAGAGGATATTGAAAAATACGTGAGACTTTTTTTGATGCAAAGAAACAATAAGAGATGGAAAATGAACAAGGAAAGAAAAAGGCAGAAGGAAACTGAGAAGATCATAGTAGAAAAATTTGTTTCAGGGTGATATTTGATGTGAAATACCTGGTAAAATCTCCCTTTCTAATAAATTTTATTTTTGCTAGATACAAATACAATAATCTGGACATATGGAAATATGAAACATACTAACAAACAGTAATTACTTTTTTCTAGAAAATATACAGGGAATAAACTTAATAAAGGAAAAGTAGCAATACAGAAAAAACAGAAATTATGGCCAGCATCCCATAGTACTCAAAAAAGAGATTACTTTGAGTAATAATTAAAAAGAATCATTGAGATAGAATTGCTCATATTTCACTGAACAAGAAAGAAATATTTTTTCTGTGCAATTCCAAAGCACAATATGAAGTATACGCATACATAGATTTGGATTTCTGGAGTTGCATTACTGATATTTATCTTATATCTAGGAATATTTACATGCTTAAACACCTTTCCAGTTATGGACTGCACTCTTTACATATACTGTTGTCCAGAATAAACCATTCAATCAAACAGTGGTTGGGTATTTCATTCTGTTTTGGCAACCTGCTATTTTTTTGTACCCAATATGTCTTTCAAGAACCATTTCCACTCAGAAGGGATAACTGTAAGTGTGAGGAGTTATTATTTCATGGAATCATCATCATATATTGGTTTGGGTTTGAAAGGGACCTTGAAGGTCATCTCGTTCCAATAGTTATGAACTTTTGCCATAACAGTTCTCGATTTTCCCATAAAGTTCTCATACTGTTGTGACCAAGGTGGTCTCAAAATTGTTTACTAGCATAGAATATGAGCTAAAGGAAAAATGTGTTCAGACAAATCATCTTGCAAGGAAGCAGAAGTACTGAAAGGAGCAGAAGAGCTAGCCGGGAGACAAAAACAAACGGAAGAAACAAAACAAACCTCCAAACTGATTTTCAAGATGGGATGGTAGAACAAACAATTGGATGTGAATTACTTAATAGACTGATAACAACGTTTTGTTCTCCAGGGTATTCATCCCACTCAGATTCCGAGTTAAATGAAGATGGTTCACTCAGAGCATTTTGAAGAGCACCTGATAGGAATGCTCCCATTCAACTCTCTGGAGAAACCTTTCTTCACTGATTACAGACAGAGCCTAAGGATGCTACCAAAGCACTTAATGGCAGCCATTAAAATCAATAGCTGACAGAAATATAACCTATCTTCTGAGATGGAGCTGAGGGGCAAAGAAGAAATAAGAAGCTGCTGCGTAGTGACAAATTTAGCTATTCATTAACTGTGATTGAATGGGCCTGCAGGTGGTGTGGGAGGGAAATGCACCTTTCCCTGTTAGTAGGAGATGGCCTGCTCAGAGATTTCATTACCTGGAGCAGCACCAGAACTAAATGGTTAGGATTACATAGTTTGACTAAATAATTTATGGTTAACAGAACAAGCAGCATCAGAAGCCAGTGAGCTCTGCAGAGGTAGTATTCTTCCACAGAAATCAGGAACTATGAGAGCAATTATTTAAAAGACTAAAATGCTATTAATGAAATTTCAGATTGTTACTAAACCATAAACATCTTCAACTCCTGACAAATATCTAGCCAAAGAAAACAAAATAACTTTCTAAAATTTGTCCACTTACAGTGCTTTTTGCCACAGATGGAGAAGTGGATTCCCAATTCGTGACCTTTCCCTGACTCAGAAAAAAAAAAATCTCAGCAAGTTTCAGGAATTTTAAAATAAAACCAAAAAACCACACATTTTTTGTCAATAATAGTTCTAACTAAACTTGTCAAGAGAGGATTCATTTTAAGCTTCCTTGGCAGATCTATATTATGGGAAAACCAGTCCAGCTAAAGTTCTGGGGGAAAAAAGAAATCAGGAAGAAAGCCTGAAGCTTTTACAAAATTTGTACAGAATTTGACATTTAGCTAGAATATTTTGTTTTTCAGCTCTTTAGTGAAAAAATGTTTTCCCCTAACACAAATACTTTCTCCCTGCCTCTCCAAATCCCCATGATTTTTCTTAGAAATCTGCAAAGAAAATATTTCCACCCACACCACAGTGTTATTTTCAGCTTGGGTTTTTATTAGAGACATTTTTTCTGTTACCACTGCTCCAATGTAACCAATGTAATCTATGTGGAAATCCCAGGGACAGATTACATCTGGTTTGTTAACCAGTCTAATATACATCACGTTTGGAACGGGATCAGCATGAAGGATGGCCAGATGTTTGCCATGTCCTTGCAGCTTCCTCTGCCAAGGGCAGGGCTCTGAAGCAGGGGAGATTGGCACTTCTTTGAGCAAATTTAGCCACTGTGCAGCTGGGTAGACATGACATGAAAGACAATCTAGGAGGGATGCTGTAACATGACAAAGATAAAGCTTTGTGAAAAGGTAGCAAAATTTCCTGAAAACGTGGCAAATTTAGCTCTTACAAGTAATTTCTTTTTTTTTTTCAAAATTATTTTGAGATGGACCATCTTTCCTCTCCATCTGTAGTTGAGGCTGCCTTAGTGTGCTTTATGAAAGCATCATACACTGAACACTCATAAGGAACTTGGTCTTCTATGTTTCAGGTTTTTTTTAACCAGAAATTCTAATTTTTGTAATACACAGCTGGGATTTGGAGCCCAGTTGTTCTAAGCACTTTATCTATGTAAATAAGTCAGATCTTTGTTCCAGAGAACAATCAGAAAACTCAATTCATCAAATACAGTTTACTGTATTCCTCAGAAGTGTCAATGTTTATCACCTTCAGCAGCTGTTCTGATGGTAGAAACATTTTGAATTTTTTTGAAATAATGTATGGTATTGAGGTTTGGGGAATTTTTTTGTATTTTACTGTTTTCTATGAAATCATTTTCTATTTTTCTGGAAAAAACTTCTGAGCTAAAAGGAACACCATTTTTCAACATAGACCAGTAGCCCAAGCTATATCAACCAAGAGCCTGTAAGTTCAACTACAACATTTCTTTAAGAAAAAAGAGAGCAATAAAAAATCATTTGGCATTTAAAGTCTGATAAATAAATGTGTAGTACCAGAGGCCAGAGGATCTATGTTGGGTTTAATAAAAACAAACATTTTGTGTTATGTAGGATGCTTTCAGGTGTCTGCTAAGAAGGGGTATTACAGCACTCAGAAAATGAATATGTAATTATGAGAGGCAACTTTGCAAGTAATAATAGCTTTCATGGAATTTAAAGGGAGAATTCATTTTTCTTTTTCTATTTTTCCCCCACTCCCCCCTAAACAGTACAATCAGATTATTTTCTTTGCTTCTATTTTTATTTTGTAAAAAAACCTCAAAGAAACCCAGCAAAAATCCCCCACAACCAATCAAACAATCCCAAAATGACAAAAAATAAAGTAAATTAAATAGTAACTGAACTTTGGATATTTGAGATCTACAACTTAACATCCCACAGACTGAAACTATTCAGATTTGTATTCAACTTGACTTCATTTGATCAAACTCTTCTCTGGGGTGTTCAGCATTTCTGAACCTGCTAGTGAGCACAAGCACATTCAGAAAGTCATGGTGTTCTTGACAGTCCATTGCAGGAATTAAATCAATCAATAATAAATAAATAAATAAATAAATAAATAAATTGCTCATACTGTCATGAGAAAGGAGGTAAAGATCACAAGAAACAAGGAATAATGAGGGAGGAGGAGAGTTAGGAAAGTAGGAGGGAAAGAGGGAAGAAATCTCTATGAAAGATTAGCATTTCTGAGGTTATGAATCAAATAAAATTATGTTAATTCTTAATGAAGTTACTATATTGAGATAGAATTTAAATTATAAAATATACATATATGTATTTTTACATATTTTTTACATTAAAGCTGGTACATTCCTGCTTTTAATGAAGGATTTGCAAGATCCTTCTCCTGATACTCAAATCCTTGCAGTGTTTTTCATCTCAAAGGCAACGCAACACAGGACTGTGGCCCCATGAAGCATTAGCCTCTTGGCATCATCAGCACTATTGGAGTTGGAATATAGCACTGTCAGATCACAGAGGCTGCCATATACAATTACACAGGATCACTACCACTGGAAGAAATGGAAAGTTGTGCCCCACTTTCCTTTCTGGGGTTTTTTGTTTGTTTTTTGGTTTTGTTTTGTGTTTTGTTTTTGTGTTTTTTTTTAAAAAGCAGCTAAGTTTTCTCTGAGAGTCTGTGGATTTGCTGCTTCCCCCACATTTTTCACCCTGCCTGAGGATGAAGGACCTGATGCTGTTTGATCATGGACATGCTGGACTCTGCAGGGCATGTAACAGGAGGTGTGCTAAAGGCAAGACAAAGGATCAGCAGAGGAATGTTGATCCACCACAACCATGGTGGAGTCCATCAGGCCAAACCATACCTCCCAAGGAAGGATTCTGGATGTGCATCCATATGTGAAAGCAGTATGGAGAAATAAGAGCAAATTTGCTGAGTAAAATCCTTATTCTTGAGAATCCCAAATATGTTATATGCTCATTACATTTAACTTTGACCAGCTCTAATTTAGGCCCATGAACTGACAACCATTAGGCACAGCAGCACAAATCAGTGAGACACAGAGTACAGAAATGGTTCAGTTACACCTGAGACAAACCAAGTTTGCATGGTCCAACACTATTCAATCATACAAAACTAGGGATGCTAAGTGGGTACATTTGGGAATGTGCTTCTGATTCAGACGTAAATGCTGATTTACACCATGTGAACTCTCTTTTCTTCAGCCCAAGGGTAAAAGCTGCTCAGCTTTGAGATATTTTCAAAGTACTTTCTCAAGAGTAAGTCCATATAAATTGTCATCAATCCTAGTAACTATTCCTTTGCCATTTTAGTCATGTCAGCCTGCTTTTCCCCTTTTCTTTGTGCTGTATGTGACTCAATCACAAAAATGTTACATGATAGGGATTGATTTCCTAATCTAACTAAACAGTATCTTCAGTTACTGTAACAAAGAATAACACTGCTGAATTATGTATTAAGTAGCACAGAAAACAGAGTTCTGTTGAAAAAACAGAACTAGCAATCTTAGAAAATACTTTCTCCTGTTTTGGTTCTCTTTGAACTATGGAAATTATAGCTGTTACTGGTATAATTAGGCTATAATTGATGTCAGAAAAAAGTGTAATATTTAAATAGTTTCTTTTTATCATGAAACTACAATCTAAGAAGCCCCTGAAATAGAGCATTAATCCATTTTTACTGTTGCAACAGTAAGAAAATAAGGTTAAAAGAAACCTCAAAAGCTCATACACAGAAGCACTTGCCTGGTTAATACTTACATAACCCCAACGTTGGAAGCAGAGCTATACTAAGAATTAGTTATTTTTAACTTTAGAAAAATCTTAATATTTGAAATTGCTTTGTAAATCATCTACTTAGTTTACTATCTCTGCTTAACAAGATTCTCTCTGCTCAGTAAACAAGAGGAATAATTATTCCTACCATTGGGAGATGGTTGGCACAAAGATTTGAGTACAGCTGTTGAATGTTCTTTCATTTTCTATGGATTGTGAGCTGAAAATGCTTCGGTCTTCCCTCATTGATTATATTTCTTACATTATTCTCCAGAGATGCCTACAATTGATAAACAGCTTTCTGATATTTGTTTCCTGATGTAGAATATTTTATTGGATATTTCACCAGTGGTGAGTAGAACAGGAGAATTACTTAATGAATTTAGCAAATAAGTTCCTATTATGCAGGAAGATCTTTTGGCTTTCTTGACCAGGTCTAGTCAGACAGATCTTGGCCTTCAGGAATAACCCCGAGTTCAATGGAATCACTGTGGGAGATATACAAAGGCTTTGGGATATTAGTGAAGAGATCATTGCATTAATTTCTGGTTTGCAACTGACAGAAATCCCAGAGAGCTGATAACTCAAAATGTAAGGAATTGTTGCCAGCATTGATTAGAGATGTATGACTCTTCAGTGATTTGGGATGTGATGCTGACCAGGGAAAGGTGATGTATTATTTGTTTCCAAGTAGTCTGAACAATGAATCAGATTTACATGTAGCAGTATCTAGTCATTTGGGAAATAATTCTGGTTAAATGTCTGTTAACCAGAATATGATTATCTGCATGACTTAGCTGCCCCAGAGCTTTTGAGAAGCTCCAAGCATCTGTTTTGTCTTTATTGTTTTTCAACAAAACCTTATAAATGATTTACAAATCAACCCTTGCTTTGTCAGCCTAAGAGGCTAGCAAGACAGATAGGGCAGAGGTACTTTTGTGTGACTGATTCATCCAAGACTCATGATCAAGAAATGCTCTTCACTCTCTTTCCTGAATTAAATAGATTTGGGAATAAGCTGTAGCTGGGTCTCAAGCCAAAATAAAAGGTCAGCAAGCAAAATTTGGAATCTACTCTGGAAGATGTCAGAGGACTGGAGGACTGATGCATATCCCTTAGTCTTGCCTTTCTGATTCAGTTTCTTGGCCTAACATGAATATAATTATGACCCTTTCAGGAATATAATTCATGTTTCCAGGCTTATCTAGAAAGATCATACTTTATTCTGATTTTTAAAAAGTTTCTAAATCCTTTCACAGATTTAGGCTGTAAAATTCTAAAAGGCAGTTTATTTCTGAATAATTCTTTTCAGCATTAAAAAGAATCAACTTGTTAGTGAATATGCTATTAAAAATGGAGTTTTGAGATTTCAACATTATGAATATTGGATTGAGTTTATCAGCAATCAAAGAAATACCTCTAATTGCTATTGTTTGTCTGCTATTTATCTTAAAGCCAGCATTTAAATAAATACAAGAGAAACATCTGGCAGAAAAATATTTCTTATGTTGTCTTACGTATTTACTACAGCATGACTAAGTATAGAACCTGTGTATTTTCTCAGCTGGCCTGTAAATTAAGAGATATAATTTTTACTGGTGTAATGGTAGAAATTAAAATTATAGAAACAACTTTTTAATACATTGAAATGCTTCTTTTTTACTATTTGTTCATATTACCCTGACATCATCCCCAAAGATGCCAGATATGTATAAAGTAAAAGGGTGTTTAGAGTTAAGTCCTCTGCTTAGACATAAGTGAAATCACAGTAAGCCTGACATTAGGATTTGAGCAATGTTAAAATACCTATTTCATTGCACATTATAACCTTCTATTGAAATAGGTATTTCATGTATGAGGGTATCTAGATGTTAAAGAGAGGAGCTACTTTCAATAGATGAGAGTGATTCATCTCTTATTTTCTTCTTGCTAATACCAGATCAGCTCTGAGTGCTATTATGAATAGAGCTTTATTTTGAAGTGAGTTTAGGAATATTAACTTCAATAGTTCTTTCAGACTGTATTTTGTTGCTTCCTTTGTGCAAGCATTTTGTATAATAATTTAATTTTAATATGACTGCTTAGAATGACAAAATTAACACAAAATGAGATCAGGGTGGTGGGTTTACCTGGCTGAGAAATTAAGCACGCACAAGTTCACTCACCCAATGTCCAACACACACCTGCCTGCCATTGGATGGGGTAAGGAATAGGAAAAGTAAAAGTAAAGAAACTCATGGATTCAGATAAAGACTGTATACTAAGCAGAGGGAAAAGGGAAAATCACTTGAAAAAGCAATTGTTCACCACCTCTCACAAGCAGACAAATGGCCAGTCAGCCTCCAAGTAACAGCCATTTTGTAAGGCAATTCCCCAGCTGCCTCCCCTCTCCCTTATCCCAGCTTTCCAGGCTGTTTCTTGCCTCCACCCCTCCACTCTGTAGGCAGGGCTGGGGTCCCTGTGTACAGAATCAGAACAAGAAAGCAGAGAGTCTGTGTAATGACTGTTTACTAATAACTAGGGCTTTGGTGTGATACCAGTAGTGCTTCAGTCATAAATGCAAAGCACAGCACCACATGGGATGCTGTGAAGAATGTTAACCCAGCCAGACCCAGTACAATCAGTTCAATTCTATTTAAGTGTCAACACTACAAATGTGTAAAACATGTGACTATTGCTTGGACATTTTAGGTATTTTCTTCACACTTTGGCACAGAAGTAGAATCATGGCATGTGTCAGTGTTCATGTGTTAGCACAATTAATGCTGACAAAAGTGATATAACCGGCCAAAATATGTGAGATAGCTTAATGTAAAAGACAAAATCAATTTCATTTCCATAGATCTTCTCAACTAATTTGAAATTAGAAAATGAGTTAATTATAGCATTCTTCCCAAAATAAATCAATAAATAATAATAATAAAAAAATCCAAAATACTTAATCACTGTGAAGGAGATAAATTCCGATCACATATTATTCATTTCAAATTGAAGTTTTTTCCTTACATTGCTGAATTTATGTTATCTATCTGTCATGCTTGTTGATATCAGATAACAGATTAGAAAAGATAAAACATCAGAGTGGATGTTTTCCATTCTAATCTTGTCAAGACAATCTTTTCTTAAAATAGAAAAACTCATTTACCTGTACTATGAACAGAACCTGGATGAATATTGGCTGAAATTTGGAATACCTAGAATTTTATTTTGATGTCAGTGCTTCTCATGTTACGAAAATCTCTCTCTTCTAAAAAAAAAATAAAATTAATTTAGTGAGAAATTAAAGATCATTCTTTCAGTCATTTAAGAAGACACACATATGAATACACCCACAAAGCCAAAGCTTCTAATCCAGTTAAGTTTTCTATGCTTTTTAGCTGCTGTATTTGTCTTTGTTTTACAAAAGAACAAAAAGAAATTTAACCAGAACTCCTTAAAAGGAATATTAACACTTGCCTTATCCTAAAGTTACACTGTAGCAGAGTACATAGCAACAGAATGGAGAATAAGGTCCATAGAGGAAGCTAGGTCCACAGGGAATAGCCTTAGCAGCTGTGTAAACAAGATAACCGTATTTCTCAGTTTAAAAGTGGTAATAGTGAGTTTCTTTATGTAGACTGAATGAACAAGCCAAAATATTTGTGTGAATTGTAGCCATGTAACCCAAGCAGACAAGACTACATGGTAGAATTTTCAAGAATTTCAGGAGAACCCTGAGCCTGTGAGCTCAGTGGTGCACTGGCAGATGCACTGCCCTGACTTTGTGTGTTATCCCACTGCTGTTAGCACTGAGGAACACCTTCTAGGGCAGCCAGGGAATTAGCCTAATCTTTAGTGCTAGGCTTATGAAATGCATTGGCTCAACCACCTGCACAAAACTGTCTGCATCCTGCTTTCCTCGTGCTACACAGAAGTCAGGAGATTATCTGTGTGTAAAACGCCTACTAATTTTGGGCTAACCTACTACTGCTTTTGGGGAATGACTTTTGCACTATGATGCTCTTCCACTGAGGTCAGAACACCGTATTCTAATACACAGTTAGAAAGAGGCCAACTGAATATTATAAAAAATGTAAAGAGAAGAAGATTATTATAGTGATTTAGGAAAACTATGCACAGGCTTTAAATCCTTAAATTACAAGCTATAGGGATCCTATAGAATTTCTACTATATGATAACTATCCCTTAGGACTGCTTTTAATCCAGATAATTTCAGCAATCTACTTTAAACAGCTATGAAAATAGTCTTGGTGGAATGTAAAGCAGATGTGGAAATTCGTGTCCAGAATGAAAGGAAGGATCCAGAATGTCTCTACTTTTCTCCACTGCTGAAGCCAGCATATTAAAAAACTATGGTATAATTGATTCCTCTATCTGGAACTGTATGCAACCTTTATATTAATTCTGTAAATGAGAAAAAGGGTGAGGAATCTTCATACTGTGGCTAAGGGAATCCAATGTGAAGAATCATTTTACACAAATGGATGAAAAAGTATTGAAGGAAGTTTCTTCGCTGCTTAGGCTCTTCAAAACATACCCTTTCCTCACACAGAAATTATTAACTGCCACTAGCCTTACCAGGAGTTGCTACAGTCACTAGCAAAGAGTTAGTAGTTTCATAATATAATTTAGGTGATCCTGTAGCATTTTTTGTGCATAACAAAATAAACATATATTTTAAGAATGCACATATCAAAATTCTCTGTCTTCTCAGTTTCTTCCTTGCCGTGATTAATTGCTAATATTTCTCTTTAAAGTGAATACAACTCTTTTGACTATGTGGAGAAATCATCACTACATGTATCATATACACAAACAATAGATATGATTGTCTTAAGGAAAAAAATCTTTAATATAAATAGCAGTTTTTATTGTTCATTTCTTGCTAATTTGCCATGCACCTTGTTAATGTTCAACAATCTTATTAATCTGAAATTTTCAGGATCACCAGAATTTCCTTTATGATTCACAGCTTTACCATTAAACATTCTGCCATAGATTGTGTACCAAAAATATTTTAGATCCTTTCTTTCAAAGGTTGGCGCTTTTTTGGTAACACCCATCTGAAGGCTAGGAGTCCCTCCCTTTTTATCTCCTTTTCTTCTGCATGAAAGGAACAAAATAAACATTTTGCTTTCCTTGAAAACAACAAAATGGACAAAAGACAAAACGGACAAAAGACAAAGAAAAAGAGAATGTGGTCCAAATCAAGACATTTTCTTCCCATTAGTTATAGTTGATAAATGGAAAAAGCAGTAGTCCAAAAGCAACACAGAGAAGATTTCTGGTGATCAAATTTCTAAGAATGGAAATAATAATGACTCAGAGAAAGAGGTAAAAAATTAAGATATATAGAAGGTCATAGGAGATCTTGAATAGATCAAGGGTCTGTTAAAAGATATATGATGGGAAGGGAAAAGAATGAATAATGAGTCATGTTTTTCCTAGGACTAGAAGAAATGAAGAAAAACATTGCATCTGGCAGTTTCTCAAGCAAATAGAAATGCACAAGGGTAGGGACACTAGAAAAGAAAGGAAGGAAGATATTACCAAATCCTTGCATTAAATCAACTAGAAATGAAAGGGAGAATCACCAACGCTTTCCATCTTTGACTACCTCCTAGATCCCAGCCTCCTTAAGACTTTGAAGCAGAAAAAACATTCATAATTCCAATTGCTGTTCTGATGCTTAAAGCCAGAAACTGTGTTTCTATGATCATATACACAACTGAAACAAGTTTTGGCAATTCACCATTGCCAAAAGAATTCCTGCCCAGACAGATCCCACTTTACTTCAAACTCAAAACACAACACGACCAACTACCTCCCTAATTTCAAAAATATTATTACGTGTTTTTAAAAACAAAAATGGAGTTGTTGGTTTTGAGTGGAGGACTTTTAGCCACTCATTTTATACTTTCTGATTTTTACAGGAGTTTCAGAATGGTATGAAAGGATTGCTCTCACAGTATTCTTAATATAGTCCCAGTTCTTGTGAATTAAAGGACGATCTGGAATCTAGAATTTCACTGTGTATGAGATGATCTTCCAACTTTTTTAAAATTTCAACCTTAATAAGGAATCTATATCTTATCTAGATTTTTTTAGGATTTACCACTTTATGTAGTCAACTTGATTTTAATAAGTGAGTCAAATGACCTCTTATCAAAAGATGAGCGAGTAAATTCACTTCCTTTTATTTAAAACTGTCATTTGATTTAGTATGCTTTGAGCCAAGAAATTATAGACAATTTTTATCTGTTAAACGAATGAAACATACTAGATACGTTATTCATGAATGACAATCCAGAAGTAATGTAAAACAAAATAGAACCCCTGTCTCTAAAATTCTCTTGCATAGTTACAAGATGACTAATTTCTTTTTATCTGCACATATTTCCACACCAGATTGAAATAAAAAGAAAAAACACCACCACAATTTGTTTAAACGGATGATGTTTGTAGACAAAAGTTGAGCTTAAGCCTTGTTTTCTTACTTTGAAAACTCAAAAGTTAATGGCTGGCTAACAGAAACTTTACCTCTTTGCTCTTTGGAAGTGTAGACCTTTATAAGACCCCAACTCAGTAAGAGTTCAAAGCAGTTTAAAATACTGTTATAGTTACAGCCTGGATTACCAAGCAAAAGATCTCAGTTTTACTAGGGCTGGTATCCTTGAAACTGAGCTTCTTCATGCCATCAGAAGAGAGTCTGGTGGTTTTATGCAACACAATTGCTCCACTTTGCACTATCTGACCTTGATTTCTGACTTTTTAAAAGCCTGAATGACATCAAAGTATTTGTTATTACTGTATAACACATTCATCTGGTCATCTCATCTAGATTAAGCCTCTTTATTGGACAAATTTTTAGAAATATGTATTAAAATAAGGAGGTCTGATCTTAAAAACATTGTAGTGCAAGATATGAACATGGACCCTCTATTTGAGATGACAGAAAGAAAGAATCAGAAAATTCATACAGACTATGAAAACTAGTGACAAGGAAGCTAACGTTGTCAGCCATCAGGAGGGACAGGGGGAGGTAAGCAGCAAAAAAATTTCAGTCCCTGAACACAGTTTTCGTCTTGTGAGTTTAAAAGGTAACTTCTGAACATTCTACATTAATCCCTTTAAATAAATGAGTTTTTCTTGATTTTTCTCATCTATTGATTTCAGAACAAGTCAAAAAACACCATTTTGTATGCACCATTTCAGTCTGACATTCTGACATTAAATCTTGGGAACTGAATTTTTGCATTTTTATCCTAAATAATATAATCCCAAATTGTAAATAAAACACCAGAACTAGAAATACAATAAATAAATAAATTAAATACAATTGCATAATATATCTTATATATGTAGATTTAATTTTTTTTTTTTCAATTTCTAGTCACATTTCTCTTCTATAGGAGCATGTAGCAACTAAGAAGAGAGGGTTCAATCAAAAGTAAATCACTGTCAAAGTGGTGGTACAATTACTTAACTGAAAACCTGAGTTGTTTGCTGATTAACATACCCAGTGTGGGATCCATTTCTCTCAACTGGGATAAGGTTAAGGTGGTCAAGGTTCCTAATGGGTGGATAGAAAAATCTCACATTTTGCCTCTGCAATCCTGAGGGTTAAATTGCTTTAATGGATTTCAAAACTGTTACTTCTGTATTTTAGTTAAACTACATCTTGTCTATGAGCTTCCAGAGGTCTTGCCACCAAGTTATCTTGCTTAGGATGATATCTGCAAGGGCTGAAAACCCTCTGCCAGTTAGTAACTTTCTGGTTAAAAAAATATTTCGGTCATCTGCTGAAAATATTTTGACTGACATTTGGATGCTGTCCTTATATTGAATGTCAAAAGTGTTTGGGAAAACTGACATCACACAAGTCAATTAAAAAGTATTCTGAACTATAAGAAAGACCAGCACAAAAGGAATTGAACAGTAGACCAGTGCACTGGCAGATACTCCTTTGTATGATCTGCAATATTGGACTGGATGCTTATCTCATTGGTAGATATAGCTTTGGTTTAGGGAAAATGCTTTCCAGCTGAGTAGTGCATTCAAGTTCCCAGATGTCTTTATTAAAAGAAGGTTATAAACATGCTGTGTTTTAGGCTGCTGGAAAATCTGGAAGTTGTTTTCCACACATACACACCTTGGGGGAAAAAAAAACCCCTGCAAAGAAACGTTGTCAATTTTATAAACACACATAAACCAAACCTTCTGACTGCATTCTATGCAAACATAGCTGTTGGGGTGTAATGTTCAGATTATTATGGTCAATATCCAAAATTCAGAAATAAGTAACATGATTTGCTGTCCCTCCTCTTTCCTGGTGTGGTGCTCATCCATCCTTGCACAAGTCATATTCTCTTACACAAGTAAGCTATAAATACTGTTGGCATCTTGCCTTGCTGATAGTATTCAAACCCTTTTTTCTTCAGGATCACTGAACCTCATAAAATTTGTTCCTTTAAAAATTTCTGGGTAGTTCTAATGCTATCTATATCATAGCTGTTTTAAATATTCTATCAGGTTGTGCTCTAAAAAGTTCAGTCTGATTAAATATTTTTTCCTTTGGATCCATTGTTCCCCTGTGCAATAGACAGATCTGTATAATCTATGATCTATTCTGTTGAGCATTCCATAAATTGCTTCACTCCTCGGCAATACCAGTTAAAAATAATGCCTCATACAAGATTAAGCCTACCGACTATCAATTAGAAAAGCTCATTTGCAAGGCTTAGTTAATTGCAAGTTTCCCAGCAAGATTACTCTGAGAACAATGATGTATTTTCACTCTCAATTCTTGTTAATTAGTCAGTCATAAAACAGTTCTTACCATAAACTCTTTTAAGTTCAATTCACTAGGACAAATTTAATTCAGCTCATCGTTCATGTTTTGATCTGATAAAAATGCATATTATTATTTTTCTTACCAATATACATACTTATTTCTAACAGGTGTTCGTATTAATTTGTGTATCAGAAAGATCTGTTTGACTAATTCTTTATCATCCTTTTACAAAAAATCCTCTTCTGTTAGCAGGCAATAAATAACATTAAAATACGTGCATTTTCAGGTACAATTATTTTGCAGGAAAAAATAGTATGAAGTGTCCTGCCAGTGGTGTATAAAGTGTTGCTAAAGTTTTGGTGTGTGAAGAAAAATTAGGTGAATAAAGAAGCTGTGGCCAAGAAAGGAGTGAAAATAATAGAGAAATAACATATCAGCTAGGTGACGGATAACTTGACCAGTACCACATGAAGCACAGGTGGAGGCAGTAGTACCATACCAGTAGAATTTACCATGGATATTCAAACACTCTACATTTTTTTCCAGTACTACGTTTTTCTTCCAAAATAGACAACACCTCTAGTTTGGTTTTTTTTTTTTTAATTATAAGTCTTACGAAATGTCTTACTTATGCTTCATTCATTTGCTTAGTTACCAATGTCTTTGAAAGGTGGATACACTCTAGAAAAATTGCTAAGAATTAATTGAGTGTAGCAGCGTGAATTTAGGGTTTGTTAAAGTTCT
>VXBB01002840.1:172064-188799 GCA_013399915.1 Illadopsis cleaveri | reverse complement strand
AGTTCCAAGAATAAAAGCTGTTGAATCCCATGCCAAGAGTCCGCTCTTTGTTCCACGCCTCAGACCACGATCCAGCCTGAGGTTCAAACCCACAAAACATCAAAGGTACCAAGCCTTCCTCTTATGTTGATAAAAGAGCTACAGCTGTCTGCTGAAGCAGCTCAGGAAATCAACAATCGAGGAAATTAATCACTCTTTCTCCAGGGCATATTGTTATCGTACCTTTACAATTCAGCAAGATCACTTTGGCAGAGCATTAAGTACACTCTCAGAAGAGTGACAGTATTGACACCTGCTCAGCCAGAATTATGCCTTACAGTCTGCTTCCCTTCTCCAGTACCATCTCTGTGGTTAGGATTTCCTTTAACTTGTTGAAATTAAGATAAACGATTATCTTGAGGACAGATGGTATGTAAGCATGTTGAGAGAAGAACAAGAATGGCAACAAAGACTCCCAGGTTTCTTTTCCTAAGGCTTCATTTTAACACCTTCACAGAGATCCACTTTTCTTTCCCACCCTTCCCACTTTATTTTCCTCATTTATGCACTATTGAAGCAGACATTGAATTCCATGAAGCATATGCTCCACATGCCCTTCTTTCTGGATTAGCTCTTTGTTTCCAGGACTCACATCTGTCCCAAGCTGAGTCATCATCCTCAGGCTGCACTTGCTGTGAAGGCACCTTGTAAATTATGTCAATAAAACTTTGCAAGGGGATTCTCACAGCCCTCCCAAAAATGTGGCCTTGCATTGAATGAGATGGTAAGAAATCCATGAATTTCTGAGCTGTCAGCTACATTTTTCTGAGGTCTACAAATTGCAGATTAGGAAGGGATGTGTAAGATGGCCTTTGTGCCCTTCTGATCTCAATCCACCTGGCCCCAGGATGTTTTCTCATGTGACCGAAAGGTTGTTACCAGTTAAGCCAGCTGGCAATGACCTCAAAGAGCTAATATTTTTTTTTTCACTTTGTATTAGATCTGCAGAAATCTCTTGCCAAATTGGCCTCTATACAAAGCCACATAAATTCTTTGAAATGTACTTGAAAACCAAGTTTACCATCTACAACAGATAAAGGCATGATAGGAAAGGCTCCCATCTACAGAGGTTTCTGACAGGAGTTAGGCTTCTGTAACATGGCCATCAGATAGTAAAGGCGAAATATTGCAGTAGCTCATGTGATTTTCTTTTAAGGGCATAGAGATGGTGAAGTCTTTGTACTAAAGGATGGTCCTTTAACTCCTCATGACACATACAGGATTCCAAAAGAAGATGGTTCCTCTTTGAGCAGCTGTTTCAGTTGGTTCTGGAGTCTCACACAAAGATGTTTCTGTACTCTCCATGACTGCCATGCATACTGCTGAGAGCAGTGCTATTCTGTCCAGAAGGGTGTATAAAACTAGAAGACTGTAGACCTGAGACACAAGAAGTGTGTAATTTATCTATCAATTACATCCACACAAGAAAAGACATTATTATATCATCCGTACTACTAATAGTGATAGTCCCAATCAGTCTTTATATATAGGTAATAATTTTCTCGTATCAAATTTTAATGTAAATATAAAATAGAAGAAGTATTGTCAGGTTGTAGTCTCACAGTTGCACAGATTCTTGCACAGAGGCCACACATAAATACAGAGACTGGATGCACTTTCCTGTCTGTAGATCAGAGCAAATACCTCCACTGAGTTCTGACTGCAAGCCAGTGGATTGTCCCAGCCCACTCTCCATGCTCTGGTGTGTTGGCAGAAGCAGTTGTTCAGCGTGTTCCAACATGCATTTTTTTGTTGCCTACACTTCATTCAGTAGAAAGGCTTATGTGTCCTCTTTGTGTGTCTGTTTCCTCTAGCAATATATTTTGGTTTAATAGGAGATATTATCTCTCTGCAATTATTCTGTATATGTTATGACATACATGCCGTATATGTCATGACAGATTTGGTATAAAAATATGTGACTTTTCTGTGAAATACAGTAAAGCCTTTGTTTTTCAGCATGGCCCTTTTTTGAACTTTGGAATAGAAACTTTCACTTTATTTAGATGTCATTAACTCAGAAAATGTAGAGATGAACATCCAGATGGTATAAAAGTACATTATACATTAAGTCCTTAGTACTGAAACTTAATGGCCTGACAGCTTTTCTTCAGCCTTTTTTCTTCTTTGTGTCTATCACCCCAGGTGCTTTTTGAGTAGGGCTCACGCCATGTCTCCAGCCTTCTCACGGGGCTCATCACATACTCAGATTTAATTATTTTTATGCTAGTTTTCTTTGGCTGTGGGATGCCCTAAGCAGTAGGAAGCTGGTAGGAAGCAGCAGCTGAGCACAGTTCTGCTGCATGGCCTGTTTCAGTGGCAGGCTGTTGATTGCCTGTTGTTTGGCAGGATCGGTGTAAACAAACTCACTCCAGCTGGAACCATTCAGATGTCTTGAGCCCCATGGGAATGAGTCCTTAAAAAGGTGGTGCTGTTCTTTGACAAGACTAGCAATCCAGCTGACAAAGATAAGAGCATTTTGGAGATGTTCTTCAGCCTCTACAAGGTACTTGAATTATATAAAGATAATAAATGGGTTAAAGGTTAAAACAAGGAGTAAATAATAGAAGTCTGGGACACATGAAAGTAGAATAAAGTCTGAAATGGCGTCAAGCTACAAACCTTAACACCTTACTGGGAAACATTCAGTTAGAGACTTTTTTCATTTGGTTTTTCTGAGGGTAATTCTCACCTCAGTCTTTCTCAATGCTTTAATTAATAAATAGAAGAAAATCTGAAATCAAAATAAAGACTGCAGGTCAGAGATAGTGGGACTCTAAATTATAGTGGTGAGCTGTGATCAAAGATAAAAAAGTATGAAGTCTTTCTTCTCACAGTTTTGTATTGGGTCAAATAAAAGCTGGAAAGAACTGGATCATCACTCGTAGGAAGGGAAAAAATACTGTTTTGTTTTTTACTGTCTGCCCACTGGAAATATTCAAAGTTCAATAACCTAATGTGACATACTCTTAGGTGGATGAATAGAATCTCTTTAAAAGATTCAACTGAAGAAAGTATTAAAATGCTTACTTCTTGGAGACATCTTCATCATTAGATATTTTAAAATACATTTTAGAACAAGAAAAGACAAATTTAAACACTACAAGTGATTTCTACAAAAAAAATCCTATACTATCAAAATATATATATTATTTTTACAAGGGAAATAAACACATATATGGAATATGTTTCTATTTTCAAAATAGCTCAGTGGCATAAAATCTAAATTTTCCTAGATTTTAAATTATGGGAGTTATATGTCTTTTTGCACTTTAAAAAGAGCATATTATCTGTTTTCAGTGAAAAAAATATTCTTTTGAACTACTCACACAGGAATTATCTTTTGAAATCCACATATTTTGATTATCTGTACTAAATGTCATAAAGGGGTTCTTTTCTCCCTGCATGTCACAGCTGAACTCTGGGAAACATCTTGAGATCTTGAGTTAAGAAGAAATAAAGCATTTTATCACCTCTTGAAATTCAAATGCTCAAAGATGATTCAGTTAGAGCAGTGAACTAGTAAAGAGTAACGATGATACCCTTTATAATGTTAAAAGAGGAAGACATAGATAAATTATTTTAGAAAAAGAGCTGAAGGGAAAATAATGAGAACACTTCTACCTGCTAAAGATTCTTAATGGATATGTTGCATTTTGAATTCATGTTTGTGGAAATATTTGTTATTAATAATGTATCAGCAGTCACCCTTGAATAGATAAAAGGACAGTGCAGTTATGTATAATGCGAGGGGGTTTCAGTTTATTAGATAACTGTATAGCAAAAAGCAGGCTTGAAATAGCTCCAAGTTTTTTTGCAATATTCTATTTTAAATGCAGTAATTTGCAGTTACCGTCTTTTTCTTCCTGCAGTAAAAATATAGCAGCTGTCAATAAAGAGAAAGAGCAAGGGAAATACAACAAAAAAATTAAAATAAATAGTGCAAAGAATTCCACAGCAGAGAAAATAAAGGAGCTGAAAATGAGCAGAGCTGAACTTGTATAAAATATTTGTAAAATGAATCCAGCATTTTACAAGAACTGGTATTCCAATGCCTAAGGTTCAGTGGCAGGTGCACTGAATAGCACTACCTATGTCAGACGAATCCTTTCCTGTTTAATACAAAGTTAAGGCAAAGCAATTTGCTTTGTGGAATGAAAAGGAATCTGAAGAGTCCAGACAGAAAAATCCAATTTCATCTCCAGACAGCCCCAGTGCTATATGCCTTCCATTTTAATGACTGACATCCTATTCCTCCTTTCCCCAGCAAAAAATCACTTAAATGTTCAGTGTTATATTTTGAGGGGGGTTATTTTGGTTGTGCAAATCTTGCAATGCACGTACATACATTTATTAATACCTTGCTTCCTTTTTCCATTAATTCATCTAAAATACAATTGCCAGGTTAATGAGCTTTAGGCTTATATAAATTCTGCCTGTTGCTTCATCAGCCTTTTCTGCTTGTATTCCATCGATCCATCAAGTGTGAGCTGATTGCAAATTTCTAAAACGTAAAATGCCTCTTACTTGAAGATTAAAGCTGTATCTAAGCCTCTGAAACACGCATGAATTTCTCTATCAATCTATAACACATTTTAAAAACTATATTTCTTATTTTTCCTTCTCCTGTCACATAATGTCAAGTTCAAGGGTTTTTATATTGATCAAAGTCTATCCTTAGAGGATTGACTAGGTTAATATGCTAATTCCAATAAAAGACTCAAATTTGCCCTGATGTTGACAACAAATTTTAAAAGGAAAATTTGCAGGTTTAGGAGGCAAAACTTCAATTTGTTTACACATAGTGAAGTCTCTTGATCCTATAAGTACATTAAAATTGGAATGTTTAATTGCTAAATATCTGAGAAGTTTTTTATTCTTGTTAAAGGTGTCATTCAACTTTGCCAGTAGAAAAGGTTCTACTTTGTTACACACTTCACTGTTAGCATATAAATCTGTTCATGCATTCAGATGAGAAACAACATAACTTTTCAAACAACCACGAAACAACAAAACATTTTCATTGCATGGGAAATTAAGAAGTTATTAAAAAGCCAAAATAACTTATCGTTTTTAAAAAAGTGAATTATGGAAAGCAAACATTTAATTAAGCAATAATTCAAACTGATTTCTATAGAAATATTCTTAATGAAACCATCTTAAAATCTAAATTCTTAGGCTTGTTCTATGATTTTTGAGGGAGCACCCCTAAACTTCTAGTTTGAGATGTCTGAACACTACTGGCAAGGAACTCTTGGATCACCACAAGGATTTTCAGATGTCCAGATTCAGTGGTACCAGGTACCATTTGACCTAGAATTTGGAGACAGTTCGTCTGGAACTTGTAGCCTCTGAGCCCAAGTCTCTGCACAGTTTTGATCCTGGCAGCCCAGAAAGTTAATACATAAGCAGGCAATTGAAAAATAATGGATGTCTTGGAACAATATTCCGCTGAACTCTATTCCTTCAGAAATTAAAACAAAACTCGATTTAGAGTTAGAAAGTGACACTAAATAAATGAATATTTGCTACGTTTGTGGAAAAAGCTGAAATCCTTTTGGTCAATGTAGTATTTTTTTTTCTTTGAATATTACATCATGAATACTACATCACTTATTTCTTCATTGTAGAAATCATCTTTACTTGCATATACAACAGTACGTTTTCTCCTGATTAAAATTACTAAAAACTCATGATATTTAAATGGAACAGTTGGTGTAGTTCAGTCCTCAATCTTTTCCTAACCTAGTTGAGATCATTATCCTAGTCATAGTTTATTGATCTATTGGAGAAAAGTAAATTGGTAATGTCACAGCAGACTTTTTAATCTGGTAAGATATTTTCTTTGTGTAATACTTGTTTTGTTACAGCAGGAAAGCTACATGAACTTATGAGTCTGTGACAAATCTAGCTAAATAACAGCATGGACAGGAACTTAATCTTCACTTGTTCCACTTGCTCATATGCATTTCTTTGAATTTCCTAGTATTAAAGTACAGCTAAGAAGAAACTGGATGGGGTTTTGGGGAGGGTTTTCCTTTCTTGCTTGCTTGATTTTGGAGGTAGGGTTTTTTTTTTTTTTTTTTTTTTTTTTTTTTTTTTTTTCTATTCCTTATTTTTCTTCAGTTTCTAGTAGGAAAACAAACCACAAAATGCCAACAGAACTAGAAGTTTATCAATTATTTGCTCACTAAATAACATTTCTGTTTTTCTAAATGCTTCACTTTGAACTAGATCAAAATGAAGGAATGTGATATGATAAACATTTCTTCAAGTATCCCTAGCATATGCAGAGAGTAGTATGCAATACACCTATCAAGTACTTAATTGCTCTTCAAATAAGGTCAACATACATCCAATGGAATCCATTAGTATAACATCAGCATTCTAAATGCTATTCATTAACACACATGAAATAAACTCATCTAAGACAGTAGTATTTTAAGAGATGTCAGGACATTTGGGTTTGAAATACGTTCACTCTCGGCAATATAAGAATTGTTTATATTTTAAATTAATCTAATTATATTTAAATTAAATTACAATTGTGACTGTACTCTGTTTCAGTCCTTGTTTCTTCTTCTGGTTTTATGTTTCACTTCCTGAATAAATTTCCAAACATTTTTCCTCTCTAACTGTAAGAAGTGCACTCTGCAGGTAATTGGTAGTCTCCATTTGATCACTCCCTGCATGTTGGCTTCACAGTATGTTATATTTGAGCATTTTATTTTGTACTCTGGAAGCTGATTTCTGGAACTGATTACTTGGAAAAACTGCAATCTGCTCAATGTTTTTGAAGTTTTAAGAGAAGCTTTTTTTAGCAACATCATCTCTTGAGGTATATTCTTCAACAAATCTTGAACTGTTTATGTTATTTATTGTTTTTATTTATCTTTGTGGTAATCATCTGGAGATATGATTAATCATATCAACTTTGTTTTATTGCCAGACTCCAGTTTCAAGGAAATAAATCAGGACTTTATTGTTTTAGTGTACTGAGACAGAAAATTGACTTTCAGTTAAAAAATCTTGGCAAAAGCAGAGGTATGACAACAAACTCCCAAGTCAGTGCAAGATTTCCTAACATGGGATGTTGGTTTCTGAAGTAAAAATTTATCAACAACTAGAGCAGTTTTAGGACTACTCAGACTTGCTGTCACTTTGGGTGACTGTGACACAGTGGCAACCACTATCTATGTGGAGTTAAGGATTACTGTTACAATTAACAGATTGCTTAAATTGCCAACAACTAGTAGAGTGTATGTATTATTGCAATAATACTGTTAAAATTGTTGTATGGAACATCTGTGATATTTAATTCCTAATTTGTGTAAATAGGTGACTTGGTGGCTCCTGGAAAACAGTGAAATGATGAACTTGCAACATCTGAGAATGTTATCTACCACATTTGCACAATACCATCCCTGTACTTAACAACCTACTGATGTCCTTCCAAGGCAGCTTACAACTTACACACTTCAGAACACGTAATTGACTGATTGTAGTGTTAAATTTGATGCAGAATAAGGGGAAAAAAGAACAAAAATAACCAACAAGTAAAAGCAAACCAAAACAGTAAGCAAAAAAAAAAAATAGAAGAAGATAAAACTAAAATAAAAAAAATCTCCTACCATGACTTCATGCACAAAATGTTACTGAAATGTGTTAAAAGTATTTTAAACTCTGAAAAAAATGGGTTTCTGCAAATTTGCTCATGATTTCTTTTTTGAATGGGTGATGAAGATCTCTTTCATTTTGCTTTAAGATACTGTGATTAAGATACAAGACACTTATGTTTTACTAAACTAATAGTAACAATTTAAAGGTGAACACGTTTTTAAGTTGCTACTTTTGCCAATTCTGAATATAGCAATTCTTCAAAACATGATAATTCCTCAAAAGCATTTAAACACTGTTTCCAAAATGAGCTCCAAGTGATCATGGTCATACTATAATAATGCTTTAAAGCTGCCTACTTTGCAGTTTATAAGGAGTAATATTCATGTAATCATCACCCTGAAAGATGATTTGAAAGTTGATGAATGTTTTAAGATCATTGCTTCTTCAGTGTGATTTCATAAAGAAATGAAAAAACCCAGGAAACCTCTGCAACGTTTTGTACATTTATACCTTACCTAAATGTAAAATAAGAACTACTTAGTTTGCCAAGACCAGCTTCTCAGGTTGGTCTAAGGGACAGAGCACAGTTCCTATTGTACACAGAGCACTATGGCAGAAAGCGAGGGAATAAACATGAGACAGTTCCAGGGACAGGTTGAACATACCTGAAGTGGCAGACTAAATCTTGCAGTCTGTGAAAAGTTCATGTGCCCTAAGCATTTGTGGTTAGGTCTGTTGTTTACAAAGGATAATCTACCTGAGCTTCCTACAACCAGCTAACATTTGAGGATATATGCTTTAGTTTCCAGATCTGTTCTTGATCCTGCTACAACAGTTTGAGTGTTTCATTTGAGGGAAAGCAAACCAATTTTGAAAAAAAATGAAATTAGCCCAATAATTTCATTGTCCACTATGTTCTGCTACAGAAATACAATTCTGCTAGCCTTTCAGAACTCCAGAGAACGGAAAGTGACGAGAAACATAGTTTCTTAAGTCCCTTAAGTTTCACACTTCCCTCTTAGTCCTCTTCCTTTTGGTGACCTCAATCTCACTAACTAAGAGTTTTACTTGGAGCAGAAATTAACATCTGTTTAGCATGTAAAAATGTAATGCTGTTTTTAATAACACACCTACAAAACAAGGAAACAAACAAGTTCAGAACAAACAGAAAGATAAATGAATACTTTGACCATGGAATTGGCACAAGTGATGCATGTTCTAATCTTTTTCTCATAAAAGCCTTGAATAATTTCTTTTCATCTTTAGAGAGAATCTAAAGCGTTGACCCTTTATTATACTGGCCTTATCACTACACTTATTCTTGGCCCTAAGTACTAAGTGGTTCTGCTCAAAAATCTCTTTTTAGTTACAATTGCAACTACCATGCTTATGCTCCTGAGAGAAGATATTCAACAAAATTCAATAGTTTGTTTCCTGTTTTCATTATTTCTTGGAGTGAGTCTTCTTACTGCAAAATATTTCTATTGATGTAGCTTCCAACTGTTAGTTCCAGGAGTTAGGTTTTTAAAGTACACAAATAAAGTACTGGAAATAACTCTGATTATCTTGGATACTGTGAATTTCATGCTGTAGCTGTAGCTTTATTAATTCCAGTCCCATACACCTGAGGCTTGAGAGTGGTTGTATACCCAAATATCTATATATGTGATGAATTACTCCCTTCAAGAGAGGATTTATGTTTTGTTGGGGTTATTGTTGTTTTTTACTTATTTATTTCCTTATTTTCTTTTTTAAAGAAGATGATTTTTATTTTGGATGAGATTGCTCTTCTACTGATACTGTTTTGGCCTTTCAAATGTAAATGATTGCAAATGGAAAGGTCAAGCACAATTCTTTATGAAACAGAAAACACCCCACATATTATCTATCAACAAAGTTAATTTCCATGGCTCAAAGAACTTTGATGTATGTCTATTTTTTTTTTTTCCTCTTGAATACTAAATTAATAACTCCAGTGTGTCCAGGGCAACAGATATCATTTCCCAGTTTTTATTAACCTGTGCTTACAATTCACTAATATTTTTCCACTGATATGTCACACATGCATCTGACTGTATGTATGGATATAAATCATATTATTTTGAAACATTTAGTTCTAGAAGTGTATTCCAGGCAGAGAACAAATAGAAGGTAAAGTTATCTGAGTTGGAGAACAGACTTTTAAAACAAACAGAAAAGACCAGACAAAATTAATTTTAAGCCTTAAGATAAAGGGCTCTCTTTTTATAATTTTACATTTTTTGAGGTTTAGGTAAATAAAAACTTTTGCAAAACCTGTATAATAAGGATGGCGGCTGGTTAAGATTATTTTTTTTTAAACAGTTTCTTTTTGTAAAGTGCTGATTTGGCAAACCCATCCTTTTTATGGGCACCTGCCAGTTTTGATGCATCTTCAGCTAGAAAACTTATCTCAGAGCCAGGAGATTTCTCTCCAAAGGAGAGGACCAGAAAAACAAATCAGTTGTAAAATTCACCCCACTCTAGCAATCTCACATTGATCTCTCACTGCCCTCATTCAGGTTCAATTTCCTCTCTGTCTCATCTCCCTCTTTTTTGGTTCACAGGTTTTGAGTCCAAATGAATATTATAGAACTTCCTCTGTAGGAGTACCGAGAAAGTTTCTGTAAGTGGAACTGTTATACATTGATTAAAAAGAGAAAGACAACTTTTTTTGCTATTTTTAAAAGGAAAAAATAAAAACTTACCTTCTATATATGAAATTTTGGGGTGTTTGAATGCCTCATGGTTTCATAACTCCAGTTTCCTACCATCACTAATTATGTGTTCACAAGGGAAATTCTGGTTACACACAAATGGGACAGTCTGTGGCAGGCAGCTAGTTTGGTTTTGCAAAGTCATGACAATAAGGTCACAAATGATGATAACTCTCCTTAACAAACAATGATTAAATTGAAGACTGCAGAAAATCAACTACTTCTCAGCACACTGGATATCTATAGGGTAAATGCTGAGTCTGGATAATTTGCAAGTAGTAAAAAAACCCCCAAATCCAGCCAATAATTTAAAGTAAAATGTTTAATATCATATATGATATTAACATACATAGATGATATACATTAGATATACATAGATGGCATACATTACTGCTTTTTTGACTTAAAGCTTGTGTTGTAAAAAAAAAAAGAGATAACAGTAACAGTAGGGAAGGTTTAATATCCACTGTCTATCTGTTGCATAAAATGAAAAGTTATTTGATAAATAGTTATATTTACTAAAAAAACCAGCAAATACAGTAATATTTTTACCTTTTTCCCCCAAGCTGTTTATGCTCAAACAAGTTTTGAAATGGTTGCAATCCAACATCTGCGCAGAACACAGAAATGGATGACTCAAGATAATCTACAGTGAAACTACCTTAAGCCATCACCAAGTCCCTTCTGCAAAAAAAGCTACATGGAGAAAAAAACAACTATAGAGTGACTTAGAAGACCTCTAGACTGTACGAAACAAAAGGTTTTGTAGGAGGAAGAGGAAAATGTGGTTATACATACAGATCCAGAGAAATAAAAACAAGATCAACACCCTAATTTAGATTTTTCCTTTAGTTTAGAAATGAGATATTGAGTCCATTGTTCACTGAATGAAAACCATATTTAAACACCCAGAGCTTCAAGACAGTTTACCGATGTAAATTGATTAAGGGGATGGCTAAAGGTTCTTGTGTACTGGCATCATGCAGACTGTGCTGGAAATATAAAAGTGACTACATTTTGCTGTTACTGAACGGTGTTAGGAGAGAAGCCATGAAGATCTAAAATACTCTTATTCCTCTGTAATAACTAACATCATAATGTCATAGAGAGGAATGGAAAGTATCCATCTAAACAAATGCATAAAATCTACTCAAGAATTCCTAATCAGGGAACTGGTATGGAATAGGAGATGAAATTTGCATTCTGAGTAAGCACTAATTGTGAGGTGATACACATTGAGTTGCTTACTTTCCAAAAATGGAAAAACACTCATAATAATATGATTATTAATATGACAATAATAGAAAGATATGATTAAAAACAGTGTTTCAGAAGATTGCTTTTGGATTTCTAAGGTACCCTGAGTTTTCCTCCTTAGAGATTAGAATTTCCCAGCTGTTTTGATTTATATTAGCAAAATGCTTTTTTGATAAAATGGTGTTCTTGCTTAAACAATGACAAAAGAACAATACCTGTAGGAGGGAAGAATAAAATTGAGAGAAATTCAGATTAAATTAGGAGAACAAAAATATAATCAAGGTGTATTAATCTGTTAAGAAATCTGTTATGGGATAAAATGGGGAAGAAGTGACAGAAAAAGCTTTGTGTAATGTCTGTTGTTTCCCAATGGTAAATCTACAGAACAGACAGTATATGCTGAGAAAGAGCCATGTAAATGAGCTCAATGGAACAGGTTTTCTACAGCAATCTGAACTAGCATGAATATTTCTGTGCTTTACTACAGTATATTAAACTCTTTTATTACTTGAGAGAGGACTGGTATGAACCTCAAACAACAGCTTAGATGTTCCCAGAAGACTTAACTGTGGGTTAGACACATGTCCTTTAGAAGCATACTAATCACTGAGTATTTTACCAAAAAAACCCAAGGTTAGAAAAATTACTGGTTTGATTTCTGCATTCTCTGACCATGCAGTTTATAGAAGCACTGAGCTGACATCAGTTAATTCTTGAGCAAAAAGTAGTTATGGCGTCTTATCCTACTTTAGCAAACTATATTAAACACTAAGATAATCCTAGCTGTCTTGGCAATATAAAAAGCCCTCAAGTAAAGCCTACAGAGAAAATTCTGTAAATAGGTCACCCGGAAGATCACAGGGGTTGGAAAAATGATTTAGTGTGGATGTTAATCATCTCTGAGTTTTCTTTTCTATACTGTCACATGCCACTTGCGGTTTGAGCTTTTAATTTCCACTATGTTTGTTGCCATTTTGCTTTAGTGATACAGTACACCTTTCTTTCTTGAAACAGAAATTTCTTAAAAAGGAAATAGGCAGGAAGATTAGCCATTAAAATTTTGCAAGAATATACATCTGTTTTACTTAAATAATTCCTGTCTCTTGATACTGTGAGTCAGAAATAGATTTTTTTAAATTTCTCTTTCATTTTTTTCTGTCACTACCTTATTTAACAAAAAAAATTAAGCAGCAAAATTAATAATAAAAAGGTATTTTTGAGTTCAATTTTATTCTCCATTTCTATGTTGTACTGTATGTTCTGAACAATATACAACATGTGATATAGTCAGTTGTTTGATTTCAAATGGACAAATATTTTTCAAAATGTACCGAATTACTGTAAACGATAATCCAAAAAATCTTGAAAGAAATGAAACAGCATTTCCTATAGTAAAATGGGAAATATTAATGATGTAATCTGTATAACAAGGAAGGTATTCTGTTACGTATTTTAGAAACGCATCTTTGGTGATTAGTTGTATCACATATGGTGGTTCAGAAATTAGAAAGTTACTGTAGATGTTTCATTGAACATATATTTCTATGCATTGTATGAATAAAATCATGATCATTTAAGTGCTTTTTTGCATCATAGCAGTTGAGTTAATTATTCATTGTTAAATTCAACAGGTATTATATATCTTCAATAAACAGTTTCAGTAATCCCTTCTTTCTGCTGCTCTCACTCAGATTCAAATTATTGAATTATTGGTCACAGCTCTCTCTGCCCTCTCTTCTGAAGTCCAGAGCACACACATACAGAAGTTTTTTGGTAGGTTGGCTTTGAATTTTTTAAGTAAGCCACCTGACAGTCATTCTTCCTTTTTTTCAAAGTCTTAAAATGTATTCTCTCTATGAAGATTATAGTGTAGAGTTCACAATACTGTGTTGCTTTTCATTTCTTTCCATCCAGCTGGCAACCCTCTCAGTATTTTTAAACTATGGCTGTGTAGGATTCACACAAGTATTCCTAGTTACTATGTGTCTGTTATTCAGCCAGTTGTTATTAGAAGGCTTGTAAAGGTGCAGTATTTCATCTTCCAGAAGAAATGCCAGCGCATTGCTACACTCACAACCCAGAAATTTAAATTGTCTGTAATAGTTGCTCCTTTGAGTAACATTTGGAAATTGAAAGGAGCTGTCTTACAGTTTACAACTATGTGGTGTGCAATTTGGCAGTGTTTATGGACCTAGCATTTTTATTTGATGAGCTTCCAGAAGTTTTTAAAAAAGCAGATTAACTTTGTTATCTCTTTCATATCAGTTTTCTTACAGTGTTCACCAGCATCTTGCAGGAGCATATTAAGTCTCACTGTTAGTGTATGTCACACATTGTTTATTCTCTCCCACAAGAGACAAGGGTGAACAGTGTGGGTGTGGCTAGATTGTGTTTTATACACATCTATGTTTACATAAGTCCTCTTTCCTGCCTTTCTTGAAAACTGGGACAACATTCACAGCTTCCAATCAGCTGGGGTAACTCTCCAGATTCCCAAGAGTGCTCAAAAACCAACAAGAGAGGCTTTGCAATGACATCAACAAGCTCTTTGAGGATTCTATGATGAATCCCACGAGACCCCATAGATTTAAACAAATTCAGCTGAAGCAGCAGATCCTACACAATTTCAGGGTCAGCTGGGAATTCATCATTGTCACAGTCATGGTCCTCCAGATTGGGGTACTGACATCCCCTTGGTCCATCATCCATGTTGAAGATGGAGGAAAGAATGCATTAAACATCTCTAGCTTGTCTCTGTCCCTGTTTGTGAGGTGACCATCCTCATACATAACAGGACAACAGAAGCATTTTTACACTGCTTTGGCCAGCTTCATCTCCAGTTGAGCTTAGGCATATGAATTTTCTCCCTACTTTGGCAAGCAGCATCTCTGTACTCTTCCTGTCACCAGACCTACCTTCCACTGAGTTTGCACCTTCATTTTTTGCCTTGTTTCCAAGAGATATCCCTGTTCAGCCAAGCCTTCCTTTTCCCTCATCTACTATATCTCCAACATTTGGGAATTGCCTGCTCCTGTGCTCTTAGGAGGTGATGTTTAAAAAGGGAGCAACACTGATGGATCCCAGCATCTGCAAAAACATTTTCCCAGGGGATTTCACTCACTAATGCCCTTGCAGCCTGAAGTCAGTTCTCCTCATGTCCAAGTCCAGAGTTCCATGCATTCTAGCACTTCCATTTTCTATAGCACCACCTCCCTGACCTTCTGCCCTGCCTATCCCTTCTAAAGAGCCTGTAACAACAAATTAATGATATATAAGTGTGCATGTTCCTGAAATTTATGTTCTAATAATTCTGGAGCAAAGTGCTTTCCCTTAATGTAGGAGCAAGAGATGCTCTGTGTGTGTGTCTCTGTCGGCTTGTGCACGTTGGCTGGATGTGAGAGTGGTAAGACTGGAGTGAAGGATGGGGGAATGGAATATTTATTTTGCATTTAGTTAAACCTGTAACAGATGGTGTCCACCACAGATGGCTGTGATACATACCACAGAGGGTTCAGTTTTCCACAGAAATAAAAACACTTATTGGGTTTTTCACTTCCAAATCTTTTAAAATGTATTTTAAATTGCCTTGGACAATCAAGACTGTGATTTTATATTCCATGGAAAGCCAGTGTGTAGATCAGAAGAAGGGTCAGAGAAGTTCGTTATATCCTGAATAACTGGAGAAAGACATTGAAGTGTTCTGTTCCATCTCATAAGCAGCAGTAGGGTTGCCATCCATAACACTACCAGTATCTTCAGCTGCTCATGTGTCTTAGGCTTCATGAGTTAATTTAATATTCCCAATATACTTAAAGTGACATCATTAAGTATTTATCTGTATTGATATTTGAAGTTTTCTATTTCTCCTCCAAAAGAAATACTATTCTCTTTCATTTCCCCTAAAAAGGCATATATGATTGATTACAGTAAAGAATGACATAATGTAAAGTGGTTAAAAGGACTGTTGGCTTTAATTTTTGAAATGTTAGAACTCTTTAAACCTTTTTGCACATAACATGTTTAAACTTTGCATTTAAGCATTTTTTTATTCCCTGGGACCTTGGGCACAATATAGTATACCTATGAACTGGAATATCTAAAAATCTTTGATTCACATAGTTTTCAGATTATTGCATTCTAAACAAACATGAAATTGGTAAGAATTTCAACACATAATTTTCTTAAAATCTTATCTTTTTTTTAAAGATTTTTTTTTTATTATTGTGCTTAGGCATATTCATCTCTCTATTATATTGTTTAAACTGTATTGAAACTGAATTCAGGGTTTAATCTTGCTTAGCCCACAATTCCTTATCTTTTCAAATGTTCTCTCATTTCAATTTTTCCCCTAACAAATACTAATCAAAAATGCATTACCTTAAAATGTTTATTTAAAACCCTAAAGCTGAAGAGTCTAAGTATTCACTTATGAGGCTAGCTGTGTGTAAAGCTGTTTACTCAAATGAAAGCATTTGCAGATTGTTGAGTTTCACAGGATAATACATAGCCTGATCTACTGGTTTTACTTTAAGCACATTTATCTGCACTGTATTTGTCTGAAAATAGTTTCATTTATTTTAGTATCTTTGTGAGACACATAAGTGATAATGAATTGCTTTAAAAAGTCACAATCCCTGCCTTCCATTCTCTGTTGTACAGCAGTGCTTCAGATGCTGTATTTTAGTTGCAAATCCTCACTCACTACCAGTGGCACTGCAGAAGCAGCTATCCAACTTGCAAGGAGATGTTCCAAAGGTACAACTGGGAATCAAAGACTGAGTAGATTGTAGCCTCTCATCTTAACATAAGAAAGCAGTAGGTGCTGTGTTATAAGCTGAAGCTTAAACGCTGTAACAATAACAGCTTATAAACTTACTTTTTGGAATTTCTCAAGGGACTTCCAAAAGGGAAAAAAACAACAAAACAAAGAAAGAAAATCCCTTGAACTATTGGAACTGAAATTTAAGAGCATTTACCTGGGGACTACAGTAACTCATAATCTCTGTTCTCAGATTTTGACATGGATTGTTATGCACATGCTCTGGTGTGAGAAAGAGTTTACACAATTTAAATGATTGAGCGCT
>VXBB01002840.1:146163-171191 GCA_013399915.1 Illadopsis cleaveri | reverse complement strand
AAAAAGGAAAATAGCAGCACCAAAACCCAGATGGAAAAAAACTCACAAACTCCAACTGAAAAAACAGAATGATTTTTCAACAATCTTAAGGAGAGAGATACTAGTTCAAGGCAAGAAAAAGAAAATTGGGAATATTTGAGGGAGGAAGACTCAATAGGATAATGATGGCAGAATATGGGGGGTGCAGTGAACAAAGTATTTTTCCATAGAGATAGGTGTCTGGTGCAAAGTATTTTTATGCAAGGAGAAACTTGAAGAGTCTGTTCTGTTTTCAAGTTCAAATACTACCAGAAAGCTAAATTGGTAGAAAAATAGCTCTTTTTCCTTTTCTTTGTTCCTTTTTCCCTTAAAGGAAAAAAACACTAATCACAAATAATAGTGTTTCTAAATTCTAAAGACTACTGCTGAATTTATGTTACTACACTTTAAGGTTTATGTACATCAAAATATCACTTTTCATATGTTCTCTGTAAGATGGTTGTGTGGAGTTGAGCTCTCTTCCTCAATGAAAGTTAAGTTAACCCAAGATGGCACACTATGTTCTTTCTAGCATTCTGAGGTACATGTTCAAGACTGACTCAAATTCTAAGAAATAGTATCAGACCAAATGTACACCATCTCTTATTGTATGCAGTCTCTTCTTAAAACCTTTGCTCTACCAAAGACCAGATGAAACTTGCAGATAATGTCCGTGCACAGCTTTCAGAACCTGCTTAGTTCACAGTTCAAGATGATAATTCTACTTAGGTTTCAGGGAATCACACAACNAAACAACAAAACAAAGAAAGAAAATCCCTTGAACTATTGGAACTGAAATTTAAGAGCATTTACCTGGGGACTACAGTAACTCATAATCTCTGTTCTCAGATTTTGACATGGATTGTTATGCACATGCTCTGGTGTGAGAAAGAGTTTACACAATTTAAATGACTGAGCGCTTGCAATTCCCGTCAGAACTTGTAGGTTATTTTTCAGAGGAAGCCTAGGGAGTTTTAGAAGGCATTCTTTGTCACTGTACCAAACAAGATCACAGTAAGACTGTCACCATTTAATTGACAGGAAGGCAAAAAAGAAAAAAGCTATGTTTAATATGTTCTCTTAGAAAAGGTCACTTTCAAAATGTGTTCTTTCACAAGGGCACGAGCTCACCAATTTTACCCCTGGCACCTGGGGTTTTCTGATGGATTGTTATCTTCTCTTTGCTTACATTACTTTTGAGATTGCAGGAGTCATGTTCCTGCAATGCACAAGAAAACAATTTCAAGGATTTTTCTTTTCAGACACAGTGATCAACTTAAAACGTGTTTCCATGAAAGTTTCTGCCTGCTATTTATGATCCACGTAAATGAAAAGCATGCATTGTACACACCCTTACGGTATTCACAGTAAGATTTTATACATCCAGATGAAAAATGTATGTGTTTAATTCAAAATCCAGTTTTCTGAATTTTACACTTCACCTGTGTAGAGCACTTATATATAAAGTGCAAAAAATGTTTTTAAAACCCATGTAATTTTGTGATTAAGGTGACTGCTCCTGAGATTTTATTAGGAAATACGAGGAGCAAATGGACATAGGAATTACTTACCCATTCAGGGACATATGATGAAATACTGTGCTCCTTTTTCAGTAATTTGTGAACTGTACACTGCTTCCAAGTTTTTGTATTGATCATCTGAAGTGTTTAAAAGTTACTGACATTGACAACTGGACACTAATGTGGAAAGCAACATACTGTTTCTTTCTTAGTATACTTGTCCATATGCAAAAGAAGTTGTTGGGCTGCAGTACATCTCATGGAGCTCAGGTATTTCAAAGCTATCAATAGGATTCACAGCAAACTGTCTAACCTGAAAGTAAATACTCAGCAACTTGGCAGATGTGTCGTCCTCACTCTACCTTGTCTGCATGTGTCAACGCAAAGGTATTTTTGGATATCCACTCATATATAGAAATCATTAAGCTATTTTATACTTGAACTGGTTTCCACTACAGATGTCCAAGATTTTATGGGTCACCTTCTGTTCTCATAAGGGTTATTTGAAGGAAAAGTTGTCATTTCTGCTAAATTTAGTGCTCAAAAAAAAAAAAAAGTGATTTGTGGCTTCAGTTTGGCAGGCTCTGCACTATGCAGTGCTCATCCCTGTTTATCCTGGACAGTTCATGGTGGCTATGGCTTGCAACATAATTACAGTTCTCATTTTTTACATTTCCAAATGCTTAAAATAAAAAAGNCTTATTGTATGCAGTCTCTTCTTAAAACCTTTGTTCTACCAAAGACCAGATGAAACATGCAGATAATGTCTGTGCACAGCTTTCAGAACCTGCTTAGTTCACAGTTCAAGATGATAATTCTACTTAGGTTTCAGGGAATCACACAACCTTAGAATGGCTTGGGTTGGAATGGACCTTCAACACCACCTACTTCCAACCTCCCTGCCATGACCAGAGACACCTTTCACTAAACCAGGTTGTTCAGAACCCCATCCAACAAGGGCTTGAACATTCCCAGGGATGGGGCATCCACATCTTCCTTGGACAACATGTTCCAGTGACTCAGCACTCTCACAACCAAGAATTTCTTCCTAGTGTCTGATCTAAACCTACACTTTAGGCTTGGAGCCATTGCTCCTCATCATGTCACTATATGCCCTTGTAAATATTCTCTATCCACTCTTCTTGTAGGATCTCTTCAAATACAGTGCTCTTCAGGTACTCTCTCACTCTCTCTGTCTCTCTTTTCAGGCTGATTACAATTTCCTTAGGCTTTTCTCATAGGAAAAGTGCTCCACCCTTCTTATCATCTTGGTGGCCTCCTTGAGACTCCCTCCACCAGGTCCATGTCCTTCCTGTGCTGGGTCCCCAGAGCTGGATGCAGCACTGCAGGTGAGGTCTCACAGGAGCAGAGCAGAGGGGCAGAATCCCCTCCCTCCTCTGCTGCCCACACTGCTTTGGAAGCAGCCCAGGACACGTTTAGCTCTCTGGGCTGTGAGTGCCCACTGCTGGGTCATGTCCAGTCTCTCATCCACCTGCACCCCCAAGTCCTTCTGGGCACGGCTGTTCTCTATCTGATTATCCCCTAGTCTGGATTGACCCTGGTGCAACCAGATATTTGATGCATTACATTATCTTTAAAAACTATAAATCTTCCAATATAACTTTTTAAGGTAGGACTATAGTGTGTTTCCACTATAGAAAAATGCAAGGAGAGAATCAAGATTGCCAAAGGAAAGTATAGACTTCCTGCTCTGTCTCCCAAGATCTAATTATTCTAGCAGGCAGCAAGAAAGAATGAAAAGAGAAAAAGCAAGAAATCTTCAGATACAATAAAGTCCTTTACATCTGTGGAAACATACAAGGTATTGCTTGAAGGCTTAATTGGTCTTTACCAGAGTTCACAAACAGGACAGGCATTGTATAGCTTTTCTGCTTTCAGCCCAAGGGACTTGACATTTCTTTTCAATGGCACCTCTACTTAACAGCAAAAATAACAGCGACTTAAAAATGGCTTCTAGAAATCACTTGGTGTATCAGAACAGATCCAGGATAACATGTTCTTTCCTTTGATGCACATTTACCACTATTGTTATCAAGACATACCATCATATGCATGCAGAGAAACTTCATTGTTTTTATTTCATTATTGGAAAACCCTGCCAGGAAAAATAACTATGCCAAAGTTTATCAGTTTATACTTCTGAAAGAGTTATTATCAAGGACACACTCCAACAAAGCAAAAAATATACATAGCTGTAAAAAGAAAAGAAGCTCCTAAATCAGTATGTAAAAGGCAAGGTTTTTATTTATGTAACAACTTTTTAAAAATCTTATTATTTATGTAACAAGAATTTTTAAGATTGAACCATGCCTTTTCATGTCAAAAAATGCACGGGTGAGGCTTTGCCAGGAGTTTTTCTTGTATTATTTCCTTATTAATTACAATATTTTTATAGTTATAGTTATTACAGAAAATTGCATGCAATCATTTTGTTCCATGGAACTTTTTTTGGCCCATTTCCCACTCTTCCTCTGACTTTATGCAGAGAAATCAGTATTTACTTTTTGCATTTTTTGCTTTTTACTTTGGGTACAATGCACAATCTTTCTATGATGATAAGTTGTGGGAATTCGTAACAAACTCCGAGGTATTTATTTTTCTCTAAAATATTTCCAATATAGCAATCAGTAAACTATCTTATGCTGCACTGCTCTCAGGAAAAAAAGACAAATAAAAGGAAAAACCTTGTGAGGCAGTAATAGAATAATATGCATTTGATTAAAAAAATGCTTATATATCTTATGATTTAAATTTGGATTTTGTTACCTGCTGGGACATTTTAGCTTTGAGAAAATATCAGTATTCATTCCTATACAATGGTAATATCGACAGTTAAAAAAAAACTACATTCAGAAAGCAGTATGCTCATATTTGGTAATAATAAAAATGGAGTTTCAGTTTTTGAAATTACTTTAAAAAAGGACTTCTGTGGGTTTTTTACTCGTCTATTACTGTTGAATATTTATTTTCCTACTCACATTGGAAAACCTAAGTGGGCATAATCTTCCCAGTTTTGCCCAACGATTTATAATGCAATTGTTCATCTCTTGGAAGACAGTTTTTATTTCCACTTTAAAAGGACTGTATTTACCTTAATTGTCATCTGCAATAGTGAAATTATTCTTAAACCAGTTTTTCAACTGATTTTACAGTTCTACCTGTACTTGCTTTGTAATTTTGAGCTTTTACACAAGCTTGAAACACTAACACTGGACTTCTTCAGTCAAAGCAATATGGACTGCTTGGGATAACACATCTCTTGGTATGTTTCATAAAAAAATAGAGACATGGTGTCAAAACCAAGACATCCACAAGTTAATTCCCCCTAGAAGTGGCATTTTACAGATGGGTTAAACGCCCAGCCTTCCTATAAACTTGTACTGTCTTGAACCCATGAAAAATGTCTATACCTAAGCATTTTTGCAATAAGTAACAACTGGGGTGGGTTTTTTGGTTTTGTTTTTTGCTTGTCTTTTTATTTTTGGTTTTTTGAATGACATTCTTACAAGCAAACTCTTGGGGATTTTGAAAATGTCTAAGAGGTTTTTTTTCCAAAGAAGCTTTATTCCGAGCAAGAGATCTTGAGAAAACAAGCTGCATCAGCTGAACTTGAAAGATACAGAGTCAGCTGTGTCACTTTAACAAACCCGTCAGTATAAAATACAAAAGAAAAAGCCTTGTTCAACATACCCTTCTAAATTGTTCATTTCTGTATGAAAATTTACACTTTAGATTCCTCTTTATTTTTCCTTTATTCTCTCAGCATATGTGGGAGTTCTCAGTTCTTCCTTTGTCTGTGTCCCTTCTGGGGAAATACATATTTCCCTTGTTCTCTATAAGGCTTTTTTTGGTTTTAATTTTAATTTTGTTAAAGAAATTTCTGCTCATTCAACTCTCCAATGTCCTACATTCAGATATGTCAGGTTTTTTAAGTTAGGTCTTCCATTTTTGCATACATTTGTTTGTTATATTTAAATGAACTTCATCCCTATAAAGGTGTTACATTTGAGTCACACCTCAACCCTGTCTTCAGTGATATTCTGGCATGAATTCAATTTTATTCTCCATATTTTCTGTATCCTTAACCACTCTCAAGTTCTTAGTCTCTGTTTTTATTCTCTTTGAAAATAAACCACTACCAAGAGCAAAAGAAGAGACAAGCAGGAATTAAATATCATTATCTCCTTAGGACTTCACAAAATTATTTCTAAAAAAAAAATTTGGTCCCTTTTCCTTTTGAATACTATATCTTGGCTTCAATGAACCTTAACTAATCAGTTCCCTAAATTAATGAGAACATGTCTTAAAATTATTTTAAGCTGTCTCTCAATTTGACCTAAACTTCTTTTGTTCTTGTGTTATTAGAAAGAGCTCCAGGTGCACCTCCTGTATCTTGTCTATTGTTTGTGATAACTCTATAGTTCTCCCCTTGGTTTCAAAACAAGCCTGTTTTGAAAGTCAGAGCTGATGAAAGTCTTTACATGATTCCAGTGGCCTTTGGCTCAAACCAAGCCTTATAGTCCCTCTGAACATCAGTGAGATATTGTTAAAACCACATTTGTGTTTCTGTTCAGCTGAATTAGCTGCGTTAGCTGTGTCTTTCTGCTTAGTTCAGTCCCAAAGGTTTCAAAATCCCTTCCTGGAGATAAGCTTGAGAGAATACAACACAACTTTTTCTCTGAGTTGTTACTTCGTCTTGATAATAGATATCCCGTGATACAGTTGCATTATATTATAAAAAGAGAAGGCAATAAAAGGACACAATTTTCATGGAGAATATAGGATGTTCAGCTGCCCTATATGTTGCTTTTTTATTGTTTGTTTTGAGTAATTGTTTAAACCATGCAAATTACAAGAAAAAATTGTTACATGAAGCAAAATTCTTTTTTAAAAACATACATACATAATCTAGAAAGTCTCTGGCTGTTTGAGGGTTCTATACTTTGTAATGAAATTTTTAGCTTATCTGATGAAGCTGTTTTAGTATTGATAGTGTGACACATAATCCTTTTAAAAAGCCTTTGAGAAAAGAAAAGAAAAGAAAAGAAAAGAAAAGAAAAGAAAAGAAAAGAGACAAAAAGTATAGTTAAATTCAACTCTCCCAGCTTGTCCGAGGTTGTGTGTTATATGAACATATTTGGGGTAAAGTTGGTTGGTCCTGCTTCTTTTATCTAACTTTGATAGTAACTTTGTATTTTGAAAATTTTTAAGCCAGCATCTTTTAGAGACACTGAAATTTAGGGCAGTGAAATTCTTTCACTGAACCACATAAAAAAACCTTAAAAATCTCCTCCTTTTTCTATTAAGACATGAGTTCTAGAAATGCCTAGTTGACCATTTAAAGACATCATCTCTCTCAGAAGAGTCTTCTCCATGCTTTGTTCTTCTGAAGGTTATGATACACTAAGCATACTGAGATACACATGCTAATGGCATTGACTTGATCTGTGGTACATGTGGAGGATGTTCCTGATGATTTCCACGTGACAGTCCTCAAAAATCATGCTGTGAGGATGCTGAGTTTGTCTGGGCTGGGAGGAAAGGTTGCTGCTGGTTGAAGGGTGACCAGTGCAGAGCCACCAGAATGAGATGCTGATGGGGGTAGGGGAATTTGGGAAAGGTCTCCCTCATCATATTCAAATGGAAATGGGGGAGCATCTGAGGTTGCAGTTCCTACTCCTTGGAAGCACTTCTTCCACATAAACATTCATTAAAAAGAAAGCAATTTTGGAAGTAGGAGTTAACACTGCAATTAGTGGTTTAACCACAAGGTTGCCTTCTTCATTTACTATCCTGCTGATGCCTGCTCTTTTTAGTGTGCTGTAGAAGGCAACTGCACAGGTTGCAGTCCCATGGGCAAGGCAGTCTTGAGTTGTGTGAGAGTCTGAAGATGAAATGGGAAATTAGGTCTCTCACTTCTTGGCCCAATGCCCTGATACATTACTTAGAGTAGCAGTAGCATGTTCACTTGAGCAAACATTTCTGTTGTTTCTTGAACAAGATTAAACAGCAGAGGAGCCTAAGCAAGATCTTTGAATAGGAACTTCCTATACCTCCTAGCACAGAGAGAGGAATAAATCCTCCATACCTATTTTTGCCACAAACCTAACAACAGCCATCTTAAAGGTCCTGCCTGTAGTTTATAGGTTGTTTTCTTTTTCCATTATGAGCCGGTTCAGTGGTTTTATCAAAAGAAACTGAGAGAGGATTAAATCCTGTGGCACCATTCTTACTGACCTCAGTGGGGTTTTGAGCCCTGGAGGTGAGGCCAGACACTTAGTAACCTGCAAATCCTCTTTAAAATTCTCATTGGCAGCATCAGGAGTACTGTATCTGCAGTTCATGTGATGCACATGCAAATGGAATGTAAAAGCTTATGCTGCCCTTTCTCATACTATTTTATTTCCCTATGAGGCTGTGTCTTTTTCTTTCAGAAAAAAAAGAAAAATCTGGGCTACAACTGGCAATTTAAGTTAGAAAGTCAAAGTCTAAGTGCTGTAATTATTCAATTTTATACTAACTAAGCAATTTATAATTTACTTTCAAGAAAATAGGAAAAGGAGAGGGAAGAAAAAGAAAGGCAAAACTCCTACTTCTCTGAGGAACTTTTGCCTGAGGAATGCCTTGTATCTCTGGTGGTAGAAGTTTTCCTAAATTTTACAGGGGTAACTGTACTTACAGTTGCTTTTTGCATTCCTTTCCCTTACCCTTTCCCTTTCCCTTTCCCTTTCCCTTTCCCTTTCCCTTTCCCTTTCCCTTTCCCTTTCCCTTCTCTCCTTTGACTTATTGCATATGCTTGAAATATTTGGTAAGGGAAAGGGAAAGACCACATTTATCACATTTTTCAGAGAGGAAACAATGTGTCTGAGAAAGTTCTCCCACTCCTCAAAATCGCCTGCTAGCAATGATGTAAGGAGGGAATAATTTTAATACTAATGTCAGTGATATAGGAGAGCAATGAGTGAAGAGCTTATGTCCTAGATTAGAAAAACATATCCAGGAAGTATTGGACAGTGAAATAATTTTCCTCCCAAATGCCAAACATAACAGCTTCCTATTCTTCCTGCAAATGATAGAGAGTTATCTGTGTGCTGCAACCATGATACGTTGCAGCATAAGTCTTAGTTTCCCTTCCATTCCCTTCCATTCCCTTCCCAGATGTTTCAATCAGGAAGAGGATGAGCAGCAGGATTTTTTGCTAGTGACATTAGGGCACACCCATGGCAAGGTTGATGTACAGTGACCTGCTCCTGGTAGCAAGCCCCATAATTGCAACAGGAATTATCCAGTGTGCCACCAAACTTCTTATGCAGATGCTTCCTGGGACTGGACCCAAACCTGGTTGGCTGAGAAGACGAAAGGAGTGATGTGCTGAACTTTGCAAAACTGTCTGCAAGTGTCTTTATGGCAGCCTTCTTGCCTGTTGCCCCTGTGACTTGAGGCACTTAATGACAATCTTGCTTTAAAATTATCTACCTGATAAGTTTGAGGCATGTGCTTACTGCCTGAGCAGCAACTACCTGATAGTCTGAGCAAAATATCCTAGACGCTGATCGTCTGTGGATAAAGTGAACCTAAGTGCTGTTACTGTTAGCACATTGTTATCATGGACATACAAATTACTGTGGGAAAAGAGTCACATATTGTTCTTCTGTCTTAAAGGGTGCAGAGAGGAAATCCATGAAACCATCTATTGGTATGGGTTACCAAGGGCTCTATTATAGCTGTCTGTCTTTCATTCTTTGATTCCTATTCTGTCTATGAGTTCATATTATTTTGAGTCTCAATCAACACTAATGTCTTTGAAATGCTCTAGTTCAAACATAAAATCCTTGGGTTTTTATAGGAGTCTGTGAATGAAACAACGTAGTCTCCAGGGCCAACAAGATCATTATTATGTTTCCCCCTGGGCACAGAAATCTGATAAAGTAATAGAAAGGATCTTTTGGTGGGAAGTGAAGCTTAGGCAAAGGGATTTCAGTTCCTGGGCTCAGGGACTCTTGTCTGGAAGATTCAGATAAAGTTTAGAGAAGAGTGATGTGTCACTGATCATATAGACACCCTAATTCCAGATGACATAGTCACCCAGGGGAACATCATGCAATCATGGGAGTGCAAAAATGAGCTTTATGTTTCCTTCATTCACTTCTTCCTCTGGCTTATGTTGTGTTCATCTTGGCTATAAATTCATAGGATTAATTCACTCCGTGGAAACAACTGGTGTCAGAATTATGACCAAATACTGGATCACTTTGCAGTTTTCACAGTATTATTGACATAAATTATCAATATCACATTAACAATAATTAGATTTTTTCTTTTTCTGTGACATTTAATAACCCTTTGTTTCAGTTATGAATTTTATAAGAACAGCCAAAAAATTTGTGCAGCCAAAAATACTACAGAAATAGGAGAAACTGAACATGCACTTTGCAAAATGGATTATTAATGCTTTTTCAGCATACTGCAAAATTATTTTATATTTCCCCTTCTTTTCAGGTTTAGAAAACTTGTACCCCTACCTATGTCTTGCATGTGCCAAATGTCAAATAAAATTTCTTTTCACTTCAACTATTTCCTTAGCTATCTAGTTATCTTTTCTAGGGATTTTACCCTTCCAGAGCAATTCCTAGTAGAACATGATGATTTTGACCCCATTTCAGGAAGTTGTACCCTAGATTTTATTACACTGTCTTATTGAGTTCCCGGCTTCATGAGAGTTTTATTTGGCATGCATTATTGTGTCAATATGTGAATGTACTCAAAATGAGGTATCTACTGGTTATTGTATAAGTTCACATGCTTCTATGCTTTCATATGTTAAAGGGTATGTTTTTATACATACTTGATTTTATTATTCCCTGATGGAAATATTAAAGGAGTTTATTATTTGCTAGGAATCCAGTATTTTCATGGTGTCTGGTTTAAAATCAATGAGGAAGTGATGGGAAGTATAACTCATCGTATCTGACATTAGGACAGGGTAAGAACGTATAGTGTGACAAAAATTCCCCCTAAACTGTTCAAAAGTATCTGTTCTTGGAATTAGCTCATTTGAGAAGAGTAAGAACTGTAAAACTTTTATCCCTCCCATGTCCCACTTCAGAAATGGGAAGAAAATCACACTGGTCTTGGTAAGGTATTTTCTATATCCAAGTTCCATTTGCAGTATGCTTGATGAGCTATTATTTGTACTCTGCAACATATGAAGTTGGAGCCACTTTATTTTTATTATATGGATATTTATACACCTTAAAAACAAAAGTGCTCCAGTTGTATGACAATAGTTTCTTGTTATATCTTCAGCATGCAAAGTTGCTTTTCTTAATAATCAGAACCAGCTGGCATAAGAACGACAATGATGGCAATGGCAATGGGTCATGCATGCCTGAATTAGATGCAATGAGAGCCAAGAAAGGCTAATTCTCTAACTTTGTCTCATTTTTTGCATGACTGATGTCTTCTGCAAAGAAAGATTACACAATCTTGTACCCTTGAAATTCTGCACTGACAAGTAACAGATGCTGAAACAAAATACTCCATTGTACACTTTTTAGGAAGCTATATTTCATACCATCAGCAATTATGGTGATGAGTAGAAACTTTTCATATTGGTACAACCAGTATAGCACAGGGAAAGAAAAACTGATTGTAACAGATTCAAACTAGTAGAACATGCTTAAATGTGCATTAATTTCTTTCTGAAGCAATTTTTACAGCCTCTGACATACCCATCTATAAAATGTAAAAGTATAAAACTGGTAAAAATTGAGAATCTTAAAATATCTCCTTCAAAGAACTGTATTTTGGAAGGCATTTATAAACCACCATTTATATTACATTTTGTTCTTTTTCCGTGCTAGTAAATTTTAGTGAGTAAGTTGCCTCAAACCTCATGGCATGGATAAGAAGACGTTTTTCATACCTTTGTATGGATAAGTGATTTGCCAAAAGTCATAGAGAAAAAGGTAATACAAGAGGCGGTATCAAATCTTTGGGTCCTATTCTGGAATTCACACTACAGTGCATTTAAATCTCATGGTAGTACCCAGGAGTAAAAGTTAAAATTATAACAATCTTTGGTATCAATTTTACTAAAACTAACAATTTACTTCCTAAAGAGTAAAGCATTCACCAGTACTGTTTATCTCTGATTCATCTAATTTTGGTCTTGTGAATTGCTTAAATTTGCTAATTTCAGAGGTATACATGATCTTCCAAAGCGTACCCTGTGCCATGTGTTATATACAATACACTGTATAATGGAAGCTTTTGCTTCTCCTCTGAGTGTAAGTGGATAGCCATTAAGGTGGCAAAGCACATTTGAAACTACCAGATTTCCCAGCAGGAAATCTTAATTTTGTGAAGCAAGTAATTTGCATTCAAGGCCAGGAACTAGTTCCAAGAGACACATCTACCAATTGCTTAACTAAGTCTCAAGCCAAACCACAATTACATCCGTCCATAAAATATCTTTTTGCTATTGCAGATAAACATGGTGTCACATGATGGCTTTAGAATTTATAATCATTATTTGTGCTTATCCCTAAAAATTTGGAATCAAGTATGCTATTCCAGCCCTGTGACCTATTATGAAAGTATGTCCGTCACTTAAAATATTAAGAAAACACTAACGCCATTTTGGGCAATAGAGATGGTTAACATGTAGCACACAATAACAATCAAGGAGAAAGCCAAAAGAATGCATGAAACATCCTGAATCAGATCAGTTTTATTTACTCTTAAATCTTCTAAGGTGTCCTGAATTTAGGTGTATTTCAGAGTGCTGAAAAACAGAATTTCACTGTACCAGGTAGGTCTGAAAAATCTAAGTAATTTGGTTGCCAAAGATTTTTTAAAAAATAGGTATCAGTTTCATCACTATAAACAACAAGAAACTTCAATTTCATGTTTTCTTTTTTCCTAGCAGCAGCTATAGGGTACATCTCAAATCTCTGCTGGAGACCAAACAAACTCTATGACATTCTGCCTCAATCAGAGTTGGTTTTAGATTTGAGATTTAGATAATTTAGAGGGTATTTATTTTCACAACAAACCCTATGTTTATAGCTTCAGATGCAGCCTGAAATGATTCTTCTCATTTAATTCTTGTTAGTTTGTCATTTCTTATGTGACTCCTTACCTCATGAATAGTTTCATTCTCATTAGCTGTGAGTTCACGATGAATGCAACAGAAAATAAACCTTCTGGGTTGAAGCAAACAGAGTTCAAATATTAGAAAGACATTTCTATAAGAAACACAAGAATAGATTTTTTTAATGGCAATTACAGAATGTACAGGCTTGTTGCAAATGGTTTGTCTTGATAGCCCTGTCTTGAACTAGGGTGAATGAATCTCTTGAAGTATATTCCACACTTAATCTATTTATTCTCTGAAGAAAAATGAGGTGGAAAGTCATGATTTTGATTTAATTTTAAATAGTTTTATTCTTGTCTACTATGATAGATATACAAGTTTAAATATTGAAATCTATGTTCCTCAAAACAGAGAGTTTTATGCCTTAAAAATGTTTTTAGGAGAAAAAGGAATTTTATATTCCAGTCTTAATTATACTCAGGTGTAGAAATGCTTCTTTAATGGAAGTTGAGGTCAGGCTTTTAGTTTTCCTTGTGAGTGGAAGGTAGACCCTACTAAAGATTGATATATTACATAGAGTATGTTTTATTGCCTGATGGTGAATATGTGAATATGCTGAAGCACTCTGTATTAGTGGAAACTTTCTGTGTGGGTTTTAAGTTAACAGTTGAGAGCTTTCCTTTGGCGTGTTTTTCCTTGCCTTCCTTGCACTGAGTGGATATCACACCAGTCTTAATCCCTTTTAAATTACATTTCTGATTATGGAACAGAACTGCACACAGTTCTCCTACTGTACTATTGAGATGTAATCTGTGAGCTTATTTCCAAGGCCAGGGTTTGGGAACTATTACCCTTTAATGACTATATAGTAAAATTAATTTTAGAAAGTATTTTGTATGTTTGTCTTCTATTCTTGTTTCTCATATTTTAGTCTGTTAAAAGTCTAAATAATAAATGTAGCTTAACACCAAACACTACCACACTTAACAAAAAAATTCTTTATATCCTATAGTTACCCATTTCTGTGGTGAGTCACCATAAGCAACTAATAGAGCATCAAAATAAAATATACATGAAATTCATGTAGAATTTTGATCAGAAACAAAGGGCAAAGCATGACTGCATGCCATTTTCCCTTCTGCATTTTGGATGATACAGAATATATTTCTTGAAGTACCACAATTTTCAAAGTTAGGCATTTTAATAACTGAACCCAGTGGACCTCATCCTAAGGGATACTAAAAAGCTAAATTTTGCCTACGTAGTATTTTCCTTTTGCTTCTGTTATCCAGGCACTTTCACATCCCTGATCATAATGGTAATTGACACTGCTCAGGATCTTTAGCATTAGTCATTTTATGAGTAATGTCTACTAGTTCCTTGCTGTATCTTTTGTTTATCTAATGACTGTAGAATTGCTGTGCTAGAGAGTTTATAATCCTTAAGGATAAATCTGAACAATCACTGTGAGTCTGTAAGGTATGCTGTGCTTCTTATGAACCTCTAACATAGTAGAAATAGAAACATGCTGCTTTGTGAGTCAGAAATGTTAACCAAAATCCTAAATTGCTGAGAAATTAATATTTGAATATGAAATTATGACATCACAGTCATATTCCTTTGTGGTTCTGTAACATCCTGCAGTGAATCATCCTTATAGTTTAAAATCAACAATTTAAATCAACTCATATGGAAATCAGAAGGAAAGAAGGTTTGGATCTAAAAAACATTTCCAGTGACAGTATAACAAAAAAGTAGTTTGCAAATAGATTAAACAGCTGTAAATTTCAGACTTATAATGCAAAAAATACTTGAATAATGTGACCAGTCATTAACAGTTTTAAGAATAATGTTTAAAAAAAATCAAAGAAGATTTTGAACTTCTGAGTGTAAACTTTCTATACAGAAACAGAAGAATAATGAGAGAAAAAGGTTTACATGAAGACCAAAGAGCATGTGACAGAGATGAAGGAAAGCTGTTCAAAACGAAACATATTTTCCAAAATAATTTTCTTTTTGTAATTAATTCATATTTACTCTACTACTCTAACAAGTAATATGAAAATATTAAGAGTAAATATGAATTAATCTTTCTCCCCAAATTGGATCTTTCTTCTTGAGGGGATGATAATGGTATGTATTCGTATAACTATATTCATTGCCCTTCAAGTCATCTTTCTAAGGCTCAGGTCTTCAGTAATCTCTGCATAAAACAAGGTAAATATAATTACTGCTGTTCCTTCTGACAAAAACATTGTGCAAAATTTACTATGTTTATTGTTCTGTATTTATTACCTCCAGCAAAACCCTATTGTAGGTAAAAGACAATTTGCTACAGGAAGATTAGGTCTCTCAAGGAAGCACTATTGGGCTGTGGGTTCTGACCTTGCTGTGCCATCTATTTGACACTATGACATCAGCTGTAAAAATAACACTAAAAATATTCAACTGCAAAATGGAATGAACCACATGAGATACTGATCTTTGAAATCACACTAGCAAAACATTGACTCATACTAGAGGGTTTTATACCTCAGTGGGCTTATTGGTATGCGAAATATTTGTGCAGTCACAAATTGCTGTAGAACTGCCTTGGACTTGTTTCCCACTGCTGGCATGCAAGTGGGAAAGGTGGACGTTAGTGGCACATAAAGAACTGATACACCTGCGGCAGAAGCATACCCAGAGCTGCTGTCATGGAAGAGGTGGATGCCTGGGAAATTGATTTGAAGTTAGTGAAACAAAACAGGGATAAAATGCAGATTTCATTTTAAATTAGACAATATTTCTTGCAGTCTGTAATAACTTGCTCTGGTACCAGTTCTTGTAAAATTTTGTTTCAACACAATTCAAGAATTACACATGTTAATAATTTCTTTCAACAACTATTGACTACTAAAAAAATATCTTTGATTTATCATCCAAAAATGATGGGAAGCATGTCAGAAAAAATATTACAAAAATTAATGCTTGTGAAATTTACTCCTTATATTTTAAGATTCAGAATTCAAAAAACAAATGTAGGATGACCAAAATAGAATAACCTTTTGCTTATATATCCATTTGGAGCCAAATGAACACTGCTTTGCTACTACAGCCACTACTACATAACTTTTGTAAGGCTTATTACCTTTTGACGTAATGACACATAACACAAAGAGTACATGGATGTTTGAAGATTAATATACACTACTGGATTCCTTTTACTGTGACACTAGTTACAAGATATGATTTACCTGGTTGAGCTTTGCAACTGGAAATGTCAGAACCAGGTTTTTACAATATATGATGGAAAATGTGGTCCTTATGAAGAGCTACATTTCCCTTTTTAACAGAATCTATACTTGAATTTCAACACTAAAGGAGTGTTCCTGATTGCAACAAGTCATCATTAATGCCTACATGTGAACTGGTCATTTTGCTATGAACAGGCTTTTCTGTCCTCTGTTAAAATTAGTCCATATTTAAGTCATTACTGAAGACTTTCTCTGACCCCGTTATGCAATCTAGATCTGCACAACTTCTAGTAGGATAAAAAAATGTGTCTGCTAGATGGTTTAGACAAAAAGCAGGTAGATGCCATTTTTTGTATGAAGAATATGTCTTCATTTGATGGTTAGAGTGTAGCGAAAGAAAATAAGTAATACGAGTGAAGAACATAAAAAGATAAATACATGTGAATGAAAGTTACAGAGCTGGGAATCAGCCTACTGGGAATAGGTACAGGGATCAGGGTGAATAAAGAAACAAATTTTTTATACAATGAGAAGGTTCAAAGGCAAGAGAATCTTGATATGGAAAAACAGATCCAAAAGCAGTGGATGAGGTAGACTTGATCTCAGAAAATCATTTTATCAGTCTCTGGGAAAGCTGATACCAAAAGACAAGACATTGGAAGCTCTGGAACAATAAGAAATGAACAAAAGTTTCTAAGATGATTGGGAAATCACAGTGGGAAGTGAAAGAAGAAAAATAGAGGCAGGAGTTCCAGACTCTCTTTTGCAGTCTTTTAAAGGAAAAATGAGAAAGTTATCTTTTTCTAGCATCACATCTCCCACAAATAGCCATTTGAAAGAGAATCCAAACATTTACATTCAACTTTTTCTTGCTTGTATTTTTATCCATTGATTCTGTTGGGACATGTGAAGGGCAAAACTGGGTTTGTTAACCGGTCATGTGTTCATTGCCTTGAAGATACCTGTGCTTAGCCTGTGTAGGCTTCTTTCCCAAGTCAGTGATACCTAGTGTGTCACATGACTCTAGGGCCCTTTAAAAAGGACTTTGATGTTTTCCAGCACAAGCAGAAGGAAAGATGCAATCCAAATTCAGGCTTGTTCACTCTAAGAATTGTAGGTAGCTGAACTACAGCTGTTAGCTTTCTTGTGTATGATTTACTGTGTCAGGCAGCTCACCTTATTTTATCTGACTCCATTCTCTAGCTCAGCAGCAGTATGCGTTGATTATTTTCAATAATCTGCAGCTTGATAGTCTGGTTTTGAAGTTAGACTAAGCCGGGTAGTAAAAAGATTCAGTTATCCCACCTTCACTCACAACTCTTTTGGCTGTGTCCTTGACAGGTTTTGCATAGTTTACTTACTTCCTTGTAGAACTAAATGCAATAAACAAGATCAGAGGAATGACCAGCATTGCATACTAGTGTTAAACATCTCTGAAGGGGCTTTTGCTTTATTAGATGGGAGAAAATTAAGAAAGATGCAATTAATTTTGGCATTTGCTGAAGAGAAAAGGAAAGTTAAGAAAGGATATACAGGATAATCTTCTTCTACAAGCCTGAAAACTCAGCGAGATCAAATCTCCCTCAGGATTTTATAGAGGAAAAGAATGGCCACTAAGTGCAATGTCTGCATAGGAGTGGGCTGTGACTCCCATAAACTAACACGAGGATTGACTATAAATACCGCAGGTTTCCATTAGCACGGATGGAGATATTCTATGAAGAACAGCAGCTTTGCCTGAAAATGTGAATTTTCTTTGGAAAAGGGCTTCCTTTTGGTGGTGTCTGCAATCCTCTCCTTTCCAAAAAACTTTCACTTAAAATCCTCATTTTATTCCTTTTTGAGTGTAATCCCAAACCTCACAGACAACCAGTCATGACTGAGACATTTGAGCTTCTTAACTATTTTCATCTGATTTACTGTTTTGCTAGTGTTGCTGATAGTGGAAAAATTTGTTCCCCTTTAGTTAAATGTTTCCATTTTCTTCAATCCATTTCATTCAACATTTGCAAGCCTTGGCCAACTCAAAAGAACTTTTTCATTACAGATTTTTTAAATAAGTTTGCTCACCAGGTGCTCTGTCTGCTCTACTTCAAATAAATGCCCCTTTCCTTTATTTAAAAATGAAAGCATAAAAGGTGGGTGTCCATTTATCTGAAAATATTCTACATGCTCATAATTCTACTTTCCCCACAACCTTTTTCTCTCCCCATTTTGACGTAATTTACATCTGCACATTTTCAAGCGAATGAGGACAGGAGGGAAATTATTCTATTTCATATACTTTGGACTAAACAGCACAAGTTCTGCTGTTTTTCACATTTAAAGTCTGGAACACTCTCCTCTGCTTTCAAACATGTATTTGACTGAACTTCCATCAACCCCAACTGTGCAACTGCACTGTAACTCTTTATGCAGACACAAGAAAGCTGTTAGTTGTCAATGAACACCTAGATGTATTCAAGTTTCGCAAATAGCCGAAGATATTTTGCAAGAAAGAAAATTGAAAGAGTCATTTTAAAAGACTCCCTCTTCTACCACCTAATTTCTCTATAAAATAAGGCAGAGCTGATTTTTTCTGTGGTTGAATGGAGGAAAATAGTTTAGAATAACTGGCATTTTTCAAGTATATTCCATCATAACTTGTGACAGAGAGGAACCACAACTACAAATTACATAATTCTCTCAAACTGAGTTACCTGGGATCAGAGGAAATTGAATCTTTTCCTAAGATCTTTTACTTCCGAAATTTAGGCTTAAATAATTCACATTGTTTTTCATGTTATTTCCTGCACCTTCTCCAGTATATAAAGTGTGTTCTGTGCTTATCTGCTCCACTGGCATCAGAGCAATGCAAGCACATCCCATGTGGCAAAGGGAACCACTGACTCTTATTTTCCTTTTAGGACTGAGGCATAAGCAGCAGGTCAGAGAGATGGGAAAGGAAGGCATTTCTCATAACTCAATGATTTTAGGTGAGTTAAGAATAAGACTTTATGTATTTACATAGAGAAGACTCTGATTGTATTTGCAGTATCTCTTGTCAGCCACATGATTCCACATTGATAATCTTTGCTGAAAATCAGTCTCTGCCCCATCACTTCCTAAGTTATCACATGGAGAATAGTTCATCTGAAGTAGAACGTGCTGAGGTACTAACCTCACTAAAAGTTTATGTTCAATAAAACTGTACTCCCATTAGACCCTTCCTAAAAGGGTGGCACTCTGCTAATATAGCCTACAAACAATTTTAAGTCAATAGGCTGTGCTGCGCAGAGATATGAGGAGTTTAAATTGGCCATTTTTTTTACTTTATTTGCTGCAGATCAGACTTACCAACCATTGGCTGTTTGCCATGTAAGAAAGTCAGAAATTCTCAGTGTAACTTCCCTTCCCCTGGATGATTTCACAAGTCAGTATGTATTCCTAAGAGCTGCTAGAATACTGCATGTGCTGTTTTCTGCTCACTGCAGAAAACTGCTCACTGTTTTGGAAAAATATTCCTTAATAAAGTTTGTTTTAATGATTACATGCTGCTACAAAGAAGATTAGGTAGTTTAAAAACTGCAACCCATTACTTCTGTGCCAAGAAGGAACAATGACTTAAATTAAAACTAATTTTAAATTATAGGAAAAAAGTGTTGGACACTGAGGTTTGTAAGTATCGCAAGCACTGTACATAAACTAACAGGAGTTATTGCAACAGCATTTATAAATATTATTTATATGTAAAGAAAATAGTTTCTACAATTTCTGAGGACTTAATGACAATGTCCATCAAATAAAGCTGTTTCCAAAAGAATTTTTGAGCTCTTGACTAGATAGGCCCACTTAGATTCCTGTGCTGTTGCTGTGTAGAAATCTAAAAAAAAAAAAAAGAAATAGAAAAGGCTAAGGGAAAAAAATTCATTCTCCCGTCAGGAGAGAAGTCATGATCCTCCTACTGTCCATTCTTCATTCGACTCTCAAATTTCTACCTCCCCAGCGTTTCCTTTGGGAACAATTACCCAGAAAAATACATTGCACTTTCACTTACAATTGTGTTGAATGACCCACACTCAGAGGGATATTGCCGCAATTAGTCTCCAGTGGACCGTTTTCTGCTTGTTAATAGACCTCTCCTTTGCTGCAGAGTCTCCCCTGACTTTGGGTGCTAAACCTTGGCTCAGAGAACCTGAGCTTCTCTATTTCAGTCAGACACTTCTGTTTGTTTCTCTAGTTGTTATATAGTCCTCTTTTATGGTTATGTCTGTCAGAAGGGATAAAAACAATTCATTTTTCCTCCTTGCCCATTCACAAAAAGTAAATATACTTTCAGCCTCAGGTTTCACTGCTTGTTATCATTAAGAGATGTAGATGTAATCCTGTCTAATGCTGAAGCTACAAACACTATTCCAGCATTTGCAAGAAATGTTGATTTAAGTGTCAATGGGCCTTTTTTTTTTTCACCAGGAGAGAGACTGAAGACCTTGTAAAAATCTACATTAAATTTGCTTATTGCTACATTAATGCTTCCTATTCCATGAAGCATGTTCTTATGCCATGTACCTTGTTTTGGAAGAATTTAGGGATTTTGGGATGTTAGCTACCTCTGTGACATTTCAGATTGCTTCTTTGCAAAGAAAATCTGACAAAGCGGGTGCCCTTCCTCCAACATTTTCAAATTGACTTTGGATTCTACAGGCAGAGGAAACTATTGCTGGTTTTGGGGTTTTGTTTTTTTTTTTTAAGAAAATCATTTAATGATTTTGAATATAGGCATAAGTACCTATGTGTAAAAGTCCAAGTGTCTAATTTTCTTAGAGAGAAAAAAGATGCTCCGATGGAGGTTTTTGAAATACCTAAAGCTAACAGTCTGATATAAATGAATCTGGTAGTTTTATCTGAGGTTCCATAGAGAACATTTGTCTTACTGTCTAGGTAAATTTAGGTGATGGGTAAAGAGCTAGATAAATAAGATTTCACAAGAATGAAATTTGCATAAATTTAGAAGGAATGGGAAAATCGTCTACTAGATTTAGTACAGGAAAATTATTACTTCATGCCACTTTAAATGGCTACTTTTCACTATTGAAAAAGGTGAGTAAGAGTCAAATAAGGAACTACATAGACAAGAACCAATAATATGGTTTTAATTTGAGAAAATCTCAGATTGGTTGTTTTTTTAAACATTAATAGTCACATCTCAGAATAGTATCTTGGATTTTTCCCTGCTTGAGGGTATGAACTAAAAGAAAAGGACTTCTGGAGAATTGAGGACAGACTTTGACTATGTAATTATAATCTCTTATCCAGTTACAAGAAATATTGCAACTGAAAGGGTTGCTTGCTGAAAGAAGTAATAAATAAAAACTAGAACTTACCATTCAACACTCCAGCTTATTATTTTAGAGGAATAGGTTTTTTCCAGATCAGTTTTCCAATAAATCAGTTTCAATAAACCAACAAATCAGGCCATAAAATTTAAAACTAAATATATCAGAATCTTATTTCTTATCTCAGCAATGAATTTTTTGCAGTAACTGATCAAATAAAAGCATGATCTTAAAAGTTTTCATGTATATTTACAAAACTCTAACTTATCTTTATGGGAGTCACATGGCTAAACTCTTCTGTAGCACCTTAAAGTGTGCTTGCCCTGTGGTGTCTCAGAAAATGAACTTTACATACTGTAAATAAGGTTGCTCAACAACATGTGTGAGGTTAAGTAAATACATCACTGTAGGAATGCTTTATTACCCATAAGAAATAAAAATGCATTGCCTAGAGGCTGTTTCCAGTTCTTGTGTGGCAAAAATAAATTAATCAGGTCTGCTTTGTTATTTTAGCTGCATTTGATTAAATGTGTAACAGAATAAAAGGGGAGTTTTAAAGGAAATATAAAACTCCAAATGCAATGAAACAGCAGATGAGAAGTATCTCATTTAATCCACAAGGCTCTGATTGAAAATAAAAAGTATATGTAACAGTCCTTTGAGATTTTTGGAGAGAGGATCTAAAGAGCAAATTGTTGATCGAACTGTCACCCCAGAGGGTCATTTAAGGTACAACATCAGAAACATTTGCTTTTGTGCCAGGGTCTACACATAGCAGACCAAATGCTCGTGAGCATGGGAAACACAGTCACCTTAAATGAGGTAATATCAGTATAAGAAGACTGTAAAGAGAATATCTACAACATTATTCAACAGTTATCTACTGTTTAGGATAACATTAAATATTATATAATATTAATTTTCCTTAAGATTTATTTGATGATACATTATTCAATGATGTGTTGTCTGTCCTTATTTTGTGCATTTATCAGACAAAGACCTGATGTTTAACTATTTAGAACAAGCAGAAATGACAGCTCACAGTTTCAGGATATTGTATCCCAAAAACTGCCATGGCAGTGTCGTTATTTCTACCATATCTTCATGTCACTCGAACATAATATCTGCTCAGGGATGGGAAGATGTGGAGCAATTCATAATAACATGTGGTGGTTTAGCATGGATTGGCAGCTTAGCTGACCAATAGAAGGATTGTCTACGCCCCTGGAGAACCCCTGTTTAAATCAGAGATCCCAAGTGACTTGGTCCTTTTTCCACTTCTGGCTAGAGAAGGTAAGAGAGCTCTGAGGAACGGCCCAGGCTGGCCCCACTATGGTGGGGAACCAGCCCTGGGTCTGGACATGTCTCCGGGCCCCCATCGGCTGCTGGGGGTGGGGATGGAGGCTGCAGCTGAGATCTCTGGCTGTCTGAGCTGCTCCAGTCTCTCGGTGTGAGTTTCTTCCCCCCCTGCCTTCCCCCATCAGCCTGGCCGGTGTGGCCTTGAAGTCAGCTGCAGCCCGGAGAAAAGAAGACCTGGGCAAATTTATCTCTTTCTTGGCACAGATGAAATTTCCAAAGCCCTAACCTTTTCCTTAGTAAGAGAGACAGCCAAATTGGAGACATGTAAAGGGACAACATGGAAATCTCAAAGTCAGTAAAGGAAGAGTAACTTTTTTTAGTTGGAAGAGATGACAAGTTGCCTTGGTTCTAGGCTGAAAATCTCCTATGAGTCATGGTAACAGACTATAATATGAATATGCTAGAATAATCATTTAAATCGTGGACAGTATGAATTGGGGAGATAATTTATGGATTCTCTGAGCAAAGGTATCACTGATTTATTGAATTAATATTGAATTAGAAATTGGGATTTGGTGGTCCCATGAGAGATTGGAACAGAGAGAGATGAGAAGCCCTCTGTGCCAGTGGAAGAAGCAAGAAGACATCTTTGTTCCCTGAGTTGGAGTCCTTTGCCTTTGTAGTTGTTTATCTTTTAAAGTGCCACCCCAATATATATGTGAGTCTATGACCCATACGTAGTCATGGGAAAGGCTACGTGATATGGGAGGTTCCACAACTGCAGAAGTTCCCCAGGTGGGCTGCATTTGTGTGAGTTGGAAGCCACAAGCAGACTGTTTCTCTTGTGGAAAGTTACCAAACAATAGGAGAGACTTGTCTCAAAGACTGAATGAAAGACTGTTTTATAAGTAGTACTGACCTGGAGTGCTGAGTTTTGCCTCTTTACATTGTTTGTAGAAAATGAACAGTTTGTGGTGGAAGAAGGGGTTGGTTTAGAAATTCATTTATGGGTTTTTTTTTCCTTTTCCTTTGCTTCTCTTAGTGTGTGTTAATAAAATCTATCTGTTTATCTTAAGCTGGGGCCTGTTTTGCCTTTTTCTCCCAAAATTCTATCTCCTATTTAGTAAAAAAAATCAACAAGCAACATAATGTTTATTTAAATGAACATTGTTCTTCTAGGAACAACATAAACCAAACTGTACATTCATTAAACTGGTAAGAAAGATTCAGAGCTTTTTATGAATAGAGTATTTACAAAACCATAACTTGAAAATTTAATACTGTAATTATTAAAAATCAGCAATAATTAGTGTTTGCTTAGCTGTAACTCAAAGGAAGCTAATCAGATTCATAATGTAAGGGAAATTACTAACATCATATTATGACATGAAAAATGTCATACAGATTTGCTTCATCTATTCTGTACTTATTTAAATTTCCTGAAAATCTTGAAGAAATATTAAACAAAAAACAAATAGAGAATTCTGTTGTTAAAGAAGAAAATAATCTACTGAACCACAATTAAATATCTGCATATTTTCATCCTTGCCTGTGCCGTTTTGTGAAAATTATCACAGACAGATTTCACCTTTTGAAAAAACATATATGCAGTATGTCACTTTTTCCTGTATGAACATTGCTGCTGTACTGAGCCTTCTACTGTCTTTTCTGAACTCTGGATCAAAGAGATTAAAAATGTCTCCTTCACTGGGAATAATGTTATAATAGAACTCAGAAAGTTCTCTGAGGGTGATCTGTCTAGTCAATTTACAGACAGAAAATATGAGCAAAACCTAACAATTCACAATGCACACTATCAGTGTTCTTTCATTACTATTGCTTCTACACATGTAATAAAATCACTTTTAATGTTGAACATAATGGGTAGTTAAAATAAATCTGTTGTGAAAATACACTTCTACATTTTGATCTGTACAGTTTCTTCCATTGGGATTGTACACGCCAAACGCAAAACATTGGCCTTCAAAACTTTTGTTATGACAATTTCTTATGATCTCCTAATAAAAATAATTTCTCCTGGATTTTTGTTTGATTGCTTGTTTTGTTTTGCTTTTTCTGGAACTGACAGAAGTCCCAAATGAGTTGTTTTCATTTTTCAAGGAAAATTTCTTGGAAGCCTCAGCTGAGAACATATGCTGTGCAAACCACTTGAAAAACATCTTTGCTCATGTAAGGAAGACAGCTGCACAGCATGCACCTGACCACTGGGAAAGAGCAGGAAGAAGAAAGGCCAAACTAGAAAGCAAGCAGGAAGGCTTTGTCCCCAGATATCTGCTGTCATACTACCTACAATCCCTTTTGAGCAGTATCCTACATGAATTCCAAGCTCTTTTGTATTTAATTAGTTGAATCAGTCTTCAATATTGCCTGTAGTAGGGTGACAAACCTCATACACCAATCAAATTGGCAAATAAAGTACAACAGATGACACAGAACTGAACTGGCCTCTAGAAAAAAAAAAAAAAAAAAAAAAAGGCAAATATGGAGGAATGTGGGTACA
>VXBB01002840.1:133297-146135 GCA_013399915.1 Illadopsis cleaveri | reverse complement strand
AAAAAAAAAAAAAAAGAAAGTGCAAGTATGGAGGAATGTGTGTACAACAGATCAATAACAAGAATTTTAAGCACACTTTTACTAACCAAGGAAAATTCAGAGAATAATTCAGTTTTAAGGTATCCACAGGTGCTTTAAGGTCAACCACTGCACACAGGTAGAAGTGTGAAATTGAGATTTATTTTTACATAACATTTTAACATAATATTTAATGTTATGAATTCCCCTATACACATATATAATTACAAACAGAAAAAAAAAAGAAAAGCAATCCCCGCATTTGTGCAAAAATACCTGTTCAGTTATTTACTGAGAAAATTTTAAGTAATTTATATCCATGTACATTTCTTTCAATTGTACCCTACAGAAGAATGTATTTTAAACTCAGAGCTGTAGATCAGAATATGTGTGAAGGCTGATTAATTTTCTCTCATCCAATGTACAGCTGTACAGTTTTGAAGCCTTTGTACCCTTACTGTTTTTGCTGAGGTCTGTGGATTTGGAGGACATCTTAGCTATATTTTGGTGTCTTTGATGTTTCAGGTGTATTGTAGATGGTAAACCATCAATAAGAGAATGTTAGATCTTGTTGTTTTGTGTTTTTTCTATCTAATCTTTTTAAAACCACATTGTGTNGGAAGGAAGGAAGGAAGGAAAACCACCCATGGATAAAGTGACAAGGTTTGATTGTAGATGTCCTTAGTCAAAAGTGATTGTCTTGATCAGTCAAGGGTGAGGAAAAGCCCATAAAACAAAGAGTTTAATAGTTAATATATGCTCAGGCTGTATGGGGATGCCCAGGTAACTGTCGGGGGGAGTTTTACACTGTCTGATACAACATTGGTGGATCTGTTCCACCAGACTGTGGATCATGTACAGGGAAGAAGGCCCCCAGAAAAGAGTCTGGGGTCACTTTAGGAGTCTTTGATGTTTATGACACCTAAGATATGACAGGTGCCTCACATCAGCTTAGTTGAGTTAGTTATGCCCCATCAGACAGGATGAATCCCTTCAGCTTTACGTGTGAATGCCTCAATATCTCCCGGNCCTGGTCTGCTCAGTGGGTTTAGGAGGAAGTACTTTAATTCGCTCTGGACAGCCCACAGAAGAAATAACACTCTCAGGAGGTTCAATAATGAACTTTTACTTATGACTTCCCAACATTAAGGTAGAATAAGGTACGTGGCAAATTTTAGAACAACATCCAGAGAAAGTAGAGCACTTGACAGACTTTAACTTGGCCAACTTTATTTATCCAGACACAATTATGCACTCACTGAGGCATTGGCTGGAACTTTTNAGAAGGGAGTTTTCACACCTGAGCTGGTTGTGTAAGGGAGGACATTAGCGTGATGAAAAGCACCATCCCTCCTCAGTATCTACTTCTTATGGGCTCTTCGCTTATCTAGCTCAAAATCTGACTTGTTGCTTAACAAAGTTTGATTTGTTGGTCATCCTCAGGTGCTCAGCCCTCTGCATGTAGGCTATTACATTGCACAACCCCAGCAAAGCACACATGGCTTTTGCAAATGGTCAACTGTTTGAGCCATTAACCATTAATATTTCAGTCTCACAAACCATCAATGTAATTTACATATTACCAAATGCTTCCTCATTAATGGAAAATTACTTTCCAAACTTTTTTTTGTTCTCAGTGTTTTGTGTCATTTAGATCACCACAGGTAACTTATTTTAATTTGCTTTTTATATCTAAAGTTTTCCTCTAAGAATTTAGGTACATTAGAATTCTATTCTAAATGATAGAATTTGAAAATCATCACAAAATTATTAACAGTGCCGTAGCTTTTCAGCTTTGACAGTCTTTTCCTATCCCTAATGTCAAAGTTAGAAATTTTCTTGTAGTTAATTAGACCTAAATATGTGCCCTATCCAAGAATAGGCATTCTTGTAACATATTCTGCTAATTGTTACATCTGAAGTACATCAAAATGGGAATTAACTTACTTAACACTAGTATCAATACCTCATAAAAATTTTATGTGAAAGATTTTGTTTGAGACAATCCTGATCCACTAAGCAGATCACCTTGCCATGAAAGATGAGGCAGGTCAAGCAAGGTCGTTCTTTTCTAACCCCGAGTTGTCTGGTCCTGATTCCCTGGCTGTCCCGCACGTTCTGTGTGATGGTACCACAGCAACTGCAGGGGAAATGGAGACTCACCAAAAACATCTTTTCAGTTTCAGGGAATTTAGGCATTAGTTTATTCTGGATGTGCAATAGAAATTATTTTATACACATATGCCTGGGGTGGGCAGTGAAAATCATTCCATCATACATAGTTCTTTACCCCATTTTTGCCATATTTATACAGACAAAACCCAAAGAAATTCTTGTTCGTTGATCTTAAACAGTTCTTAGTATATGATCTCCTATTGGTTATTGATCCCTTCACCTTTGATGCTAATTTAGTCCCCTTATCAATCTTTTCCCACACCAGGTATTTCTGATACCTCCAGGGGATGGTGATCCTTAATGGTCATTTATCTCCTCTGTATTTTCTGGCTACTCTCAATCTATAAATCTTGAGCTCATCTCCTAATCTATAACATTTGAGCTCATCAACCCCCACCCGATGAACAGTCTTAGGAAGAGAAACTTCCATACTCTTTTCCAGCTTCAGAAGTGTAAACTTGTGCTTTGTCTTCCAGCTCAATTTGCATTTAAGTATAAGCCACAGACATTCCCTCACTCACTGCTGCCTTCTTGTGCCACATCTCCCTGTTTTTCTGGGAATGCTGTAGGTCATTTTCTGCAGAGGAAAAATACAGTGACACGGAGTACACAGAGGAGTGGCAACAGCAAATAACGTCGAGGAACCTGACAAATGAGAAATGTTTTTTATTGGAAATCATTGTTTTAGATCAGACCATGTCTTTGTATCACTGCAAAGTAGCAAGCTAGCTTTTGATATTTTTCACATTACAGACAACAACTTGCCTTTGTCTTCATTTTCAGAAGATGGATTTTCATACAGAAAGGTCAAGCATTCAAGTGGATTTACTATGTCCAAAATTTTTCAGTGTTATATGCAAATATTTTTCATAAAATAGAAATGTACAAATTATATTTTCATACAGGTTTTAAATAAGCCCACAATTTACATATATTCTAAAATGTATTTACTCATGCAGCACTGGAAATAGTAGTACCTCTGTGTGAATGCTTTCTGTGTAAAGGATCTATATTTTTATACTTATCTGATGTAATTTTTATCTTATATTTACTTGGTTCAAAACTTACATTAAAAGCAAATGTAAAACATTAAAGTTTTCACCTGATATAGAAAATACAGTGCTTGTAGGTGAGAAAATTATTTTTCTGTGATAAGGAAGCTGACACTCTCAACGAAATTGCCTTAATTGCTTTATAAAACCACCTGCTCTTTCCACTGTAATTTTCTCAATGAATGTTACATCCTCTTGCCAGCTATCACTGACAGCATTAGCTGCCTTGTCAAAGCAAAAATCTTTCTTTTTTCCTAACCATCTGGGTCTTCTGGCCCACATAGCTTTCTGCTGTTCTACGTTTCACTGTCTAAATGTAGAATAAACAAATTGGCAATATATCAAAATTGTCTTCCACACAAAAATAAATCCGTCCTTAGTTCTATAAAAAAAGTCTATCCAACACAGATTTTCATGGACATGCCAGTAGCTCAGGAATAAGACAAGGACATTTAAGGAGAATCAATTGGACTCGTTCATAATTTCCTCCAAGTTATAAATGCAAACACAGAACCCCCCTTTTTTTTGTGTCTACTTTTTCAGATAATACATTTTCATGTGCATTTAAAAAAGTATAGAAAAAAGATTTTACTGTGAGATAGGTTTCATTCAAAATCTACTGTCTTTTGGATTGTGTTGTTGAATCTTGTATCTAAGTTCTTTTTCATGCCTTTTAGATTTTTTTCTGAAGAGTTTGTTTGATTACACAATGAATAAAAGTTAAGTTTATTCCTTCACTTTTTCCCTCTGTACTTTAATTGGTAATAAAAAAGTAATGGCTGAGGCCTGATTTCTGTAGTTGCACCATTGCTTTGCCATGCCATGGTTCCATTTACTTTAGTAAAGTTACATTTAATTTGCATCACTGTAATGGAATAATTATTCTTGTCCAGTCCTTTTCCAAATGTGTATATGAACAAACTAAACAAGGAGTTGAAAGTCTAGTAATAGGAAGTGTGCACTCTTTCACTGTGACATTTTAAAAATTTCATTCAAAGCTGGGGAAAAAAAAGAAATACATCTTTGGCAGAAACAGTCTCCCACTTACAACTTATGCTCCATTACACAAGTCTGAAGTGTCCAGGAACTGTAACATCTATGCTGTTTTCTGGTGGGGTACTTGCACTGGCAGCCTCAGCTGCAGTTGAGATGAGACTCACCATCTGTAGCAGTCATGGAGGAAAAAGCTGCTATCATCATCTTCATTAACTTGGGAACCTGTCATGGGACGCGTGTTATTCTGAGAAAGGTTAGATACACAGAGTGCTGTTTAGGTCCATGAATAAGAAACCCTGGGATACATCTTGTGGCTGTTCTACTATTACGTGACAGTCGTTGGTTGGAGACAGAAATCACGACTTGTGTCCTCTTGATCATAAGACAAACTGCCTGTTTTATTGTTTGGAACATTCTTATATAGGGAGTTCAAAATTCCCCAATCTAGGCACTGATTGGTCTGAGCCTCAGCCCTGCCCAGCTCCTTGAGCAGTGATACGTCTGCTCTCTGGACTGACCATGATTGGCTGAGGTCTCTGTATCAGTTCTATTGTTCACCCAGGGTCTTGTTTCTAGAGCAAGTCAGGTCAGCCGAACTGGATTTGTTATGACCAGATTTATCTTGTCTAGCTAATAGACTAGCTGTGACATTCTACAAGATGATACAATCTAAAAATAACTTTAACAGATGGAAAAAACCAAATTCAAACCATTAATATATTGCAATTAAAAATATGAAGGTGAATCATTAAAAATCCCTTACTATGTGGGTTTTAAACTCTGTTACTTCAATAGCAGGTTTTTTAATAGATTTGTTTCCACGCAAGCAGAATTTGTTATTTAGTAGAAATTATCTAGTTCCGTACCTACATGTTCAAAGAACCTGCAAGTTAGTCAGAATACAAAATGTATCTGGACCATTCTCATCACTTTTTAAATACCTATGAACTATTGTGACATTATGGAAAGTTACAAAGGACTTGAGGAGAAGAGGTAATGGAGTAGAAGGCTTTTTTCCTAAGGTCTTCCAGACATTTCCACTTTAAGCTTAGAGAGATCAGTCCTTTAAAATTATTGTTCCATTATCTTGGAAAAAATATTATTTTTTAGAAGGAAAAAAGAATAAGAAGTCTCCAAAATGACATCCGTGTTCTCTTTGTCTTCATATATCATTGGATTCTAGCTGATCTGGTCCTTCAAAAGACTGATCAAATTAAACTGCTGGAATCTGAGAATGTTTCCAACCACATTAATAAAAAATAAATCAATATGATTTTGGGTTATGATTAAATAGAAGTCAAACTTTTGTTCAAAAATATAACTCAGGATTTATGATTCAAAATGAAGCATGCATATCAGTGTTAGTTAAATTCATGCTTATCCATATTTTTATCATTTGGGAGAATTATTTTTTTCTTAGAATTTCCAAATTTTCAGTCTTTAAAATGTAAAATAAATGAAATAAATGATGATTGATGATGATCATGATGATAAATTAGACATTGGTAATGAGGGACTGATGGTTTTATTTTTATTTGATTTTATTGTTTGAGGCTGGGGGGGTTAGGTTTGGTTTTGGGTTTGGGTTTTTTTTTTTTGGTAAATAAGATCTTGAACTTAAGAAAACAGTGCCTGAACTAAAGAAAAACCTGTATGGAAACCACATATATTCTCCCCTGAGGAATAGCATGGGTCATAATAGAAAGCTTGTGGATTAATCTGCCTTACGTGAACCAGGGAAACACTCCATTTACATCTACATTACACATTAAGGTCTGTATTTTTTGCTACATCATGATTCCTACTTGGGACAAAGCCCTCCTCAGCCTGTAGTTTCCCTGCAGCAAAACAAGTTGTGCATCAGATGCAAAGCATGACTGCAAAATCAAAAAGGTATGATACAAAAGTAGAAATTAGGCAAATTGATCAGGAAATAGAATAAGTGCGCAGAGACAAAACCAGAAATCCCGAAGTGTAATATAAGCTTCAATTAGTAGACAATATAAAAATAAGTAGGTGAAGATTCTACTTATATGTTAAAAGGAAGATAAAAGCAAGGGGATAGGAAAGTTCATTAATCACTATGACTGTTAAATACTAACAAATTAATCAAGATGTTTGAAATATTCAAAATCTTCATGCTTCCACCTTCACAGGAAAGAGAAGGCAACAAAGAAAGGAATAGGGAAGAGCATTGGAAGTGACAGACCAGTTGACATAACTTTGTCTCCTTCAATATTTTTGGAACAAGTTATTAAACAATTTGCAATAAACAAAACCATAAAGAAGTAGTAACAGTAGGACACAGCCAATATAGACTTTTCAGGAGTGTTCAGTGTGAAACTCCATACTTCAACCCAATCACTGACATGATGTAAAGGATAGTCAAGATTTGTACTAAATCCGAAATATGAAAGGACAGTTAAGTGTACGGCTCACAAGTATGGAAGAAGGACAGGCAAATTGCAGATGTATTTTAGGTCATGCTCAGGTCAACATTTTTGAAAACGCTATAGTTGTTGTAGCAGACAGAAAAATTATACCTTTGTGCATCAAACTAGGCTGGTTTTAGAAGGATTGTAAGTTATTGAAGACAGGATCAAAATATTATCTTTTAAAATTTAGACTTCAAACAAAAAAACAATATACAACATAAAGGAGAATTTAAAGAGCTATATTTAAGAATATGAACTTGAATTGACTAATACAAACAAGAAAAAATATCTACCTATGTGTAAATAAGACAAAAACCAGTAGTGTTTGGATGCATGAAATCAACTCCATAATGCTCCTAGAGAACTTACATGTACAGAGAGAAGTCTGAAAGTTTTCTCAGGTGTAGTCATCCGCAGAGTCTAGTTTTGAACCTTACTGTTCACAGATATTTTAAAAAATGGGAAATTTTTGAGAGAAGAGCCAAAAATTTTCAATTACATGGCTTAGTAAAAAAATGTTGGAACAAACGCATCAATTTCAGTTTCGAGAACAAAACAGAGAAGACATTTATTTTAAAGAGCTCTCATATGGTGTTGGTGAAAAAGTGTTCTTGTGGCCTTTGTGACACTCCTTCCAACCTGTGGTTATGTTCTTCAGAGGTCAGAATCCTAGCAGGTTTTATCTATACATCAGTGCCTCTAGTTCCCTGAATGACATTTTGTAACTTTTCAAGATACAAGATAACATTCAGTTGGAGAAAAATGGTACAGTTCAGATAGTCTGCTTAAATATCGTTATAAGCCCTTTGACACAAACATTCAAACAGTCTATTTATTTCTCTTCACCTGACATGAAAACCACATTAAGACTTCTTGATTCTCTGCCAGTTTTATAGTCCAAGAGAAAACACTGGCAAGAAAGAATATTTAGCTGATCATAGGCACTCACTTCCTGGACATGTTCCACAAGATTTATCTGGAAACTGGCTGGAAGCTCAAGAATGATGTCATCTGTGTTTCATGTATCTTAGTCTATTGCACAGGGAGACCTTTATATTCTTGAGGCCAAATCTTGCAAATGTTCAGTCATGCATTTCACTTCAGCATGAAGCAACCAAAAGCATCAGATGAAAGTGTCTATTCATCAGGACTGAAATATTCACACCTCAGTAAGGAGCCAAGAAGAGGTCTGGTATTGGAGGAACATACGAAGGAACTGCACATTATGTCAAATATTCACCAACAGTTTGATCATTTCTTACTGTCTTTTGGCATGTAACTTTGTGAATGGAACAAGAAATATCCGTTATGGAACTGTCTCCAGCTAGTTTTACATTTACCATTCCTATGGAATTTCATAAATTAGGCCTGCTGACATGTCACAGCCACATCTCCGAAAAGTCACAGAGTCACAGAATATTCTGAGTTGGTGGGACCCAAGAAGGATCATCAAGTCTGTCTCTTAAGTGAACGGCCCAAATGGGGATTAAACACTCAACCTTGGCCTTATTAGCACAGTGCTCAAGTAATTTATTAAATCATAAACATGTATGTAGCATCTAAAGAATTTATACAGTCTGTATTACTTTCTTTTGGAAGTAAACTCTTTTGATCAATATAAGCATGATGCAAATACCAGTGCATGCCTTCTGTTGTATTATTAAATATTTTTGTCCAGTATTTTGTTCAGAAAATTTGGCCATGTTATATATTTAATTACTCTTATGCCTATTTTTTATCATGTTGTACTTCACTATTTCTGGATTATTTTTTATATTCTGTATCAGATGAAGATAATACTGCAGAGGTGTAGTCAAGTCTGTGTGTGTCAGGGACCCTCAGTTGAGCAAATGACGCATCTGAAAACTCAGGTCTATACCACTGAGAAAATTCACTGGGACTATGTCTTCAAAACGGAGATCGCAGAGAAAAATGGAAATCTGCAAGAAGACACAGATGATTCAAAACATAAAATGGCTGTGATACGAAGAGAAACTGAATACACTAAGATTCTTCTAAAATCCATGGGAAACAGAGGCAAATCTATGCAAGACATGAACGGCAGATACAGTATGGTGCACTAAGACACAGTGTGAGGTAACACAGTTTTAGAACACAAAAAGAAACACAAGAGCTGTGGAAAAGACTATTTTTCTTAAAGTATAGCAGAAAGGGTCTAATCTGAGGCAAGGACACTGATTACAAAGTTGTTTCAGCAGTGAGAATCCTTTTCATATAAGTGTCTAGTTTTGTTCTAAGTATCAGTAAGTGCTATCTTCTCCCTGATACACTTTTGTAACTGCTATTGATTTTAACAACAACAACAAAATGTGCATGAAAAATACTAGTCTTTTCTCAGAAAATAAAATTTCATTTTCATGTTTCAGTTTCATTTGTATGTTTGTTTTTGTTTTGCTTTTTGTCCTGAAAGAGAACAAAAAGTATGTATAAAATCAGAAAGCAACAAAACCAAAATTCCAGAAAGATACATTTTTTTATTTCACATTATATTCTTTTCAGGAAAAAACATGGTCAAGCTGTATTTTTCTAGTTTTCTACTTGCTTATATGGGAGGCTTTTATGAATTTCATGTTCTGTCTAATGCCAAAGATTATGCTATAAAAGCCTTATGACAGGTCAGGTCTGTTAAAGAGGAAGCAGCCTTGCTAAAGAAAGGGGGTTTTTTTTCTCTTTTGTGTTTCAGTTTTTCTGCTCTTTATCCTTCCATCAAATTCAGCTGCTTCTTGCCAGTTAGCTGTTTCAGATGGATGACAAATTTTCTTTCCCCTTGCAAGCAAATGAAACTTGACAAGCTGGATCTAGGCATCTAGGCAAATTACAACACTGAAAGCCCTGACAGGATTTTAATCTAGAGTAAAAACATTCTTCTAACCAAATATATTTTCATAATATTAATGGTTTACCACAAAGACTTCTGGTTTTTTAACCAAAATAATTACATGCCCTATCCTGGATTTACATTTTATTTTGACTTCTTCCTTCTCTTTTTTTCTTGAATTTATTCCAGAGCTCTTTGTATTAAGGCTTATAATGACAACATACTTTGTGTTTTGAAATCCACAGATACATGTAAATTTCATATTCTGTTGCCATGTTTCATTTAAAAGTCAAATATATTCCTTGGAATACAAAAGCAGATATTTCTTGTTTTGTTGCCTTTTATAGAAGTTGTTTAGAAATCATTTAAAAGCTGAAATGTGTGTATTTTCCATTGAAATACTCTAAATTATTTACTTTTCCCATTCCTTTTACTAGTCTTTCTTCACCTATCCATATGATTGTCAACTCCATAGAAAATGCCTTCAGTTTTCTGTTACATTCAATGTATCTTCTGAGAGAACAATAGCTTTTTCATAAAGTTTGGTTACACCTAGTTCTCCCTACATAATAATCTTTCAATATTTCATCTGAATTATATCTCTTCTTTTTTTAAAAAAACTTCCAGCTAAAAATATTCCTTTAATAATCCCCAGTCAAGAGGAAATGGGACCTTGGCTATGTTAGTAAATGCATAACTAATCTAGAATCTAATTGAATTGAGTCATATTTAATTAAATAAAAATAAATAAATATAATAGTTTCAGTTGGAAGGGACCTACAACAATTATCTGGTCTAACTGCCTGATCACTTCAGGGCTGACTGAAAGTGAAAACATATTATTAAGAACATTGTCCAAATGCCTCTTAAACACTGACAGGCCCGGAGCATTGATCATCTCTCTAACTTCTGCTTGTTGCAGTCTTTGACTCTCTTGGTAAAGAAATGTTTCCTAATGACAAGTCTAAACCTCCCCCTGGTGCAGCTTTGAACTACTCACATGAGTCCTATCACTGAACACCTGGGAGAATCAATGTCCCTGTCTCAGAAAACTATAGAGAGAAATGAAGTCACCCCTCAGCCTCCTTTTCTGCAAACTAGACAAACTCAAAATTCCCCTCTGCTCCTCACTGGACATTTCTTCCAGCCCCTTCACCAGTTTGGTTTATCACCTCCTTTGGACACAATACAGGACCATCACATCCTTCTTAGACTGTGGGGCCCTGATCCATGGCTTGTGGTGAGGCTGCATCAGCAGTGAGTACAGTGTGGTAATCATGTCTTTTCCCCAGTTGGTCATGCAGTGTTTGATGCACTCCAGGATGCATTTTGACCTCTGGGCTGCCAGGGCTCACTGCTGACTCCTGTCAAGTCTGCTGTGCCTCCCCATACCCCTTTTTGCAGGGCTGCTCTCCAATCACTCCTGTTCCTATTTATACTTGTGCCCAATGTTATTCTATCCTGGATGCAGATTCTGGCATTTCTTCTTGATAAATTACATGCCATTATTGCTATGTCATCATACTAAAAAAAAAGATTATGATCTCTATCAGGCTTCTTCATTAGCTTCCAACCATGCTCATTCCCTCACTAAAATGTAGTTTAGCACAACTGAATATATAACAATTATTTCAGAGGTAGTCTTGGCAAATTAAATAGTTCAATGATTATATATCATGATAATATAAAGCTAATTCATTAACACACTGAGATAAAGTACAGAGTTTGACACACAGAATTTTTAGCAGAGTGCAGATTTTTCTTCACAAAACTAGTCTGAGTATTGCAAGAGAAGAGTGAGTGCCTGTGGTTACACCCTGCAGCTCCAAGTGGCTGGCTCTAAAGAAGGACATGCACCTCCCCAACTCACTCCTTGAAACCTTGGATCAGAGCAGTAGTACCTGGAAAGTCAGGAACACCCCGAGAGAGGAAATACAGTCAAAAGTGCTCAAGGAATGTCTCCCTTTTGTAGAAAGTATCTTCCTAGCATCATCAACAAATTAAGAGGAGAGTTTTCCAGACCTTTGTTTCTTCTTTATGTACACTTTGGATATTTCTGAAACTGCCCCATCCTACACATAATGATAGGAACTTCATTTACAGGATGTTACAAGACATCATGGACATCATCTGAGAAGGCAAGGAGTAAGAGAAGATTTTATTCAACCAATGTGTTCAGCCCATGTTGAAAGAAACAAGGAGAATCTTCTTTCTTGCAGCCTCATTATCTTATGCAAATAGTCAAAACAAATATATCCTTTGTATAAAAATATTTTAACTGTTGAAATTATAAAATCTATGGAAGTTGTCCTTTTTTTTTGAAGACAAAATGCCATATCCTAGAAGGCCAAAAGGTCTGTGACTTAATTCCATTTCATTTGTTCCTTTGAAAGAGTGAAAATATCTGCCTTCAGAAGATTTGAGGTTAGAGATCCTAGGAGTCGGTGTCATTAATTATACTAGGCAATCACTAATCTACAAGCAAACACCATGCAGTAATACTTTCCTGGAATAAATATTAATGTATGTATATTTAAACCAATATGTACATAGATAGGCATACACACGCACAGACACACATATGTGCTGGTGCTATGATATCTGTTTCATTTTTATTAATTTTTTGCTAATATTCAGAGGGATATTACATGTTGGCCTCACTGGAAGGCATGTTGTCCTTTCATGCTAAGATGAGGAATTTTCTGATTTTGATACCTTCTTTTATCATTACTACTTTCTTAATATATTATGATTGAAGTAGATTACAGTTTAGTAAGGCATAGGAATACTAGGATGATTGTTATTAATTTATTTTGGAAATTTTCTGGCCTGTATCTGGTATTAAGTGAGCTGTAACCTTTATGGAAATTTATTAAGAAGAAACAAATAAGACAGAAACCTATACTACTAACTACAGACCTTCCATGTTGTATTTGTATTTTGTTAAAGCAAATCAGTTCCAAGACAGACCAGCATAGTAGGCGTGCTGGTTTAGCACGGATGGTGAAGTGCAGTAGGTGAATTCCTTTAAACTGACAACCAAAATAGCCAATTGCATGTAGGGATCCACCTCTGGGAAACACACAGCCTTAAAAGTTGGAAGGCAGGCTGGGGTCGCTCTCTTCCTTCCGGCTTCACATGAGGTAAGGCAGTCCTGGCTCTCTCTCCTTTGGAGGTGGGGCTGGGATGGCCAGGCCTGCCTAGGCCCGGGCCCGGGCTTCCATGGGAGGCCGGCCTGGCCCGGGGACTCCCAGGCTGGGGGAGGGGATGATGGGCCCCCATCCCGGCCCGGATCGGTTTTTTAGCAGCTGGAAACACCCTGC
>VXBB01002840.1:113420-133240 GCA_013399915.1 Illadopsis cleaveri | reverse complement strand
TTGAAATGAGAAATCCTTTGCCTTGAAGCTGCTTATCTTTAAAAAGTGACACCCCAGATGCCTAAGTTCCATGACCCATAAGCAACTTGGGCAGCTCTTAATGAGAAGAGACCACATAGAAGCAGATTTTCCCCCGGGCAGCTGTTTCTGTGAGAGTTCAGACTCACAAAAGAATTTCTCTAGGTTGTCAGTAGGACAAAAATTCCATAGTAAACAAAAGACTCCTCTCCTGAAGAATTGATGAAAGACTATATTTAACTGGTGAAACTGACTGAATGTCATAAGTTTTGTCTCTATGTGGTTTGTAAGAAAGTGAGTACTTGTGGGGGAAGAGAGGTTTTGAAAGTTTCATTTTCTCTTCTTTTTCTTATTGTGTGTTAATAAACTATCTTTTTACTTCTAAGTTGAGCCTGTTTCGCCTTTTTTTCCTCCCAAAATCCTATCTCTAAATCGGCAAACGTAAAACCACCACATAAATGGTGCATTAGCCAGGAAAACAAACCAAAACTACAACAGTAGGAAAACAAATTTCTCCCTCAGAAGATCTCAGTTGCTTCTCTGTTGATAAAATGTTTAATATATTTCTAAAAATAGTGGCTATATTGTTGTGACACTTGATATTCAAAGACTGGGCTCATAATTTGTCATCCATTGTAGAAATGGCACTAGGAAGACCAAGGGCAGATCCTCAACATCTGTTTTCAACAGACAGATATCAACACATTTTTGTTTGATCTTCTTCCAACACAGGCATTCATTCAGGGAAAATAAATTAGGTTGTATTAAGAGCAGAAAGTCTGTGTGCCACTCCCAGTGTTTACATCCTTATTTTTAAAAAAATATGTATATATACTTCAAGCTGTATAAAAAATTCATTTTAATTTTTACATGCTAATGAATGCTCAGTTTTGAAAGCAAACAGCCTGATAATGAAAATCAGAATAGTGTTCTTTTTGGGAATTTTATAACCTACTGGAAAGATAATTCCCTATGTGATTATTTTTGCAGACTTTCCACAAAATAATACTCATCATAATACTAAAGCACTGACAGAATGGTTTAAAATGAAGAAAAATTAGATGAGTTTAAAGAATCTTTTGTAAGTTTAAACCTCAGTATAATCCTGGAGCAGGGGCTACAGCTTTTAATTTCCTAGTTGTACCTGCTGCAAAAGCAGAAAAGTAAAATTAACTTCCCTTTTTTGCAGGGTAAAATGTAAAAATCAGCACTATATGTCATGAAGGAAATATGATTTCTCAGGCTTAATATTTAGCAGATTTGGCTATATTAGATCAACCATTAATATTCTGAAAAATTAGATAAATAAAACACAAATGCAGAACTGCAATCTGTGTGAGTTTTGCCTTGGTAAAGGCACTTGCAATTTTTATGAGGTGTGTTTCTATTTTTTTTTCAATATAGGTACCATGTCGTTTCCAAAACTTGAGACGCATGTTTCAAACGCATTGTGAGTTATGTTGTAATCAATCTTATCTCAGAAGGCTATTACTGTCCTTTGTATTTTAGTGTAATTTTGCAAAATGCTTGATGATATTAAAGGATAACATGAATTCAAGATTCAATTTGTTACAAAATATTCTGGGCACATTTAAACATATACATAAACTACCCATCTGGTAGCTATAAAAACCATCTTTATTGCTACTGACTGACTAATTATACACTGTTCTCCTACTCAGTCATGTCAATGGTCATCAAAATGTTTCAGTAGATAAATCTGCCAACTGTCACTTGGATTATTGAAGAGACAATGGTGACTAAAAAAAATGTTGATGAGTGACTTCAACAGAGTGACAGAGTATATCTTGCCACCAAACCAGAAAGGGTGCATTAATGGAAAAGCACGGTTTTGATAAAGTCTATTAGTGTCAAAGCCTTTAGAAGGAGAGTAAAGCATGTCTGTGTTGATAAAAAGACCTTTCATGCCAGTCAGATTCAGTAAGTCTTACTGGGTGGATTCACATTTGTACTAAATGGTGTGTAGCTTTTTGGTTGAGCTTAAACATAAGTGACATCAGCCTCTTTAGTCCAGAATAAGAATGTTCATAAGAGAAATAATAGTTTAAAATCATATATCACCAGAATAATTTAACTGACATAATTCAAGTCTATATAACTTTCCTATATATTTGAAACCTTAAGCAATTTCCAGGTTTTCAGAATTTGAAAGCTTCAGTATGCTTGACAAAAACCTTTGATAGCACCAAGACAGAAAAAAAAATGAATAATATTCTGTCTGTCATGCCAACACAAATGCAAAGACAGTACCTGGTAGTTCAACTTAGGTCATATTAGTAATCAGTCAAATTGACATGATGTGATCAACTGTGTTAATGAGTTATAATGCCTTTGGTCTTCATCACATACTTATCTTCCATGCCACAAATCAAAATATCTTGTACTTTCCAAGTCTGATAAAGCACAGGTAAAGTTTCAGTTTACAGGGAACACAGGACAATGAGCAAGAGTCTGTCTAAACTATTGTCTTCTCCAGTATGGATGAAAATATTGTTGACCATAGATTTACAGTCACAGAGATGAAGTGCCATTTTAAATGAAAAGTGAATATGATTGATATGATTAGATAACCCCATAGCAATGCATTAGACTGATATATGAGAAAATGGTAAACTGATCATGATAGCCTTGACCTGAATCTTCAATAAAAGAAAATGAAGAATAATTTTAGGTATCACTTTAAATATAGCTCCAAAGGCTGGTATGCTAACACCTGGGAGAAAATGGAAAGGAAGCAAACAGATGGTCTGGAAACTTAAAAAGGCAACATCGGCTGATTCCTGACAGCAGGGAAGTACAGATTTGGCAGCTTTTACAATCTCCAGTTGCTGTTTTCCTTCTCATTATGTGGAAGTCCAAGTCCTTCTCTCACCACAGGCTGATAAAAGATAAGGCTCTATACTCGCCACCAGTTGCTCATATTTCATGTGTCATCAGGTCACTAAATGGATGAACAGGAATTATACATATTGCTGAGTGATTACAAGGTATAGAAGACTGATTGATGTATATATTTGAATTTGCTGACCCCTGAAATTGGTGCTCTGAATGCCTTTTAATATAAGGTTTTCCTGATACCAAGGCAGGAGATAGGGGTTCAGTAGAAAGAACATGGTCATTAGCCTGGAGCCAAGGCTGAAGGAATCATTCAAATAACTGCCTAGCCCTTCCCTTTTGCAGAGATATCTGCTGTGTGTCAAAGTAGCAGCATGTTCTTGAATGTGCATTCTCTCTCTGTAACTTTCCGGTATTTTTCTTCCACCCATTCTGCAGATTACTGACTCCTCTGTGTTTAATGCTATGTTTGGTGGTTCTATAGTTCTTCCAGGACAGCACAGGTGATGATGCTGAAGCACAGACTACAGAACCTGCCTTCAACTATAAAGATGACAGAGGAAGACTATACTGTTTGGATGCAAAATTACAGAATTACAGTCCTGACTTTTCTGCTTTCCATGGGAAGAAAATCATGCCTGATACTGAAAACCAATATAAAAAATATGATAATTTAGAAAATTAATTTGTTAAAAGTCAGTGCCTACTGTTCTAAGTTCTTTGATGGACTAGATGAAGGAATATATGAGCATTTTTCTCTCAGTTTTTTTTAATTTAACAGACTTTTTAGGTCCATTAGGGCCGCTCTGTTTTGTAGCATGTGACCGGAACCATCTCCTGCAAGCCCAAACCTGAGGAAAATGAAGTCAGGCACGTGTCTCCTCAATATAAATTAGCCAGAGATGAAGAAAAGGCCAGCAAATCTCCTACTGTGCTACTCTAAACATTTTTTCTTTTCTGTTTATGACTATTATTGCTTACCCAGTCAATGAATCAGATATTTTACTTTTGTTTCTGCCTCTAAATGAAGTTTTTCCACTCACAGAAAGTTCTAATTTTACTTGAAACACTCAAGAAACAACAAAAGATTATGAAGCCACGTTGTAGTTTCATTGATTTGCACTGAGATCCATCAATAAAATAAAGTTTAATTTCCCTTTTATTTTGGCTGATATAAACTTAATCGTGTTTTGGGTTCAGTTTTCTGCTTTTGTTTTGAAGAGAATGTCTCTGAAATTGTATTAGAAATCTCTCTTTTAGTTTAATATACCTTTTACAGTGTGTATAACTGCCTTATTCTCCTTTCTTCTGCATATATTTTTCCAGCAAATTTTGTTTCTGTTATTTTTTCAGTTGTTGGGATTTTTTTATAAGCACACCGACATTGTCACTGAAAGAGATGTATTATAAAATGACAGTAGCAATAGAGAAATAGTGGTACAGTTTAATTTATTCAAAAGTTTCAAGGCAGACAATCAAAGTGGACAAATAAAATATAAATTATTTGCACATTTTGTACTATTAAACCACAAAGCTCTCTGGGCTTTTCTAAGGACAAGTGCAGGCTTATTAGCAGTGATCTGTTCTTTTTGCCATCAAGAAACAGGGAAACTATGTTATTTGACAAATTTTTTCTGATAGTTTCCAGACTATCATGCAATTTCCTTTAAATGAAGACTTAAAGCAAATTTATATTATTTACAGATACTTCTCTCAGTTTACTGCTTAAAGTAAATATGAATGTAAAGTTAATGTTAACATGGGTCAAGAAATATACCTCCATTTTAATTGCAAAATAAACAATTCTTCTCTAGGAAAGACTCCCTAGATTTGGGAGGGATGAATTTGCCCAGCTTCTTCCCATTTCCATGTTAAATGACACACCTCAGCACAGTAAATCCAGCTGTTCTGCAGATGCTTTGCCTGTTAACTAGCTTTGATTCTTTGTACATTGATCTTTTGTTGTAACTGTGATGGTACTTGCTGAATTCTGACACTCTTCACAAGTCTATTCCAGATCCTCTTCTCACCTCCTGCCTTTTGAATACAGGAATTATATGGGATTTCTTGAGTACTAGTTCTTCAGCTCCTCCCATGTGGTAACTTAAATATTCCTGTGTTTTGATTTACTAGATTTTATACTATGACATCATGGCATATTAGATGGCTGTAATGTGTATCTCCAGAGACGTGTTCAGCGTAGCCACACTAAGAGGAAACAGGTTCCATCTGAAAATATCTGTGTATTTTACTGATCTGTCCAGTTTCTCTCAACAGCATAACTGTGGAAGCAGTGGTAAAACAGGGTGGACAGTGTATTTACAGGGTTGTATTAAGAGTTAGGGATGTGATTGTGTTATGAAATCTGAGCCATTGTTCATATCAGAGAACAGCTTTTGTATGTAATCAACCCCTTGGATAAACTAAACATTCCCCACCCACCCTCTTGTGCAGAAGAACAAGTCTGAGCAATCTGAAGTTACCATAAATATTGATTTGGGCTGGAAATGAAGGCCAAGTCCTTAATATATGAAAGTCCTTAATATATGAAAATTTCTAACTTAAGTCAAAAGTTTGCCTGAATTAAAACACATGGGCTACATATAACTAAGAAATAGATAAGGTACTTTGTGTTTAACACATAATAATGAGATGGTGGCCTAACTTGTTCTGCTCAAAATAAAAACATTCTCCAAGCTATTAAACTACCTCCAAGCAAAATAACTTATATAAAAGAAACATGAGTATGTATACGACAAAAATGAGATGCCTCCCTTTCTGTTTTCACTTTTGTAAGTTGCTTTTTATTGTGTCACTAATAAACTACATTTTTGTTTTGACAAACCCTAATATTCATTATATAGTATGGTTAAAAGTATTAACCTTAAACTGCTATTAGGGCAAAAGTTCATTTTGTTAAGGTTCTCAGAGTTCATAAATTTAGGGAGAATTCTGGATTTAAGAAAGTTTCTGAAAAATAGCCACTTATTAAAAGCCAAAACAAAAGAATTTGATTGCAGAAGCAATTTACAAATATATATTACAGGGCAATCAAAATGCTTTTCTTCAGTTTAAGCCTATTGGTTTGCTATTGTTGTGAAATATTTTGCAAAATTAAAAAAAAAAAAAATCAGGAGAAGAAAATTTTGGTTCCAGAAAGGTTCAAATGAAAATCTTTGTTTGGTACAATAAGAGAAATTAAAAAAAAAAAAAAAAACACATGAATGCAGTGCCTTGTGTTAGTGTCACACAGCTTTGTCAATTATAGGTAGATGTGTGATTCTCCTGAATGAGCGTATCTGTTTCTAACAGCTGCTAGTAGAAATCCTTCTCCAAATATTTCTCTGAATAAACATTAGAATATTTTTGTAAATGAGCTGGATTCAGAAAACCATGTGTGATACATAGCAGTCATTCACATTTAAGAAAACCTTCTGTAATTGTAACTGAAATAGCAGTTAAATTCTGTTTAAAATTCAAGTATAAGAAGTTTCTGGCAACTTTGTTATCAATGGATCACTTTTCCAGTGGAAAAAGCACTACGAAGTGTTAACATTACAGCTTTAGTATCTTCATGCATGCTAATATAATAGTTCCCATATTAAAAAATTGACCTGAAAAAAGAGCATGTCCTTTATCATCTCCTCTTTGTATCCAGTCAGCATCAGTTTCAGTACAATTTACTTAAACTTGCAGGGCTTCTATTGGGGTGAACTTACTCGCATGCATAATTTTGAAATTATAATAAACAGCAGGCATTTAAATGTGTATCTTCTAAAAAAAAAGATTTTAAAAAGCAGGAAATTCAAATTATAACCCAATGTTGCCAATCTCTGTCAGCTTAATTCATTCCAGAGCGAAACAACAGAATTATGTGAAGATATTTCCATCTGTAATGGGCTTGTCACTGTACCACTAACAGGGCTCCATCTTCAATTACCAGTGAGATTCTCTACTCTTAGAATGTGAAACAATCAAGTAGCTGAAAACACACAGCTTGCACCATAAACAAACTGACAACCCTTCCTCTGACAAAGAGAGGTGCTACATTTTAATCATTGCATAGTGATTGCAGACTAGCTCTGGACAAAAATAAATATTGACTATTTGACTATTTGGCATGACTTTGAAATGCTACCCCTTTGGCTTTGAAAGTGTCTCAAGGTATATGTGAGGAGATCAAAATGGCTTCTGAACTCATTAGCCCTAAAGGGCATATTTTGAAGGATGTGTAAGAATGACATTTCAAAGGCAGGACTGATCTCACTTGTCTTTCCTAAAACAACTATGTATGTAAAAACATGCAGGAAGTCTGTAGACTTATCTCTTTAAGTCTGTTTGTGTTGGCTCTTGCTTTCTTTTTTTTTTTTTTCTATGAGAATCTACAACAGCAACTTTCCATTATAATTGTGGACAATAATTAAAATTCTCTGTCTAAACAAGAGAAAATCTTTTGGCAGGATGCCAGTCAAACTCCCAGTACTGCACTTTCTCCATATTTTTTCTGCTATTTATTCAATCACCATAGTTACAGGCATTAAATTTTTCACACCTGCAAATGACAAAAAGCCAACTTTCTAATTTTTTGGCATCCATATCTTCAGGAAAAGCCTAGGCCAAAATCTGCTACTGACCATCACTACATTGTTTAAGTCAAGAGACCAGATGTTTATGTGTCTAATTAAGTCCTGCTTTAGGATTTTTGAAGTTTCTTGATTGTAGAAAACACAAGTTAAAAAAAAAAGTTTGATAATATGTATATACATATATTTATAAACAAATGATTTTATTTTATAGTGTGTCAAGTATTTTATATTATGTCAAGGCATATAACTTTTTAATACTGCTAAATATTTTCAAACTCTTCGCAGAAGTCTTAAATGGCTAGCTAGCCAAGATGTTTATAATCTCACTTCAGATGTTAAGGGCAGTAATATATAAATGATGATAACTTATAATGTAGGTCTTCCTTGTAGCTAATGATGCACAGATTGAGGTCTAACCATCCTTTTAGTAACTCACACATGAAGATCAAGTTCAGCACACAGACTTCATGGAACAATATTTCAAGACTATTCTGTAAGTTAAACATGTCATTTATTGAATTATCACATATTTTCTTTCTGTTCCATCCACAGTTATTTTATACCCATTACCCCTATTTTTTCCATGCATTTTTATAAAAATTTGGAACATATCAACAGGAATAGAGAAATTAAATAAACAATTTAGGACGAGTTTGAAAAAAACCCCAAACAACACAAAAAGCCCCAAACCAAACCAAAACCAAACATATTAAAAATGTTTTCAATCACTTCAGAACTGGTTTTCTAAAATAGAAAAAGACCAAGATTTTGGATTAGAGTCCCCTGGAGAACATGAAGCACTAAAAAAGATCTTGCTAGAAGTGCTGTTTGGTTCTAAGGCGTCTGTTTTACTAACTGTATAACAGGATGAGGAAAAACTGGAAAAAAAAAATATTTGATTCCCATCAGACTAGATCTCAGAAAACTAGGTCTGGTATATTTACTTTGTCTGACCACTTGGATGACCTCCTTCAAGCCGTCTAGAGAGTATTTTTAACTGTCTGTAAAATACATAACTTGGGGAAAGACAGAAAGGAGAACCTCCAGGGTCTCAATCAAACCTGCTAACTGTAACTGAGTTTTTTTTCCTGAAGTGAAAAGATTTTCTTACAGTAAATTTAGAGATTCTGTAATAAGATAGAGGGCTTGTGGAATCTGGGAAAGGGAACATAGCAATGAAAAGAGCTGCTCTTTCTGAGAGCATTTTCCAGCTAATAATTTGCTGACTTAGATTATTCAGGAGGATACCTCAAAGCATCTCACTGAAAAAATAGCTTTTTTAAAGGGTGAAAGGTGTACAACGGTATGCAGACTGGCAGTGAGCAATTCATTAAGTGCACCACCAAAATCGCACTCATGACTAAATCTAATTAAAATAAAAACAACTAGAATCTGAGGATAATTTGAATGTAATGCTGTGGGTTTGATACTGATTGAAAACTGTGAAAACCTAGTAGTCTAGCTCCTGATGTTGGTCATTCTCATTGTGCTTCACATATCACAAGAGAGCAGTTCGGAGTTGTGACTGACAAACTTTGTGTTGTGTGGGGAAAGTCATATTGGAGCTTACATTAGAAGCAACTTAGGAAAAACTCATGGGGAAGAAACACATCCTTATCCATTCCTACTAGTATACAATGTACTCTGTGTCAATTTCTATTGTCATAAGACGATAATGGATTATCTACTTTGGCAAGACAAAGACTGATTACAGCTCTTCCCTGGAGGAACAAAATATATAAATATATAACAAGTATATAGTTTATTCCTTTTGGACTACATTTCCTTCTACTTTAGTCTTCTTGTAGCTGTTGATTCTCTGAATTATTTCAGATCAGCATACCTTTGCAAAATAAAACCAGGAAACTTTCCTTGTGACTGAAAGAATAAACACATTCACAATAGATATCAGGCAGTGCCTTCTTCTTGTTTGTTTTTGTCTCCCAAGACAAAATTTAATGTTAGGAAACAAAGTGCCCAACCTTTCATGACATGGTAGTCTACTGGCTAAAACTCAAGGAATAAAAATAATATAAATATCATGTGATTCTCTAATCTCATCTCTCTCCCTTTTTTTTTCTTTTTCTTTTTATTTTTTCCTTTTAGTTATTTTTTTTTTTTTAACAATCTGATGATTGTCTTTTCTTACTCATTTTCCTTTGGTATCAGTTGAGCAAACTCAGCTTGTCTATCTTGATAAAAATCCCTGAAGAAAGGGGGTAATTGCTTCACTTAATAATGGATGCCCAGCTGAAGAGATGTGTGGCACTACAGAAGAGGACTGGTTAAAACAACATTAAAAAACTTGGAAAGAGTATCCTGGAAAAAATAGGAAAACTTCCTTGTTTTCAATACTATGTGTTTGAAAACGAGAATACTGATCTGAAAAAATCAGAGCTAACCCTTGGCATTTTGAGACAATCAGCATAATTTCCCTATACTTTTGTACTGTCTGGGTGAAAACACTCCTTCTTTTGTAGTAGGGTCATTCTACTGATGTCAGGTTGTTTTAATAACAGCAAACAAACTGTATTTTTCTGTGCAGAACTTAACACATGCGAGATCTTTGTGTGATCATTCTCTACTCCTTGCAGAAAGGAATAAGTGATATGAGTAAATGTAAGATTAACATTATTTAAAAAAAAATACTGAGTCTTTTCTTTTTTTTTAAACTCTTGATCATGTCTCCAAAAAGAAAAGATTGTTCCCCTCCCATGTTTTTACATTTCTTCTTCCACATGGAATAGAAAATAATCTAGAAATTCTAGTTGGGTGGTTGAATTTTTTTCTTGTTTTGTTTTGTTGTATTTACAAAATTATCTATTTGGATGACAGTAAAATTCACTTTATATTTAGAATGTTCTAGATTTTAGAAGCTGATGATTTTTATAGGTATTATTTCAAAAGTTTCTTTTCTCAGCATTTTAAAACACATCCCAATGGAAGTCCCTCCTATGCAATTAGCTTCCCTGACTCCACTGATGCAGTTTATTATCTGTTTATTTTATATGATTTTTTTCTAAGGAGAAAATTTTGCCCTTGGATGCATGAATATGGCTTCCATTAATGTAATGAAAATTGCATATGTGCATCCAAGGGTCAAATCTTTCCTTAAAAGTGAGATTTATCTTCAAATTAGCTACTCTAAGAGCCCTGGCTAGGACTTCAACTACGTGAGTCAATTTTATTAAGAAAAGATGAACTGTACCAGATTTCTTTTTAAACCCTACTTGTTAAAATGTGCATAGATGAGATTTAGATACCAGCAGAAGTCTAACTCTATAAACATTTTCTCTGCTGTAAATCTGGATCATTTCCAATGATTCTTTCTTTGGCTCTAATGACCTTTAGGTTGACTGTCCTAGAAAACAATTATCTTGTGTCTTTGCATAATCCTTTTGAAGTTAATGAGAATCCATGTGCATAAAATTCTCTGTGCAAGATTAAATCCTGAATAACCAAGGAATTTGGATGGGTATCAAGGACAGTAAAGAAAAGGAGATTTAAAATTCTTCTCTAGACACTTCAGTTTCCTTTGCATTTCTTGAAGGAGACATATAGTTCTTCATTTGTGAGATATGATATGTGGCTACTTGGTGGGTTTGGGTAGATACATGACTACATTTAAATAAATGTTACATATATTTATGATAGTCAGTTCTGCCTATTGAACTGGTTAACACCGCTGAATTGCAGTTCTTTTAGTTAAAAGTGTAATGATTACTTTGAGACTGGAGCTTATTTTGCAAATTATGTACAGCAAGATATGCTATTATCAATAATGATGAGAACAGTTAATTCTGAGCTTACTGTGCTGAAACAAAAATTGCCTCCAAATTGTCAAAGTAACCAGATGGTTCGCATTTAGAAGTACTTTCATAAGCATTACTGTGTCTTTTAAATGAAGACTTTCTTAAAATCTTTTTCTCTTATGCAGACAGCTTAAGTTATTTTTTATTCTTTCCTGGAACAGTAACACATCATTATGTACATACATACAGAAATTACAAGGAGTTGAGAGGTGGGTCACTTTTTATAGGTATCTTACTCAGAACATTAAATAGTCATCTTCTGTTTCTGTCTTTCAGTACATAATATACTTATAGCTTGTTCAAAACAACTTGTACACTCATGCTTATTTTTTACTTCATAAAAATGTAACTGACAGCTAAATTTTGAAGAGTGTATGTTATTCCCCCCTTTCAGCTTAAGTTTACTTCCTTTCCCAGTGTTTCAGTGTGTTAAATATTTGGTCTTTAGGGAACTCCAGATCTGGTGGTCAGAATACAAGTTTACTTACTGCTGAGTTCTCTACAAAGACAGGCAGATCCAGTCTTCATCCCACCTTGGATCCTGAGCAGCATCTGAAGACATACAAATAGGAACACTGGATTTATTAATGACAAAAGCATCGTTTAACTAAGAAGGAAAATTAAAGCCTTGCTCTTCTTATAAATTTGACCATTATTAGATCCCCATCATTCTATTAAATGATGAACTATAAATGAAATGCATGGGCATGTGAACAAAGTAAACAAGTAAAAAGTAAAGATCTTTTATTTCATCTTAAATATTATATATATAGTGGAGGCTTTATTCCTTTAGCGAACATATGCTAGGTTCTGCAAAATAATTGAAATCTTTATCCTTAAAGTCCAATTTTTAATCACATAATTTCAGTGGATATAAACACATTTGCATAGTTACTGGAGCATATAGTTAATATTCTTGGGCTCATAATCCTTTAGCAGAAAGGTTCAACTCCCACAGCCTTCAGAATAACAGAATACTGATTACTAGAGTTAATGATTATGCAACAGAAATGCAATTTTCGTAAGAAACCAATTTTTAAGGAGGAGAAGAAAGCTTCTATATTCATTTTTGTTAGGTTTTTTCCTCCTTCTGTCTTTAGTTCTAAATTGAGTGAACCTTAACTAAAAATATTTTTGAGAATTCTATGGCCTCAAAAACATTGGTTTAAAAACTAATCTCATTTCCCTCTTCCATCTGTTACTACACAGTAATCATAGACCAGACTCTTCTTTTCTCTTGAAAAATAGACTCTTTGGTTAGCCTATATATTGTGTGACACAGAAGTCTTTTTTTTTTCTGACAGAATGGCCTATGGTATTTTGGGTATAACATGGCTGTAAGTATAGGAGGGAAATACTATCCAATAACAACATCAGTTTTATAAATGATGAAGAAAGGACTTAGTAAAAAAAGCTGCAATTCCCATGACGAAATCTACCCTAGCAAAGAGACAGAGTTTGATGGGAGTGACTTAAAAGCCAGTCCAATTGTAGTATAATATTCTTTCTATATTTTTTATATTCTGCCATTGGAATAATTTTCATTGGAAACTAAAAACAAACCAAAAATATTGCTGCAGTATGAACTTTCATTCCATGTCAGGACTATTTCAATACATGCTGGTGTACTCAATGTCCCACAAACTTGCAAATTCACATTTTCTGGTTATCTCTGACAACAGAGAAGACAATCAAAAATAATTTGCTCTTTTACAGACTTGTTACAGAGCTATTATATTTGAGGGAAGATTATATATGTCAGATGGTGGGGTGTCAGTGAATCGGAAATAACGACAGCTAAATGTGGGTGTCTGCACAGATGTATCTGTGACTGAAACAGGTCCTTAAGCTCTCACTGTTCACTGATCTCAGAGATGTTTGATGCCATTTAAGATGCCCACATGGTCAGCTAATTCTCCACATGGGATTATGCGTGGCACAGGACCCACGTGTCACCAGGGTAGGCTGGAGCAGTAGAAGAAAATGTGACATTTCAGGGAATCTCAAGAGCCTGAATGGTGGCATCAGAATTGCACTATTCATAATAGAGTGACTCTTACACCTACTGACTTCCACAGGGTAAATTCAAGGGCAATATGTCCGACAGAGGATGGCAACAGATTAGGCAGGGATGTACTCTTTAAAACCTGTAATTGTAAACTAGAGAATTACAGGGGAATAGGAGAGCAATGGACTTCAAACAAAAAGTCAGACTTCTTTGCCACAGAATTTGTCACGCTCCCCTATTAGCCTGCTTTAGTACTCCCACCAAGGTCAGAGCACTGGCATAAGTGAAGGCCTTTAGAAAGTTTCTTTTATCAGTGGAGTCATTCTGCAGGGTCTGTCACCTTCACTAACTAAATCTTTCTTGAATATAAGAGAAAGATACTTAGGTCACATATAGCTCATGCTCACATGAGAACAAATGGGTCTAGATGTCTTAATTTGAAAGTGAATGCCACAGTCCATGGCAATCAGTGGCTTGGAAAAATACAAATAGAACACCCCCCTCCTTTTCCTAAATGGGATTTCTCCATTTGCAGAAAATTTTAAAGATTTCTTTAGACATGTGTCTTGGACAGTATATAATAGCATCCTTCCTATGGACAGCCTAACAGAAAAGTAGTCCATGAGGTGTTTCAGCAGAGGCAGACATGCCCTTTGAGGTTACTGTGTGTTAGAATGGGTTCACTTTTTTTCCCTCCATCTCTCTTTATAAAAACCAAGTAATCCCATGCTATCTTCTATTCACAAATGTTATTGCCTAATCATGTTAGGGCTTTTTAATGCTATTATAATAATACAAGCAGAAATTGCTTTTGCCCTTTCAGAGGTGTATTTTAGGAAATGAAACCTGAGGTATCTTTTTCTACAACTTAATTCCCAGTGATAATGCTAACAGAAAATTTCCTAGCACATTTGTGATTCACTTGTCTCAGAACTCATTTTTATTTAATTTTGACTTGTAGTTTGTATTCCATGAAGTCATGTAGTCAAGAATATTCATTCTGCTTTCTCTTCTGAATTCTCTCTGGTGCTTTAATAATTTTTAGCCTCATTATGATGTAATTCACATGTATATTTTATTGGACAGGGACTTAAAAGTTAGATTCCTATGTTAATTTTCTCTGTAAGGAAAAAATCAGATGTTAGCAATTTACTTTAAAAAATACTGCATAGAAAGACTGGTATTATATAGCCCATATGTAGGATACATAAGCAATTGAAAAATTAAAAATAAAATTGAACAGAAAGCCTATTAAAAGAGTTCCAAAAGAGTTCAGTTCTGAAAAAAAAAATAGAAAAAAATAGAAAACTGCAAAAAAATTAGACTTTTTGCTACAGAATCTATGATATGATAACATCATGGTTGCAGAAAATCTAATACAGCAAATATCTCCAGGCCAAATTCAGAAAATCTCCATCTGATTTCTGCATTGTGGAAGCTCAATTTAAATTCAGAGTATTGATGGGCTTTGGAGGTGGAGTGAGTTTGTTCAACCTTGTGCCAGTTTCCACAATGTGAGAGTGCATGTTTTATTTAATCTGTCTAGTTGCTATCACAAATCAGAATAAATGGACAAGCACAAAATCCATCTATCATCTTTTCTCCATGCTTTAATTATTGAAAGTATGATTACCATTTAAACAACAAAATGAAACTGTCTATTCTATAAATGTTTTGGAAACCATTGGCTTCATCACTTACCTACAATTCTGTTATTTTCACTGAGATTTTTTGGCCTAAATTAACTGATTTTTTCTTTTTTATCTACTTTATGTAATTCTTTAAGTAGATTGCATTAATGACATATATGATCATCACTTCAGTTACTGGGAGAGAGAGTAGAAGTTAAGGAGAATGTGAATTATTGTTCAATTTTTCTAAGGTTTAAAATAGAGCTTACTGGTGCTCATATGAATAATTTTTTACAAGTGCAGAAAATGAAGTAGTGGGATCTATTGTTTTCATGCAGCTGCAGAAAATAAAAGTCTTTTGACTTTGCTCAGAGTTTAAATGTTACAAGATATGTCCATTGGCAGAGAAGAAATGTCATCCCCAAACACTTTTCTCTTCCTCTTTCTCTGAAAGACTACATTTTTCACATTTGTACCTTTTTCTCTAGAACAAACATGTAGAATTTAGTTGGGAGATTATTACTAGAGGGCCACTTTTTTTCATTAGCGCAAGAATATTATTGTTATAATTCTTATTATAATTTTTAGCTTTAAGGGAAAAGAGCTAGATGTGGATTGAAGGTCAGGCAGAATAAAAGGTTATATCTAGACAAATCCTGAATCTCTGAATGTTCACGGAATTTTCATTTTTTTGCAGTTAAAAACAACTTTCTAACCAACTTCCTAAAAAGGACAACTGAAAGCTGCAACTTTATTCCCAATTTATTGTTCTAACCACAACATTGATTCTGGCCTTCAGAACTGATTTTGCTTGCTGCTGTCTTCTCAAACCTGTATTCTTCCTTGCTTATTGCACACCCAGATTTATCTAATCTAAGATATTGGGCATGTGATACTACCTATTATCTCTAAACAGCTTTCCAAAGTTTGGGAAGCCTCTATGAATCCAACCCTGACAAATAACAATGGACATCTTAAAGATAATCAATGAATCAGTTGTAAAATATTTTTCTCTTAAATTTTTCGATTTTAGAAACCAGAATAACACTCAAAATCTATAAGTCTAGAAAAGACATGGAGTTGACATGGTTGCCAAAATCTTTACCTAATTTTATATAACTTGCATTGAAACACTGAGTTGTTAATTAAATTTCCATTTCACTACTACAATTCCTTCTGTAAAGAGTTGTAGTGGTGCAAAATTTGGGTTTTCAAAGTTATATATGTTTTTTGTTTGTTTGTTTGTAATGGTTCAACCCTGTAATCCCCCATCCCCAATGCCGGTGGCCTTTCCCTGAGACAAACCTGTCAATGACACTGTTAACCACACGCCAGGCCTCAAGAGTTCTAGCAAAGACCCCAAGGTGACTCAGCAAGGTATCGTGCTCCCCACTCCCCTTTCTCTCCATAGATGGCACTGCCATTGTCCCCTGTTCTTGGTCACTCCCCGCCTCACCTGAGATTGGTTGTAAGAAACCCCCTTACTTGGGACCTGCCCCTGATATATAATGGACTGGGTGTGCCTCAGAAGCTCACTCTCTGGCACGGGGAACTCTGGCATGTCACTCTCTGGCATGAGGAGCTCTGGCAAGTAGAGCTCCAAGAATAAACCTCTTCAACTCATGCCAAGAGTCCTCTCCTTCCTTCCACGCCTTCCAACTAACACGTTCCAGCCTGAGGTTCAGACCCATGAAACATCAGAGGCACCAAGCCTTCATCTTATGTTGAACCTGAGCAACAGCTGCCTGGTGAAGCAGCTCAGGAAATCAACAAAGAGCTATTAAAACAAAATTAATGCAGTGTAATTTTTATCTATGACTTACTAGAAAAAGGATATATTCCTTTAAAAAAAGCCATCAGAAAAGATATAAAATTTCATATTGATTTATTTTTCACTCATTTAAGTAGCATTCAGCATTTCATCTTTCTGTGGATGAGTTTTTAGATTGCTGTTGCCTGTCATTATTTATTGGCAGGCAAGGTAAGGCATTCATATATATCTGTTTATTTTCTTGTAAGGTCACCATTCACTCCAGTGTCACAATGAAAAATAAGCACAGAAACCATCTTGCAGTTCTTCTGATTTATATTGATGCATTTCTATTTCTACTACAACAGGTTTCTACAGCAGATATCCACTGAGAAAATGCCACACTTACTCTGGTATCCTTCAGTACCTGGAATCTTACTTTAACACAGCAGTCTGGGTCCAGTTATCATCCCAAAAAGGTAGATCACCAGCATAAGTGCTAATCAAGACCCAGAAGAGAGTCACATTTATTGAACGTTTTTGATACTTTTAGATAAAAAATGGGAGATTATGTGCATCACACAAGGAGGTGGATTTTTCAGTGGAACATAGTCCCATGGACATGTGAGTTAAAATTTCCCTACCTAGTGAATGCAGAACAAATCTTTTGAATTTGTCGCCATCATTGAAACCTGAGTTCAATAGCCTTAAAAATCAATAACATTTTGCAACTGTCTTTTGGTTTGCAGAGAGATTAGATGCTTGTCTGTTTCTTGTCACTGACATGACTCATGCATCTAAGATACAAGATAACTTCTCAGCTGTATGGAATTACTCAGAGCATCTGTGTGGGCCAAATCTGGTTTTCTGTCTCCTGTTTCCTGGGTGAGCCTTGTAGTTTTGTCTGAAGCAATAAACCAGCTTCAGAACTGCTGTAAGCTACCTCTGGCTGTAACCTGCTGCCAGGGAGAGTGTAAAAGTAATGAACTAAATCCTTCTTCTCTAGCTCATGAGTTTTTCATCAATTATCAAAACAAAGCCCTATCCCACTAAACCTACTCGCCACTTGAGTCTTATTATATGGGAAGAAGTCAAAAAGTAGAGATTTTCTACAACTACTGTGAAAAAACTTTACTGATGATTTGTGGTATTTTTCCGGCATGATATGTGAACAGAATGCTTCAACCTCACTTCTCTTAAGTTTGGCATGCTGATGGAAGTTTGTGTCATGCTAAAAGCTCCACTTTGAATAAGTATATTCCACCAAATGACTTTTTTTGGATGAGTGTATGAATACTTGAATAAATATTCATATATCAAGTGTGATTTGAATTTCTCAGATGAAATTTTTAAAAAAGAGCTTGAATTCCTGGTAGATATCTACAGAAATATAATATTAATATCAATGAAATTAAATGTACATTTTGTTCCACAATTAAAGATACAAATATAAAATTCATCTAAAGATTTTTAAAATGAAAAAAAATTAAATAAATACAACTACAAATATGTGTTACCAAGGAATTTAATGTGTAAAGTGACCTTTACTCAATACTCAAGGAGAGGATTCATAACAATTTGTAAAGTGCAAAGGGACTACGAAAACAAATGGGTATATTTGCATAATGTGCAGCACTATGGCACATCATTGCTGCTGGGATTCATTGATAAAGAAAAAGAAGGACAATGACTGCTTTTTCCTCTAAAGTGCAAGCTTCTAACCTAGTTGAAATTTAACAAGAATTAAGGTGAAAATACTGTAAGAAAGTATTCTATGGTGAGGTTGACAATTCTCAAACTGAAAGGGGACACAGCTTGACAACCACTTTAAAACATTTCAGTAGAAGTTACACCTTTTTTCATAAAATACATACATATAGAGCGAAAAATGAACACAAAGCAGCAATTTAAAGTTCTGAAACTAGTTAGTCACTAAATTCACTAGTCTCAACATGTCACTGAATTCTACTATAATCTATTATGACTGTGGATAAAACTGCCAACTTAAGGAAAACTATTATTCTGAAGGAATTATTTTAGTGCAGTGCAATTTGGAGTTAGAAAATAAACACACTTGTTTTATGTTTAAGAAGCTTGTGAGCTGTTTCAGTTGAAATAAGGACAATAGTGCCATATTTATTCTATTCCTCAAATGAGACAAAGCTTATGTTTGCATTAATTCGGAGTGACGCATATGCCACTTTCGTCCTTCTTCCAGATTGCCTGTATCAAAATAAAACACTGAAAAGTTTTTGTTTTCATCTAAGAGACAGAAAACATCCCCAGGGTAGTCTGATTCCAAGGCAATCTGAATCCGGTCTGAATCTATGACATTATGTTTGTGGCCTCTCATTTTAAAGAAAGAAAACCAATGCCAAAATTAAACTTTGAGCTTCCTATTTATTAACAATCTCTTGTAAATTCTTTTGAGTGCTAGATCTTGCTTAGTTCCCATCTGTTGCCTCACTGTCCCTTCTGAGACATTTTGACTCAGAGTAACCCTACCTTACCAAGTTTACACCTGAACTATGCAATGGTGCAACCATGCTCTTGAAAGCAGTGGATGTCTCACAGCACTTGAAGAAGTTTCCTATTTTGTTCCAGGAACAAAAATATTTTCTTGAAGGCATGGTTTTGCCCCATTTCTGTTATACCACCAGTCTTTGTCAAGCATAGAGCTCCAAAAAGAGTATAAATCTTGAGAAGTCTATGAGAATAACTCTCAGAATTCTCAGGCAATAGTAAATCTGCAATTATATGCCTGCTGTGTGCTGTTTTACAGTCACTCCTCGTTCAGGCATATGTGTAGGTGCCTCTGAATGTCTCCCCTCACTCCAGACAGGGGAGGCTGCATTTTCCAAAGTACTCTGTATTCAGCAAGTCTTCTGAGTGTAATGAGAATATGGAAGAAAATGTAGACTGCTGAACACTCTAAGTCCTTCGAAACCTATTTAGTTTTTTAATCAGATTTTTTCACTATTAGTGACAACAATTAAAAATAAAACTGTGAGAAAAAGTACTTAAATTTTAATTTCTCCTGTGAATAAGCATTATTTCTTCTCAGTGCTATAATTATTTGTATGTATTTTTAAATCAAGCTCTCAATCATGCCTGAAGTGTTCAAGGTAATTTGCCATTTACAAAAAAAAAAAAAAAAAA